>VZTH01010560.1:677816-688440 GCA_013397815.1 Aleadryas rufinucha | reverse complement strand
TTCATCCTGAGTTCCTGGTGACTTGCATACTCTTCATCCTATCCCCCTCTGCTCCCTGCTGACCTTGCCAGCTGAGCCAGCTGCTGGTGAAGGCTGTTGTGAACCAGTAGAGCAACCCTAAAAGTTACCATGGGATCAGTGCAGCAAACCTGCACCTGTCTGCACATCTCTCTTCAGTCACAGCAAATGCTGACATGGGTCTGCTTGTGGTCCCAGCCTGGTGTTTCAGCTGGATTCTCGTCGCTGTTACATTATCACCACAGTGAAAGAGCAACTGGGTACTTCTGGTGTGGCTCACCCACACAGCCCAGGCTAGGAGAGGTGTCACATCAGAAGCCACTCAGGTTTGTATCTGCACTCCACACCCAGCAGTGGTCACTGCATTGGAAGCTTGATCCTGTATGGCCCCAGCCACCCTGACACTGTGCTGAAACAAGAGCTCCACTTCACTTGTGTGGAGCCCAAACGCCAAAAGCCAAGCTCATTCCCATCTGTAGAGAGTGGGGGACTGGGGTCAGACAGCTGGGCAATTTACAGGGCTCAAAGAGGTTAAAGAACCAGGTTCTTTGTTTCCTTTAACACAACAGGTTAAAACAACTCGAGGTGAGGGTTAAACTATACAGTAAAAGAAGTGGTAAGGGTTAAACTACACGGTAAAGGAAGGGGTACCAGTTTCAGTTCTTCCAGTTTGGGGCTGTTCCTTGAGGTCGGTTTTATGAGTTTCCTCTTCTCACCTATGGAAGGAAGCAAATAAGATCCATCACAATTATCAGATACTACTAAAGCAAGTTTGTAGCTAAATCTGCTATCAGTTTGATATTCCCAATATGGCTAATTGCCATATGTATTATTAGATAACGACTAAAGCAAGTTTGTAGCTAAATCTGCTATCAGTTCAATATTCCCAATATGGCTAATTGCCATATGTAGAAACATTCCTTTTTTATTTTAACTAATTCCTTATGAGCAAGAAAATGATACAGCAGACTATTAAGGCTGCTGTTGGAAATTATGCTTCAGTGTAATTCAAATCAGTAAGATCTAGATGGATAATTCTGGAAAAAGGAAAACGCATTTGGTCAGATCCATATGTGTGAAACTTAAATTTCAGTTACAGAACCAGCTGGACTTTGTGTTGCTGCTTCATGATCTGCCCCCAAAGAGTCAGCAGCCAAATTACACACACACAGAGCTTAGTCATTTCTGATACAGCCATGGGATCACTGCTGAAAAATACACATTTCATTTGTACAGCACATTTTCTCTTTGGCCCTTCAGGTGGTTCTGTGGACTTTTTTCTGTCCTAGTTCATAAAGCACATACCTTTTGCAATGACATCCTCAGTTAGGAATCGATCAAGTGTAGAAGGCTGTGTAAATGCATTTAAAAAGTCTGGATCCATTGTCTTTAATCACTCCCGGTAAACTGGTAAAAAACATAGGAGGGAAGGGAACATGAGTAAAGGCATGTAAAGATCAAAATTAGTGCTAAGAAGAAGACAAACAAACTGAAGGGGTTTTTTTATCAGTTACTACTTTATCACTAGTTGCTTTAAAAAAAATCTGAAAATATATTTAAATGTGTACAAAGAAAAAAGTTAAAAACAGTTTTAATTTTTTTCTGTTAATCATCAAAATGTAAGAAAAAAGACCTGAAGTACTAAAACTTGCTTTAATTACATCTAATTCCATTTTCCCTTTATTGGATATTATTGGTGTTAGATAAGTAAAATCCTATTTCAACTGAAGTGAAAAAGAACCTTTCAGTCCCTAGGTATTAATGGATATGTGCTAGAAAATATAAAAATTACCAACACTTAAGGAGCATTAAATCAAGAATGCTGTAGTTAAATTACTGAGACACGTTTATAAATACAAGCAGCTTCCTTTATTAAACTAGATGGTACAGCTGTGGGGAAACAAGGACAGATATTGGAATCTGAATAGTCTCTTTCACAAACTCCAGTATAGAGTCATAGATCATTTAGATTGGAAAAGACCTCTAAGATCATCGAGACCCAGCTGTTCCTCCACCACTAAACCACATCCCCAAGGGCCACATCTGCATTGCTTTTGAGTCTCTCCAGGGATGGTGACTCCAACACCTCCTTGGGCAGCCCCTTCCAGTGCCTGACCACCCTTTCAGTGCAAAAATTTTCCTTCCTCATGTCCAACCTGGGCCTTCCCTGGCACAACTTGAGGCCGTTTCCTCTTGTCCTGTCCCTTGTTCCTTGGGAGCAGAGCCTGACCACTCCTTNCCCAGGTGGGTGCTGTCCATGAACTGACTGGGTGTGCACTCAATCCCCTTGTCCAGACCATCAATAAAGATATTGAACAGGACTGGCCCCAGCACCGAGCCCTGGGGCCACCACTTGTGACTGGTCCCCATCTGGATTTGACTCCATTCCCCACCACTCTCTGGGCCCAGCCTTCCAGGCATGCAAGAAGCAAGATGGTTCTTCGTAAACTAATTGCACATTGATTTAAGTGCCAGAAATCAGAGTTATATACTGCAACTGTACTGTGGCCTGCAGCAGTGAAGGAAATTACAGCAGGGTCAGGGCTCTGGACACTCATGGTAGACTATGGTTTGCACCAAAGCTGTTCTAGCATGAGTAAGAGACCTCATCCTTCCCAACAGTCCAAAAATCTCTGGAAGTCAGAGCAGAGCAGATGTGATGACCAGGAAAACTTTTACACTCCTCTGAGTCATCAAACCCCAGCTGCTGCTGGGCACAGGGTACCTGGGGCTCGGCTCTCTGACTGGGAGTGCTGCTGTTTGTGACTGGGAAATGCTCTCTCTGAAGTTCAGAGCTGCTGGGCCACTGTAGGAGAGAGGATGCTGGCTGGTTCTGTGCTTTTTTTAACAGAAAATGAGATGCTCCATACTAGAGGTTCCCTCAGGAGAGGACTCCCACTCCCTACCCAGGGTGCCCTGTCTCCTAAGGCGCTTCCTGTGAAATGAGTGGGAACGGCACCTTTAAAGAGCAATCCAGAGCATTTAAATGAGTGGCTAATCCTAGTCTGAGGAATGGAGTTCTCTCCATTCTGTTACCAGAGCCAGCCCTGGCTGCTGCTGCAGGTGCCTGAAGGGAGATGCTCCCACGACCCACTGCTGAAAATGCTGTGGCACAGAACATCTCCGAAGTGGCATTCCTCTGCTTGCTAGCTTTGTACACCAAACAGCACTGTGCTGTTCTGAAGGCTTTCACATATTTCTTACAGGCTCCAGTCAAAGTGTGTTATGAACATGTATTTTAACACAGATTTTGTCAAAGCTGAGAATATTGGGAGAAAAAAGCAATTGGATGCTTTTGCACATCAATCTGGCAAAACAAATTGGTACAAAATTGCCAGCAAGGCACTAGGATAAAGGGTCACAAGAGAGTTGATTTCATTATGGTGGCGGCAAAACTAAATGCTATCTCTTAAAAGGTGCTTGATATAAAAAGATAGGAGAAATTGAGTGATGTAGTGCCTGAGGAACAACTGAACTATCTGAGATAAGACTGCCCAGATGAAATTAACTGAGAAAAGTTAATTAATAGAGAGCAACCTGAGGACAACTTACTTTTAAATTAGGTTTCTGGCAGCTGTGATGCCTTGGGGAAGTCCTGCTCATAACAGAAATGGTCTGTGTAAACCACAACTTACTCTCACTCAGCTCTGCAATATTCAGCTTGTGTATCTCTTACTTCTTTCGACTATCAAAGTGGTGTGTGCTGCCTGCCACACCCTTGGGCTCTTTTTGGCCAATGAACCTGAACATCAGAAGCCACTCTAGAAGTTGGAAACCTGTAAGGAAAGGCGTGAAATTCAGAATTTGCAATATTGTAGCATAATATCCTCCAGGGCCTCAGTCCTGTGTGTCAGAGTTAAAATTGCTACCCTGGGTAAAACTAACTCTCCTTGTACCTTAGGGAAAAAAAACAGAACCCCAAAAACTATAAACAGCACAAGGGTACAGAGAAACTTCCTCAAAACACTTGAACAGTCTGCAGCTCAGCCTTCCTAAAGCAAAGCTGGGGGGCCTAGTCACTAGAAGCTCTCAACACATTTACTCCCCATGAACTCACCCCTTGAACACGTGTCTGTCTCAGCACTCAGCAGTGAGGAGGTGAAGAGCGTGGCCCTACATCACGTGAAGCTCCAGCTCCTGTTCCTGCTCTGACCCAGCAGCTTCCCCTGAAGGCACCACACAAAGGCCAGCTGATCCCTGTTCTTCACACCCCTGTGTCAGTGCTCCACGGTACTGCTGCCCTACTACCCCAAACCCTCCATGTCCATCTCTTTCCAAAACAGAGATAAGACAGCCTACAGTTATCCTTCCCTGGAAAACCAGCTGGTAGCACCTTTGGTCATCCTCAGTGCTCTTTTCTGAGCTTTCTCCAGCACCATCACAGCCTTTTGGAAGTGCCAGGAACCAGACCTGCCCAGATTTAGAAAGGTGCATTGCAGCATTCACAGTGGTCTCTGATCCTCTCCTCCTAAGTCCTGTTTGCTTTTTTCATCACTGGTGACACTTTATTTGGAATTATCTATTAGATCTCCAAGATCTTATTCCTTAGTAGCAACACACCATTCAGAGCCCATAATTTATTGTATTTCAGCTCACATCTATCAATATTGGTTTCCCATGGGCATTTCAGAGCCTGAGAACTGCAGTTCTTCAGCATTTAATAGACTCATTGCTTATTACCCATAATTAGCATTCACAAGCAGTCCTTCATGTGGCATTGCAGCATATTGGTGAGGCTTGGTCCCAGGCAACAGCCTTTCAGAGAATAACATACTGCAGGAACAACATAAAATGGAACATGCCAGGGTTGGGACACCTCCTTGGGTGAGCTGTTTAATGAGAATCAGGAAAGGTCAGAAGAGTTGGTTCTCACACACAAGTTTCCATATTTGCTGCAACCAGCCCCTGCCACCCATCAGTTAAATTTGCTGCTCAGAGCTGTGACTGACATCCTGTTTTTTCCAGCCCCCATCCTCCTGCACAACTTCTTAATCAGTACTCGGAGAGGAGAACATTGTAAGAGACAACTGCTTGAATACTGGCTCTACAGGCATTTCATTATGGCAACTTTAAATAAAATAGATGCTTAATTATGGGCTATTCAAAGGAAATGGCTTTCTGAATGAAATGCTCATTCTCTGAGAATGCCACGGAGGTACAGGCTTTGCTTTAAAGCCAAGGGGTGTTGATTTCTTGTGTGCCACCTGCAGTGGCTGCCAAGAAGTGAACTGTTCTTAGGTCAGGAGCTGGGCTATTGCACAACCTTGCAATGTCACAACTGCTGATAAACAACTAATTCTCAAGTTGGGTCAGGGCAGCTCACTTTTCCTCCATGAGTCTTCACAGAGTCTGGCTCCCAGATATCCCCAATGTGCCACGCAAAGCACTAATGAGCAGTGGTTTCTGGCTTACAGCTGTAGAATATACACAAGGCATTTACCAATGTTACCAAATGGTTTTATTTCTTGTTTGAAAAGGCAAAACCCGTACTCTGCCTTAGCCAAGCACATTTCCTAGGAATGGTTGCCCAAGTAGATCACACAAAGGAGGGGAAAAAAACCCCAAGTGGGAATGTTAATAGTAATATTTCTGCCTTCAGAAAACCAGAATTATTCTGCCTTCAGAAAACCAGAATTAAAACATAAGTAAGAAAAAAAGAGAATGCGCATTGTGTACCCAGTTTAAAACTTACTTTCACTTCCCTGTATAGTGCCAGACTTTTCAGGAGCCATCTTTGCTCATTAGCACCAGAAGAGATGTTATCTTAGTAAGAACAATCCACACAGACACAGAAAATCTCCCAGTTAAGAACAATAATTATGAAAAAAAGCACCCAAAGGAGTCCCATTTTCCAAACTTACTATTCTCTCCTTCAGTAACTCTCCAGAAGCTCTTCCAAGACCTTGTCCCAGCAGTCAGGATGCAATTTCTGGGGGAGAGGGCTGAGCCCAGGCTCGGAGGTCTCCCATGTAGGGCAGCACAAAGCACGCAAGGGGAAGTTGTGCCGCTTTGCTCTGCTCTTAAAAACGAAACCACGGTCCCATGCGGAACTTCATTGTCTGTGTGCTGGTCCCTGCTGCAGAGACTGAAATAAACAGGAATACAAGGGCAGGAAACATGCAGCCCCACAAATCCTGAAACACCAGGAAGATATGATCGTTCTTGGATGGCACTGCCCAGCATGACTGGGCTACTCTGCCTCTGGGGTGACTCAGAGAGCACTTTTGCTTTGTATATAATAATAAACTAGCCAAGAGGAGACAAGGTCCAATACACCTTTTACTGATGCTCCTTCAAGCATTTTATAAAGCAGATCAGGACTACTCTACCTACCTGGCTGAAGGAGAAACCTAGGCAGGAAATTAATTCATTTATCCTTAGAGAGGTAGCTAGCCACAGCAGGGCCCAAAAGCCTCATGAGAGACAAGAGTTCTCTCCAGCAGGCAGTGCTGCTGCTCTTCCTCCTCTTTTAAAGCATTGATTAAAGAGGAAGAGCTTCCTACAGAAACCACCTTCTTCCCTGGACATTTCCTTCAGGTATGAGTTGCATTTATTAACTCTCCCAGCAAGCAAAAGCAACTCTGCAGCCCCCATGAACTCCATTAATAATAGCAGCCAGCCACACTAATTAAGCTGGTCTGGTTTAACAAGGGAGTGACTCCTGTGTTTAGCTACATGCTGCAGACAACAATGGACAGTTTGGCATCAGCTAAATGGGATAAAAGAAAAGTGGGTTAAAAACAGATTTCTAGCCACCAGGAATTCATAGCAACCAACAACTTAACCCAAAATCCTGACTCAAAGGGCAAACCTAACTAATTTCTCAGCAGATAACAAGCAAAACAACACAACAATTTTGAAAAGAGACTGAGTACCTTCTCACCTACTCAGAAGTTCATGCTGCTGTCTACACATGTAGTTTAAAGTCAAAAAAAAAACCCCAAGGTATCATTGGAGCTGTTATCGGGAACTCTGGACATTTCCAGTTTCATATCAGCAGGCAGAGGGAGCAGGGAGAACTAAATGTTGGGAAATCTTTCTGTAATTGCTAGGTCTCNATCCTTCCCTGGAAAACCAGCTGGTAGCACCTTTGGTCATCCTCAGTGCTCTTTTCTGAGCTTTCTCCAGCACCATCACAGCCTTTTGGAAGTGCCAGGAACCAGACCTGCCCAGATTTAGAAAGGTGCATTGCAGCATTCACAGTGGTCTCTGATCCTCTCCTCCTAAGTCCTGTTTGCTTTTTTCATCACTGGTGACACTTTATTTGGAATTATCTATTAGATCTCCAAGATCTTATTCCTTAGTAGCAACACACCATTCAGAGCCCATAATTTATTGTATTTCAGCTCACATCTATCAATATTGGTTTCCCATGGGCATTTCAGAGCCTCAGAACTGCAATTCTTTAGCATTTAATAGACTCATTGCTTATTACCCATAATTAGCATTCACAAGCAGTCCTTCATGTGGCATTGCAGCATATTGGTGAGGCTTGGTCCCAGGCAACAGCCTTTCAGAGAATAACATACTGCAGGAACAACATAAAATGGAACATGCCAGGGTTGGGACACCTCCTTGGGTGAGCTGTTTAATGAGAATCAGGAAAGGTCAGAAGAGTTGGTTCTCACACACAAGTTTCCATATTTGCTGCAACCAGCCCCTGCCACCCATCAGTTAAATTTGCTGCTCAGAGCTGTGACTGACATCCTGTTTTTTCCAGCCCCCATCCTCCTGCACAACTTCTTAATCAGTACTCGGAGAGGAGAACATTGTAAGAGACAACTGCTTGAATACTGGCTCTACAGGCATTTCATTATGGCAACTTTAAATAAAATAGATGCTTAATTATGGGCTATTCAAAGGAAATGGCTTTCTGAATGAAATGCTCATTCTCTGAGAATGCCACGGACGTACAGGCTTTGCTTTAAAGCCAAGGGGTGTTGATTTCTTGTGTGCCACCTGCAGTGGCTGCCAAGAAGTGAATTGTTCTTAGGTCAGGAGCTGGGCTATTGCACAACCTTGCAATGTCACAACTGCTGATAAACAACTAATTCTCAAGTTGGGTCAGGGCAGCTCACTTTTCCTCCATGAGTCTTCACAGAGTCTGGCTCCCAGATATCCCCAATGTGCCACGCAAAGCACTAATGAGCAGTGGTTTCTGGCTTACAGCTGTAGAATATACACAAGGCATTTACCAATGTTACCAAATGGTTTTATTTCTTGTTTGAAAAGGCAAAACCCGTACTCTGCCTTAGCCAAGCACATTTCCTAGGAATGGTTGCCCAAGTAGATCACACAAAGGAGGGGAAAAAAACCCCAAGTGGGAATGTTAATAGTAATATTTCTGCCTTCGGAAAACCAGAATTATTCTGCCTTCGGAAAACCAGAATTAAAACATAAGAAAAAAAGAGAATGCACATTGTGTACCCAGTTTAAAACTTACTTTCACTTCCCTGTATAGTGCCAGACTTTTCAGGAGCCATCTTTGCTCATTAGCACCAGAAGAGATGTTATCTTAGTAAGAACAATCCACACAGACACAGAAAATCTCCCAGTTAAGAACAATAATTATGAAAAAAAGCACCCAAAGGAGTCCCATTTTCCAAACTTACTATTCTCTCCTTCAGTAACTCTCCAGAAGCTCTTCCAAGACCTTGTCCCAGCAGTCAGGATGCAATTTCTGGGGGAGAGGGCTGAGCCCAGGCTCGGAGGTCTCCCATGTAGGGCAGCACAAAGCACGCAAGGGGAAGTTGTGCCGCTTTGCTCTGCTCTTAAAAACGAAACCACGGTCCCATGCGGAACTTCATTGTCTGTGTGCTGGTCCCTGCTGCAGAGACTGAAATAAACAGGAATACAAGGGCAGGAAACATGCAGCCCCACAAATCCTGAAACACCAGGAAGATATGATCGTTCTTGGATGGCACTGCCCAGCACGACTGGGCTACTCTGCCTCTGGGGTGACTCAGAGCACTTTTGCTTTGTATATAATAATAAACTAGCCAAGAGGAGACAAGGTCCAATACACCTTTTACTGATGCTCCTTCAAGCATTTTATAAAGCAGATCAGGACTACTCTACCTACCTGGCTGAAGGAGAAACCTAGGCAGGAAATTAATTCATTTATCCTTAGAGAGGTAGCTAGCCACAGCAGGGCCCAAAAGCCTCATGAGAGACAAGAGTTCTCTCCAGCAGGCAGTGCTGCTGCTCTTCCTCCTCTTTTAAAGCATTGATTAAAGAGGAAGAGCTTCCTACAGAAACCACCTTCTTCCCTGGACATTTCCTTCAGGTATGAGTTGCATTTATTAACTCTCCCAGCAAGCAAAAGCAACTCTGCAGCCCCCATGAACTCCATTAATAATAGCAGCCAGCCACACTAATTAAGCTGGTCTGGTTTAACAAGGGAGTGATTCCTGTGTTTAGCTACATGCCGCAGACAAGAATGGACAGTTTGGCATGAGCTAAATGGGATAAAAGAAAGTGGGTTGAAAACAGATTTCTAGCCACCAGGAATTCATAGTAACCAACAACTTAACCCAAAATCCTGACTCAAAGGGCAAACCTAACTAATTTCTCAGCAGATAACAAGCAAAACAACACAACAATTTTGAAAAGAGACTGAGTACCTTCTCACCTACTCAGAAGTTCATGCTGCTGTCTACACATGTAGTTTAAAGTCAAAAAAAAAACCCCAAGGTATCATTGGAGCTGTTATCGGGAACTCTGGACATTTCCAGTTTCATATCAGCAGGCAGAGGGAGCAGGGAGAACTAAATGTTGGGAAATCTTTCTGTAATTACTAGGTCTCTCCCTGCTTCACCTGGGAGCACAAAGGACTTGGAAGTCTCATTCACAACTACAGCACGCCAGTGCTGAAGTCTGAAACACACACGATGGACAAGCACCTATTTTCCTCCAAAACCTGATGTAGTGACCAGTGCATGGAGGATCCAGACTTCTGTAGAACAGCAGCAGTCAATCTTGTGTGAGTTGCATTTGATTTCATGCCTATGATGCCTGAAGATTTTTGCTTTTTATACATATTTCATATATTTGTATCTCTGCAGACTGTTAATACACGGTTATATAGCTCCTGGTATTTTTTCTACCCTTTCTCGTAGATTTTAGAGCAAAACATTCCTGGAATTCTGTNAGATTTTAGAGCAATAAGCTAACCCTTTTAACATTCCTGGAATTCTACTGAGTCTTATTCTCAAGAAGAGAACCTCTAACAAGGATATTTTGTTTTCCAACCAGAATCTGAGGAGACATCACAAGAAAACAGGGCAAGGAAGCCCCTGGACCAGCTCCAAGGGGCTGACCCAGGGGTGGGTGTTCCTGTACATTCTCAAAGCACATCTCATGCACACACCTCCACCACACACACCTGGCCCCCACATGAAAATAGCCACTGAAGAACCATTCAAGGATTCAACAGCAACAGCAAGTTCTGATAATGCATTTTCCTGCTTCTCCACATGGCCCTGCTGTATTGGAGAGCCACTCTACACCCTCTCCACACCAGAGCAAATGGAAGCTCACCATTCAAAAGTTCTTCCCATAGATTTTTCCATTGAGGAAAAAAAAAAAAAAAAAAAGTAAAAAAAAT
>VZTH01010560.1:622595-677752 GCA_013397815.1 Aleadryas rufinucha | reverse complement strand
AATTCTTCCCTAAAATTTTTACATAGAGGAAAAAAAAAAAAAAAAAAGTAGAAAACATAGTGATCATTATTTGTTTATTTGAATAAATAGTACAACTGTCAAAAACCATGCATAAACACTCCTGCTGTGAATTTTAGCAAACATAGCATTGCATTGTAACTTGCTTACAGTACACAACTCTCATCACTAAGATGGATGTCTCCAACATATGACAAGTCCAGAATTTTATCTGCAAGGCTGGTTTTTAGTAGTTAGAAATCCAGAGTAAACACTGTTAAAAACAGTAGAAAAGACTCTTAAAAAATACATTAATACTGAAAGCACTGGGGTGTGGGGAAGAGGAATAAGAAATTCTATAAGGCTTAAAATTATTAAAGAAAAATCTGCCACTGTCAGTTTTTCATCTTGAAAAAGAGAATGCAGCTGAGGACTATCTGAGCTTCTTCTGATGCATCTAAAAGTCAAGTTTTATGGGCTGGAAAAGACAGACATTCATTAAGCACTTACAAATGTGGGAGCTTTAATGCTGCAGAGCGTTCAGCCATCCAGATGAGCTCAACAGGATTCAAACTGGTACCCATATGTAAAACCCCAGTAACACTAAGACATCATGAATGACATTTTTAACACTGACTCAGCTTTCTGAGAGGCAAAGAATTATCGTGCATGTGTCACAGAAAGGCATGACAAAAGCAGGCATTCAGAGAAGCTTTACCTACATGGCTCCTCCTGGAAACTGGGCTGACTGGGATGAAGCTACACTTCAGTTCCATCTGCCCTGCTCACAAATCTGGTTAACAATAAGCACAGTGTCTACAGAACAGTGAGCTAGCTAGACAGCCAGGAGCCAAGGAATGACAAAAGTGTTTTCCCTGTGCAACATCTACCACCAAACAAGACCACAACAGAAGGGGCTGTGACACCTGCTCCCATCCTGATCCAGGCAGCAGCCCTGCCTGACAGGGATATTAACAAAAGGAATGCTAAAGGAGACCCATGGTTGGAGCAAGGGGACCAGAAACACATAATTCAACTAAACAGACACTCCTTTATAACCTGTCATAACCTGCTCATGTGCCCTGAAGATGCCAGCTGTATGATCCCAGCTCAGAAACAGCCATTCCCCTTTCCAAAGCCAAATCACCCTCACCAATCTCTTCCTTTTATCTTCTGTTTGCTTTTGATATTAAGACTGCTTGCAGTTTCAAAAACTAGACTCTCAGGAGGTCTTTCCCAGCTACTCAGAGAATATAATCAGAGCTAGCACTGAAGGGAGGGGGGGGGTGAATGACAACTCTTTAACAGACTTGCTTCCCTCAAATAACCCTGCATTAAACTAGAAGTTTGAGAGACCTTTCAGTTCAATGACCTCCCAGTCTCATGATACCTTTATTTCTCAGCACAGAAGCTGGACCAATTTCATTCACCTACCAAGAGAGCTGTCCCACCAGGCCTTAGCACCTGTGCAAGTCCCCTCTGTTGGTGCTGTGGTGGAGTTTAGTGGCCCCATCTGAACTGCACGTCCACTTGTTCCAGGCTCAGTATAAACAGCAAGAAGTCAGCTCCTTCCTAAAGTACAGGCAAGCAAAGATTCCCCAGAGAGCCTTGCAGAGCAGAGGAGATCTAAATTTTTCATGCAAAGAAAGGGCAACTTCCTTCCATCTTTTTTTTTTTTAGAGGTGTGAGGGGAGGTGATCCAAGTAATCCAAATACTAGAACTCAGAACCCAAAAATACAAAGCAAAGAAGCAGAAGCTCGTTTCTCTCCCTCTGAGATGAAAAAAATGTTTGAGAAGGGAAGGAGAAAATCCCAATTGTAAAATTATGCCATTCAAATAGCATGTTTCCTCTTGGACCTGCACTCAAAGGCAAATAATGTTCAGTGTAAGAAATCTATTTTTAGGGAAAGAAGATGCTGACTTACAACAGGACTCAAGTGAGCCCCTGAAGCAGAGCAATTCCAGCTGCACTCCTTCAGGGCACTCTGCCTTAGTGTTTCACCCAAAGGAATGGTTGCCCATAAAACAAAAGTTGCTGCTGTGATACATGAAAGCAGCAATCAAACCTCTCCTCTGTGTGCTCGAAGGAAAAGTGTGATACTGAGCGGGTATTCCACAAATTGTTTACTCCAGAAATGCCAATCCCATTTCCTCCACAAAGCTCTCCTCAAAAACCCACTCAGATGGCTCCTGTTCCAGCACAGCCCCCTGCACGCAGCGCTGCACCAGCCACATCAGCAGGCAGGAGCAGTCTACACACGAGACCAAGCTCCTCATTCCCCCTGTGAGTTTCAGGAAGCACTGGGGGAAATGCACTAATCCAGCCTGTGCCTGTGTGACCAGCTCCTGACCAACCTGAATGAAGCTGCCTGCTTAATGGGTGACAGTGGCCCTAGCAACCAAATTTCTCCTAGAAAAGAGATTAAATAAAAACTGGACATCAAGAGATTAGTTGGTCATCCCATTGCAAGACCTATTCTGTGTAAACACTAAATGGAAGTAATACTGAGTAGAATGAGGTGAACATAAAAAGTGAAGCTTTTGCCATCAGCTTCAGACAGTGCCTGTAATTCCCCTCAGCCCAACCCACCCAACAGAATACACAAAATCTTGTTTAATAGAAAAGGCTCAGCTTCTAAATAAATTCCAATGCTGATTTCCTATTGTTAACACTTAAGGCTGGAAAATCATCAAATGCCAGTTGCAGCCAAGGAGTGTGCAAAAGAAAGTCTTCTGCAGAAGCAAAGAGTCTCGAGCCATGAGGAAGGTCTCATGTTTTCCCTGCCTACTAAAGTAGTTAGTGGTATATTTCCTTTCTCAAAAGAACATTTGTGGATTACAGCAAACAACAGATCCATCTGGCAAAAGTGTGAAATACCTGCACACTTTCAAGTGACCTAGAGAATACACATGCATCATTTTTAGTGGGACTGTCTTATAAACAGCTACAGAGAGAACACATCAACTGTAGGAAGAATGCATGAAGGATATAGCATAAGGCACAATGGGAGCATGCAGAGGGCGTGTTTATTGTCACTTCTGCCTGAGGAGGTTGAAGGATGAAGAGACCTCAGCAGCCTCCAGGATCACTCAACGTTCTTGTACTTCGTGAACAGGTTGTACAGAACCCTGAGGGTAGACTTCAGGTCCAAATTGACAACATCTGTGGAAGAAAAGGAGAAATCCTTAATTTGCATTTTGTTTTCCCTCATTTGTCCCAACAGGAACAGAAGTCTCCACATCTCTGAGCTGGTGGAATTGGGAATAAAAACCCCTGGACCAGCTCCTGAACTCTGAACTCTCTCTGAACTCCCCAAGACAAGCCTTTTAAATGTCCTGCATGATGCACTTTGAAACAGCTTTACTATCAGTCACAGGTAACTTCTCTCTGGGGAAAGTAATTCCCTTGCTCAGCTAAAATTGGCTACAGAGAAAGTCTACTTCTGTCAGAGACCTGGGATAGAGGCTTTGGGAAATACTCCTGATGACTTCCCTGACCACAGAAGCAGTGAGCAAGCAGTCACACACCTCACGAGGTACTGAACCACAGCACTGCAATGATACAGTCCATGAATTAACAAAGCCTGAATCCTTAGCAGACTCCAAGCTTTTTATTATTTAATATCCCTTCTTATCACGCCAGGCCAGGGAACAGGTCTGGAACAGCTCTCAAGAAAATGCTTTCCTGTTAGCACCTCTCCACCTATACTGCAACAAAATGCCAAGAATGCAGGGATTCTGGGGGAAGGCACAGCACAGAGAAAGCTGAAGAGGTACAAAGAAAGTTTGGATATAACATGTAAGAAATGAGGAGGAGGAAGCAAAAAATATACAGTGAACAATATAAATGGAAGCAGAAGTAAGGAAGAACAGATAATTAAAAAATCATCCAAATTCCTAGGAAGACAGCAAACTGTTAACAGACCAAGTACAATTAACGTGAGGCACAAGGGAAACCCCCACTGTCTGCTTTGAAGAATCATTGCCAGGACCTTTCCACCCTTCCCTCCCACTCCACTGGATACCACTCTAACCCCACACTTCATCTGGTACATTCCATGATCTCTCAAACATTCTTTCTACCCTTTTTTCCTGTATTATTTTGCATATTTCATTTCTGACTTTCAATTTCCATTTGCAGAAGAATCTTCTTCTGCCCCAAAGAAAGATCCAATTGCTGTGAAGTCATACACCCTGGAAAAAGAAATGTCCTATCTGGATAACCCAAATATGAAACAGGCTTCTAATTTTTCCAGGTATCATAGAAAGTTGCTTACTACCACAGCATTCTCAGTAAGTCAACAGCCAGAATCAGCACTGGTTCCTCTGCAACAAGACAGATCCCTCAGAGATGGATTTAAAATGTAAAGTTAGCCATGGGAAACCACACTGTGCAACAGCCATGCATTTCCAGAGCTGCAAAACCGAGGCAAATACCTGGAGAAGAGACAACCACCAACAGATTTGTCCCACCAATGCTGGCAGCCACTTCTGTTTGCTGAACAATTAAACTCACAGTGCTGGCACTATGAAAATGCCAAGCAAGCTGGCCCAGTCAGCTGTCTAGGGGTCAGAGATCCATAGCATGTATTTGAACCACTCCTCCCAGCTGACTCTCTTTGTCCCATGCCATCCATTTCCAGTTTCTCACTGAAGGCAGGATGGGTCCCTTCCCTGGGCCACTGTAACCTCCCTCTCAGCTGACACAGCCCAAAGTAATCAAGTCTTGCAGGGTTCAGACCCTGCCCCATCCCAAAAATAAATAATGGACCCAGCTCCTTCATTCAGTGGTGTAGTGACAAGTAAATTTAGGGCCAGAAGAAACTACTGTGTCCACAAGGTCTGATCTGATGTACAACAGAACTTTACCTTGAAAATCCTGCATTGAGCTTACAAACTAAAACACAATCTTAACACTGCATGTTTTCTTAATTTTTTTGGTTTTCTTTTCACATCTCCCAGTGGTGGAAATTCCATCTCCATTCCTTGACAATGCAGACCAATGGTTAATAACCACTGCTGCAAAAGTTACACTCTAATTCCAGTTTGCCATTTTCCTAAGTTCCAGACCTTGTTATGTCTTTGACTGCTGCATTAAAGTGTACAGAGTGTGAAATGCATTCTCCCTGTGTGGGTGATTGCAGTGTTCCTTACTGATCAGTGTCTAACAAGTATTTCCAAGAATAAGCATATTCTCAGCCTCCTGTTTCTTATAATAACATAAAACATGCACAGCCATAACATTACAAACAACAACTAATAAAATTTTAACTGAAAGTGGCCATACACTCTAAAAGTAGTTTAAAATATTCCATTAATTTAAAACTATCACACTCCAGAACAACCTCATTAGAGGATACTAAATTAATCCACCACAACGTAGTTCTGCTGCAATAACTCAGCACCAAGTTCTGCTGCTGGCCCAATCTACTGAATTTTGCTGGAAGAACAAGAGAAGAGGAGATGACCTGTATGGCCCTATTTTTGTTTACACCTGCACACAGACACACTACAAGATTTAACAAGAGCTCTTCTTACAAGCACTGCAGAAAGCATGGGCTATAGGGATAAAAATTATGTTTTGCTCTAGACAACATTTTTCCTTAAATCCTACAACTAATTAAACTGGTTGGACAGCCAAGGCCCACCACCTCAAATCCTGGGGGCAGTTTTGGGAACCTCAGGACAAGAAAGACATTGAAGGACTGGAGCGTGTCCAGAGAAGGGAACGGAGCTGGGGAAGGGGCTGGAGCACCAGGAGGGGCTGAGGGAGCTGGGAAAGGGGCTCAGGCTGGAGAAAAGGAGGCTCAGGGGGGACCTTCTGGCTCTGCACAACTCCCTGGCAGGAGGGGACAGCCAGGGGTGGGTCAGGCTCTGCTCCCAGGGAACAAGGAACAGGACAAGAGAAAAAAGCCTCAAGTTGTGCCAGGGGAGGTTTAGATTGGGTATTGCGAAAATTTCTTCAGCCAAAGGGTTGTCAAGCACCAAAACAGGCTGCCCAGGGCAGTGGTGCACTCCCCATCCCTGGAGGAATTTAGAAGCTGTGTAGATGTGGCACCTGGGAACGTGGCTTAGTGGTGAACACGATGGTGAAGGGTTAATGGCTGAACTCAATGATCTTAGAGGCCTTTTCCAACCTTAACAATTCTATGATTCTAATTGAAGAGGCATTTACTACCCAGTTCATGCTGTGGATTCACCTGACAGGTTTCCCAGTCTGTTGATGAACAAACAATGGATCAGAGTATGGCATTAACGGAACACAGCTATACAGAGAATTTTTTTGCAGAGCTTCAGATTCTCTGTCAAAATGAATTACTGTTCTGTGAAACACATATTACACGACTGCCAAGATCTCACAAATGACACTATGGTGACAAGCCATTCCCAAGACGTGGCTGTCCTCTCCAGGGGAGCAGTTTTTCAAGAGCCACAGTCAGTTTTGCAGGCAGCTCCAGCCACACAACCACCACACGAGCACACTCACTCCAACAGCTGGGAACTGCTGCCAGGAATGGCCACACACAAAGAGGAAGGAAAATACATAAGAGATTGTACATCCTGCAGCACCAAAAAGCAAAAAAGGAATGTTGTACGAGGTAATCTGGCTCTCCAGCTTATATTAATAATTACATTTTCAGTCAGTAAAACACTTAAAAATATATTTCGTTGTTTACTGAATCTATACAAGCAAAAAAAAGATCTGCTGTAGTGTTTTACCATTCATGATAGTGTAAGGACGTAAGAAAGCCTTATGGAAACCTCTTCTTGTTTCCATCACTCTTTTCAGAATTTTCAGCATTCTTCAGGAGCACTTGCCATCCCCCAGTTTACAACAACAGTACTGACAGGATATATACGCCATTTAATACTGTCTTTTGCCTTTTCCCCCCCTCTATAACTAGCTCCACTGTTTGTTAATCTATTTACTATCACCACTTTGTCTCATTTTAAGTCAGACCAAACATTTCTTGGGGGCTCCTCATTTTCCTTTGTTCTGCAGAAGCTTCTAACACATACATATGTGTAACACCAGGAATAAAAATCGCTCATTTAGCAGTCATAAAGTTTTAATTCCTCTTTTTATCCCTAGTGCAAGGAACAATGCAGACCTCATCAATAATTAAAGTTCAGAGACTTTAAAGGGAAAACTCGGGTTTTACACTTTTTAGTTCTGACTCCCACATCCCCATAAATCAAGAAGATAGTTTGCTACTGGTTCTCCTAAAAAAACTCCTGAAGCCTTCCAGTTATCTGTCACTGAAATCTGATGACAGGAGTCCAGACTAGCACCAGCTGTAGGAATTACAAGAATTAGACCATGAAAAGCTTTCTGCTTGGATTGTTACTGAAAACACCAGCTGAATTTATAATGTAGCACTGAACAGCTCTTGAATGACTCACTAAAGCTCCACTAGGACACCTCAGTGAATCGGCTCCAGACAAGAAGCACGGGTAGGACAGATCCCAGGCACAGACAGTGAATCCTTTGGAAAACTGTCAAGGGGCCCATTCACAGCTCCACTTTGTGGTACTACTGCTACTTCAAATGGAATTGCACTTGAAATACACCTGCTCTTATGTCTTTATACACAGTTCAAAGTCACGTGGCACGTCCATACCTTCAGGGCGAGCTTTTGGCTTCTTCAGGCCTCCATCTTGCATCAGCTCAAAGGCAAAAGAAACATTATGCACCTGAAAGAGGTAAAGTGTTTAAAATCTCAGAGTTGTATAGGCATCAAAAACCTTTAATCAAATTATTTTAGATGCTTTATTCTCTCTGTACTTGATAATTCTATTTAAATCAATATGAAACACTTACATGTTTAAGCATGGCAGAAAGTGAATATGAGCCACTAAGAAATGAAAGGCTGTATCATTACAGGGCAAACACTCACCTTTTGATATAAAGTAATAAAAGATTTCCAGATATTCAAGTGTAAAAATGGGATTGGGTCCCATATGGACCAAGAAACCCCATTAAACCCCGGTCTCAGTCTCTACAGCAGAGGCCAAACAGCTGCCAGTAACAATTAAACAGCTGCATTTTTTAACTCCTGCCTGTCCCCAAGATCAACAACAAGACATCACTGCCATCCAGACAATAAGGAACGTAACAGAAACAAGCAGAGATGAAAAATACACCTGGGCAAGTAAGAAAGAAGAAATGAGGACACCACACAGCATTATTTTCAAACAAGGTTAGTCTTCTCTGTGTTGTTATCAGCTGCGCAGCAAGCAACATCCACATCCTATCATCAAGGATCCAGGCTGCTTGCTTTGTGCTAATCCCTTATTCTCGTGGTGCTTTGGCTTCCTCTACTTGAAAACAGAGGCAAAGATCAAATTGAGTTTGTCTAGTGAAACAAATGCTTTATAAAGTGCTTGGTGGGAGCAGTTCCTGGGCAGGCTGTGCAGAGAACCTGCAAAACAAGCTATGCACAACTGTACATAAAGACCTTCTGAACAAGCCCCCACAGGAGCATCAATTCAGAGGAAAGAAAATGGACAAAAAGAAAAAGTGAAAGAAAGTAGGTGTCTTCATTTAATCTCTCCTCTGAGGAACAAAAATTATGACTTAAAGAGATCTGCACAGCAGATTTCTTGTCCATGCTCACTGAAATTTAGGCAAGATAATTAGCATAATGAATTCTGTGCAGTTTTCTTACTGCATATGACAGTTCTGGAGAGACATAGCTTATTACTCAGGACTTTATTAATCTCTTTTACCTGCTGCAGTTCCTCCTCATTCATTGTGACAAAACCTATCACTCTCAACACAGTAATTCTTCCCCCACTAAAAACACAGAGCTTTCCCCTCCTTCAGTTTACAAATCCCCATTCCAACCGGCAGAGTCTCCACACAAAACCACAACACGACTTCAGGAATACTGGGTAATCTTTATGAATTTCAACCATTAATAACCAAATTGTAACTGAACAGATGCTGGCAGCAACTCAGTACCCTGCATTTTTACAAGGGCAAAAATTCAAGATACTGGGAAAAAGAAGCAAGGGAAAGCTATAAAGGATGTGTGAGATGTAATAACCATCCCTCCCAGAGATGTACCTCTGCTGAGGGGCTGACACAACAATCTGTGTGGAAGCTGTTATGAAAACCCCATTTTAAACCCCATTTTAATGCCTTACAAAGCATTCCATCTTCTAACTTCAGCCAATGTTTCCACTCCTGACCTAGCCCCTCTCCTGCTGCAGCTCAGCCACCACAAAACTTGTCCTCTGCACTGCAGAACGTGGCAGAATAAAAAGCAGGGGGCACATGCAGGACTGCAGCAGGACCAGGCTCAGGGTATTCTGATAAAGACCAAATATACACAGATGCATGTGCGGGTCTGGGAACAACTGCAGACAGAGGAAATGTCTGCAATTTTGGTTATGACATTACAACACAGCCTGAACACTTTTCTCATCCTTAACACAAGGAGGGACACAGGACAATGGAGCAAGTGTGGGGCTGAGAGCAAGGGACCTGCACACAAGAACACTTCAGGCAGTACTACAATCTAAAAATTACTTTGATTATGCAAAGTACTATACAGCACAGAGTACTCATTATTCTGTGTTTTCATCCTGGATATTCACGAGCTTTAAATGTTGCTTGATGCCAGTAACAGAATACCCTTCTTCCTTAACTATGGGGAATTTACCCATTTATTTCACAAACAATTTTTAGTGGTTTAACCATCAAGTGCCACAGCCAGTGCCTCTTTGCTAGAGCTCCTGAAGAGAATATACCAGGTTCTGTTTCACCTGGCACGAGGAGAAAAGATGCAGCAATTGAAAAAAAACCATTTGATAATAATGCAGAAAGAACATAACCTGGAGTCTCTACCTACCTTTTGATCAAAACTTTCAGGTGTTAAGTAGAAGTTGTGAAGTGGAACAAAATAGTCTTCAAGGAGACCCATGAGCAAAACCAAGTAAACACCATCTGCAAACTAAAGAGAAATACGAGGAGAAAGCATCTGTTTGTACATCAGCATTCATAAACAAGGAGAACAAAGAATGCTTGGCCCAAATTATGTATTTTGATTTATTCTTTTTGCTAGCATGAAAGTGTGAGATGGTTCAGGAGTCTGTTCTTGCTTTCCTCATGTTCACTTAATTTGTTTGAGGAATCTTGCCAACTTCACTACAGTACTTAAAAAAACCCCCAACTTCCTGGGAAACATGTTTGCATTATATTCTCCCAGTCCTACTGCTACAGTACGTGGTCATTTCAATCACAATCCCTCTTAAATCGTTTATGTTAGACATTCGAATCTTTGCCCTTAATCAAAATTTGAAATTAGGTCTCCCCTGTCACTTGTAGGGAGTTGAAATCATAAAAGAATTTTTTTTTCCCAAGTCAAAATAGATTGTTTACAGTTTCAGCAAATAATAAAATCCTACATATTTTCAGCCATCCTATTCAGTGTTCCCACCAGACCAGATGGCTACTGACAGGCTAAGGGGGATAATGTTATGCAGTTCTAAGACTTCCCATTTGTGATCCTCATATGGCACACGTGACATCCTCTAAAAAATGAATCCTTGGGTATGTCTAAGGCATGAAACAACAATTTCTTGTGACAGATCAGATCCAGTCACCCATTTATTTCAGCAAAGCTGTAAAAGAGCAGTGAATGAATGACTGGTATTATACTAAGCCAGGCTCAAATGAATTACCCACACTCCTGGTGTAACTCTCTGGATGCTGTGGTTATTTTTCTGCTGAGACAATAAAATAACCATCTCTCACAGCTCAGTAAACTCTGGAAAGAAGATCTGCTTTTTTTTAGCCAAGCCCACATCTGAAAATCTGCAATTTACACAGATTACATACAAGAAGATAAAGCTTCCTACCTGGGTTTCCAACTCCGTTACTTCCAAATTCAGTTTATTCAAGTGTTTGTTCACAAAGGTGATCAGAGACTATTAAAAAAACCCAGCAGAAACAGCGATGTCAGACACTACACTCAGTGCTGATGTGAAAGGGTTAACATAACCTTTAAAGACATTTTCAAAAACATAATATGCACGTTTGCTGCCTGCTTTTGCACAAATAAGTACACAGACCTGCTGTTTTTGTTGCACCAGATGCCAGAACTCAGCAGATGGTGCTGTTACATGCAGCTTTCCTAGCACATTAAGCAAACTTTCGTGTCCTGGGAAAATGCTGTGATGACACTGGTGCCCAAAGCTGAGGCGAGCAGGAGGTGCATTCACTGTCCCCACTAACTTTTTCAGGTTCTTAAAGAAGGTGTCAACAGCACAGTGTTGTGCACATAGCTCTGTTCCTGGAGGCATGTGTGCAGTCAGCACACAGATTACAGTCAGGATGAAGCCCAGGTCTGGGATTTCTATTCCAGATGCAAATCCTGCCATTACAAACCAGATCTGTGCTAATGGATTGGAGCACACAGATCTGCCAGCCCACTTACACCACTGCCAGGGGGGACACAGAGCTTGTGTGTTACCACTTCTATTGTGTAGAAAGAGTTAAGTTAGTTCTTTATCCACTTAAAAACACTTTTCTAGAAGACATTTCAGACTGGAAAGATAAAAATCTTCCTGAGACTTCAAAGCATTATTTTAAATGCACACATCCTCTATTCCCTACAAGGGGCAGCGACAATTTACAACACTGATCTTCACACACTACTCTCCTAATAAGCAGCTTAACAGCCAGGCTGGAACTATCTGATGGAACTACATAGAGTCTCTCATATATTCCCCCAAAGCAGCAAGAGCTGGCAGAGAGAGATAAACAGCTACATTACCCCTCTGCTCTAACACAAAGAGCCATGTCAAAAATATGTCTGGATGGACGCGTTGTGCAATGATGCTCAGCCTCAAAGGACAAACCAGGGGACCACAGGAATAAGTGCTAAGCACCTGGACAAAAGCAGCTCTTCTGTAGAAGCTCCATATTCAGCAAACTTCTTTATGGGTGAATCACATTTTAGGGTACTGTGGAAAACATCACCTGGCTCTGAAACAGTGATCCTTAGGGATAAATACCCTTTTCACTACTTCAGACTCCTCTTCAGTTATTTGCTGGATGTTTCTGAATATCTTCCCATAAGCACAGAAAAAAAATACAATGTGGGAAATAAAGCTAAAATTTTACTTTTTACCTTTTTGACTACGCTGAGTTTGTCTGGTGCGTGATCAAAAAGCGTGTCAAAGGCATCACGCTCTGGTTTGGGGGGAAAAATAAATAAAATCAGAACACCTTCAACACCCAAGTGTGGGAAACAGGTTACCTGCCCAAAGCCTCAAGGTTTTCTTCCTCAGAAAGTCACGTAACAGAGACCCAAGCTAAAAGCCAGCACCTTATTTTGGTGTCTGGCTACATGTCAGAGCAAACTGCCCTGGGAATTTTTGAGGTAACTGAAACTAAACATATTCACTGATTTCCCTTCTCTGCCATTCAAAATTGGTACACAAAATATGTGGGTGAAAGAAAAATTAAAATGAAACACAAATTCTGACTATACCCCAATCCTAACTTAAATAGCTATGGTTGCATCCACACTCAGCATTAAATTCAGAGAGTAATTTGGTTAATTTAAAATTACTGGTAGTACCCTTGACGTCAGTAAAGCTTAGAACTAACTCAAGTGAAGTCTGATTCAGCAGTGCATGGAGACCAAAGCCTACAGACAGTATAAAGACTTAAATTATGTTTCTACCTTCAAAGCACTGTCTATCAATATCTAATCCAGTCTGTTTTCAACACAGTTTTTAACAGCTTTTCCATGATCAAATACTTTTTATTTACAGAACACATTTTAATAGTTTCCTACTGTTAAATAAACAAACATATTTATTATCTAAATTCCTTTGGTATCTGAAGATATATTATTTAGCCCCTATAGCTCCCTGACATTACTTATTTTCCAAGTGCTTTATTAATATTTAATGTAGATATGCTGCAAGAGGAGAAATGATAGCGTTCACATATTATAATGGGCAAATAAAGAAAATAAATTACTTTTTTTTTCATCCTTTACAGGAGCACGCATCTTTAAAATGAGAAATGACTTAATGCCACTAAAAAAAAATAAATGCAAAAAGGAAAATCTCTTGGCAGCAACACCAAAAGCAATCGGTTTTGTTTAGAAGACCAGACATACATTTGGTAAGGCCAAAACTCTAAAGTCTAGCAAATACAGAGGAGATAAGATTCTCCATGTAAAGGAATTAGATTGGGCTGTTTGCTGAAGGTGGGCAGATAAACACAGCTTTGGACCTTGTGCCACAGCCCTTTGCTTCAGGAGTTTCCATGTATAAATTAAACAGTCATAACATGAGGAAGGTGTAACTCTCATTGTTGGGGATTGCAAAGATTTTTACTTGAAAGCCACCAAGAACAGTCCTAGGAAACATCACCCTGTGCAGCATTTTAGTTCTGGAATCACACAATTGTTCAGGTTGGAAAAGATCTCTGAGATCATCGAGCCCAACCATCCCCCCCAGCACTGCCCCGGTCAGCACTAACCCGTCTCCACATGGCTTTAAATCCCTCCAGGGATGGGGACTCCACCGCTGCCCTGATAACCCTTTCCCTAGTTTTCCTTAATATCCAGCTTGACCTCCCTGGCACAACTTGAGGTCATTTCCTCTCCTCCTGTCACTGTTCCCTGGGAGCAGAGCCTGACCCCCCCCCAGCTGTCCCCTCCTGTCAGGGAGTTGTGCAGAGCCAGAAGGTCCCCCCTGAGCCTCCTTTTCTCCAGGCTGAGCCCCTTTCCCAGTTCCCTCAGCCCCTCCTGGTGCTCCAGACCCCTCCCCAGCTCCATTCCCTTCTCTGGACACGCTCCAGCCCCTCAATGTCTTTCTTGTCCTGAGTGGTTACTACTCATTACTTACAAATTAACCAAAACTAGACAGACCAGTCTAAAGAGCTCAAGAAGTTCACTGGATGATCTGGTCCGACCCATTATGCTCCACATCTGCATGGAGTAACAAAACCTGTCCCCTGCAACACATTCCAACCTCATGGAATTGCTCAACCCCATTGTCTTGATCTGCTGAAAGAAAAAATGTCTGTGCCTGACACAAATAAAACAAAAAAAACAAAAAAAACAAAAAAAAAAAAAAAAAAAAAAAAAAAAAAAAAAAAAAAAAAAAAAAAAAAAAAAAAAAAAAAAAAAAAAAAAAAAAAAAAAAAAAAAAAAAAAAAAAAAAAAAAAAAAAAAAAAAAAAAAAAAAAAAAAAAAAAAAAAAAAAAAAAAAAAAAAAAAAAAAAAAAAAAAAAAAAAAAAAAAAAAAAAAAAAAAAAAAAAAAAAAAAAAAAAAAAAAAAAAAAAAAAAAAAAAAAAAAAAAAAAAAAAAAAAAAAAAAAAAAAAAAAAAAAAAAAAAAAAAAAAAAAAAAAAAAAAAAAAAAAAAAAAAAAAAAAAAAAAAAAAAAAAAAAAAAAAAAAAAAAAAAAAAAAAAAAAAAAAAAAAAAAAAAAAAAAAAAAAAAAAAAAAAAAAAAAAAAAAAAAAAAAAAAAAAAAAAAAAAAAAAAAAAAAAAAAAAAAAAAAAAAAAAAAAAAAAAAAAAAAAAAAAAAAAAAAAAAAAAAAAAAAAAAAAAAAAAAAAAAAAAAAAAAAAAAAAAAAAAAAAAAAAAAAAAAAAAAAAAAAAAAAAAAAAAAAAAAAAAAAAAAAAAATTCAGAGTCAAGTTTGTTACTTACCAAATCTTCCCATCATCATCCTGCAAGTCAGAGCATTCAAAAACATTAGGTTAGTTCATGAATAATCAGTTTTTGAAGACAAGAGAATGGTCCTAAAAGGAATTTTCCTGCAATATGCAGAGGGCCACTTGTACAAACTTAGGGGGCTGAGCACATCACAGACCAGACCCAACCTGCTGCAGGAATGTCTCCAGCAGAGCACCAGTGATATCCGGGAAATCCATTTACAATTAATGGAAATGCTTAATTACATTTTACACATAATTATGACTTCTTATCCATACTTTCTATGATGAAGGGTGAATGACTAAATGTGCTTGTGTGTGCATTTTCCAAAATATAATCAAAACCACACAGCTTACAAGAAGAGAAGCCATCCATCTCACTTTAACCTGTTTTCTCTGGAGAAAACACACATTGTATGTGAATATTATGTAAATAAAACAGCCACATATGAAGTACATACATAGCCAGTGACATCACCAGACATATGCAGATATTTATCAGCTGAGAATTTGCATAGAGGAATTTGAAAGTATTCAGTGAATGTTGGATCCTGCTGATCACTGCATTTTCCCTAGGTGTACTTGTATCTGGATATGCAACACATTAAACAGTAAAACCTCTTAATATTGTGTAATATTAAATAGCTCCATAAAATATATGTATAAACACACATGCAAATCTGCAAACATCTTTCCTGCTAAAAAATGTCCAAGCCCCAGCCTGCAGATTACATCTTGCAAACCACATCTGGAGGAGAGCACAAGCTCACTGCATTGTTCAAGGGCATAGGAGAGAGGGGAGGAATTCTGGCCCACAAACCTGAGCCAGAGCTCTGATCCTACAAAAAACCACTACGAGGTTTTTAATGTCCACACAGAGACGTTATGATCTCATTTCTGAGTGTTTCCATCTGAAACATCTTCCCCACTAAGCACCACATGGTGCTTCATTTATCTTCAAAGCCACGGGAAGCTGAGCCAACTCTACAGGGAGCCAATGCACTGATAAACTGAGGGAGGGCTCATGTAAGCCCCTCTTAGAAGAGCTGCCTTCAGGCCATGTGAAGGAAAATCTCAGCTTTCAGCTGAAGCCAAGATGCATGTCTAGCCTTCTCCTTATAAAAAAGACTGTAAAAACATAAAGCAAAGTAATCTGGTGCAAAAACTGGAGAGGGAAGAGGTTTATTTATTTAGTTTTGCTGAGCTCTTCTCTCCTTACAGTTTTAACTGTATCACTTCAGTTTTGAGAGGTGTGTTGAAGAATTGCCTTTTGTCAAACTAATTCTTCCCCAAAATATCTACATTAGCCCTTCACTTGACAGAGAAAACAGTACTAAGCAGAAGGCAGATATATATAGCTACATCCAATAGGCAGGGGCAAAAAAGGCTCACAGGAGTCACCTTCAGTTAAAAACTTCTAAGACACAAGAATTTCCAGAGGACATTTCTCCCTTGTAGCATATTTCCACAGACCAAGTCATTTCCATGTAGTTAAAAAAGCACTACATGAAGGGATTTCATTAATTTATCAAGGATAGAGGAAGATTAAACCTCTCTCTCATCTTTAGAAATGGTCTCACAGCCTGCACCAAAGCTGTGCTTGTTTTGTGCTTACTCTGTCGTGGTCGTCAGCTCCTCTGAAACATGAGTGGTCTGAAGGAGGCCTTCACGTTTCTGGAAAGGAAGATGGAATTAGCAAAGGAGAAGCTCATCAGGGGCTCATTCAGCGTCTTTCAGAACAGCAGAGGGCAGAACTGGATGAATTCACTAAGTTTCACAGAGGCAGAGGTCAAACAGCAGACACAGGAGGATTCACCCCCAGCACAGTGGCACTGACCAGGCTGACAGCCAAAGGGATGTTTGGGAAATGTATATTTACACCTATATTTGCAGCCAACCATCTCACTAACAAGTCTCCTCACACCACAGTCAACATCATGCCTGGAGCACAATTTAGCATTTGTCAGCCCCATCTCAGATCCCCAGAGGACAGCTGGTCATGTCATGGTGTCAACCAGCCACATCTGGCAGCCTGACTCTTCTGGGACTGACACAACATGGGTGGCTGCTCCCAGGCTCCAGAGTGCTGGCACAGCTCTCCCAGAGCAGGCATGGCACTGGGGCCACTGCCACACACCTGACAGGGACACATCCTCCAAGGAGACACAGGGAGCACAAAAAGCTCAGCCAAAGATTTCACAATGAATAGTACCTCCCTGATACTGGGTTGTCTCTCCTTGGAATAATTTTCTGCATGAATAAGGAGTCTCTACCCAAGAGAAACAGCATGTGTTGAGACTCAGTTTCAAAACATCTCCGAGGCTGGGAGTGCTTTCACCTGAATGAAAAACTTACTTAACATCTCCACAGGTTCCTTTCAAAACTATGCCTGAATGGAGGAATTTCTTTCCTCCCTTCTCTGTGCTCAAAAAGCCAACATAAAGAGCTCAAATCTCAGCAGCCATCTAGGAACCAGGTCTGTCACAAGGACTTGGGGGAGGGTTAATAAAGCTTCCTAGGTCAGGTAAGCAGGGAAACCACCCCCAGGCACAAGCTCTGTACACCTTTACCATCTCAATTGTTTTCACCAGCTGAAGCCCAAGCAAGAACTTATTAGGGAAAACAGCTTTGAGGAGAAACACATCCTTCCCCAGAAGCAGTTTAAGAAGTGAGAAACGAAATCAAAAAACCAGCAAGAGGAACTCCTGCCCCTCCACTCCCTGCTGAAGAAATGAAGGCAGGCAGAGCTGCTGGAAGTGAGGGAGCCTGGCTGGAGGCTTGGGGGGAGCTGTTGCAGCTCCGTGCCCGACGGGGCCCTGGGCTGGGTGCTGCCAGCTGGCCATGTCTTCACATCCCTCACTTCCCTATCACACTTCTATCTCATCCTGCTCCCCCGAGGGAGCCATGGGAATGGCGCCAGGAGGTTTGGGGGAAAAGCCAGGATGACAGCATGGATGGGAAAATGAGGCAGCATCTGACAGGGCAGTATTTTCCTGCATACAAAACAATGCTGTCTTTATTCCATCCCACCACGTCTCTGCTTTAATAACACAGGGCTCAGGACATTCCAGGCAACCTGTACCCCAGGGAGAAGATGCTGTAACCTGTGAACAAAACCTCAGTAAGTGATGACTAGTGAGTAATGCCTCCAAGTGCCTGATAAGAATGAGGAATGGATTCCAACACTGGCTCCCCAGCTGGTAGAAAAATAAGCACTGCTCCCCGTCCCAGGCTGCTCTCACAGCAAGCCTAGGTCCCCTGACCTTGCAATCTGAAAGCAAATGTCATTCCTTGATAAAACTTTGATTCCTTCCACCACTGGCACCAGACACATTTATTCTCCATCCTGCCTTGACTCTGACCTTTCAGTCTGCAACTCAGACTAAAAGGGAATTACTGTAAAAATACCCCAGATCTCCCAGCAGCACCAAGGTGGGACAAGCTGCAATTTTAAGAATGAGGCTGCAGCAAGCTAAGCATAAAAGATGACAATTCCTGAGCCTTGTAAAAATAACCAACACAGTGAGCCTTAAGGACAATTTTTACATTTAATTCTGAGAACTTTTTTGTTTTCCTGAATTACAGTATTTCACCATGCAAGCTTACATTTTGAATAGCAGGCAGTAGAGTAAGCTGGAAAATCTCAGTATTTTCAGCTCTCACTGGAAGCATCACTGAAACTAACAGAATTTCTCTCCTCCCTGCCCTCACTGAGGAGGCCTGGAACGACACAGGCATGCGTTGAGTGACACCAGCATTAAAGCATGTATCACCCTAGATTCTTAACTCAGCACTTAGAGTAGCTACTCACAGGGTTTTAACTAGAATGCCCACCTAAACCCTGGCTCTGCTGGGACCCTTCTTGAATAACTTGGGCCTATGTTGCCATGGTCACCCAATTTTCTATTTCACACAAAGAAACCAGGAAGAAAACGAATTCTGGAGGCTGATTTCAAAAAGTCTTTCAAGTTACTTCCAAGCAACTACATTTCAGGAACTCTGCTCTTGAGAGGGGCTACGTCATGGAGGCCATTATGAAATAATGAAAACAAAAGTGTTTTTCTGCTGGGTTGGTCTTGTAGCTGTTCCACATAATACAGAAAGACAGATAGATAGGTAAAGGTTCTTCCTGCCAAGGAAGGTAAAACAGAAAGTCATCTCCAAAATGCTTGTGGGTTTCTGAGCAAACTGAACAGTGCAGGACCAAAAAAGGATAGTGCATTGTTTGACAGATCCAGATGGAGCTACAGATCTTTCTCAGACTCTAAATCAATTATTTTTAATAAAAAAAAAAATATATACAGCACCTTAAGAAAGTCTTGGTCAGTCATCTCAAGACACTAAAGGAAGAGAAGAATTTAATGGAAAGGCAGAATCGCCACCGAACTGTGGAGATCTGGATAAATACTTTCCACGTAGCACAGCACTGTCATATTATCTCACTTTATGGATCAGGACAGTGAAAGTAAGAGAAAAAAGAGCCCACAGCACTTACACAAGCTCATAAGGTGTTCTGCATTGCTCTGGGATGGGCTGTGGAAATGCACACAACTTGGCTGAGCAGTAACTTGCTAAACCAGTTTATTTTCATGGTGTAAGCACAGTCCTTTTGGGGAAGAAGCACTTCAGGGATCTGCACAGTGTGGACAGCTCAACAAGTGGATAAAGACAATCAAAGTCAACCATGAAAATGAGACTTAGCTAGTTCTAAAAATTTCAGTGTGGCTGTGTTCTTGCACCGTACTCCCACAGCATCTTGCACGGTTTTCTTGCTGCGGGGTCAGTTCTGAAAGACTTGCACAGAACTCTCTTAACAAACTGTTTATTAACCCCCTCAAATGTATAGCCAAGCAAGAAGCATTTAAATGAAAACCTCTCAGTTAACACCTTATGTTAACTGTGATCTAGTTTGACAGAACCCTATTCATTACTGGGATATGTAACAAGAGATCATTTAACAACAAATTGGTAATAATAGCAATAATCTTCTTAATAGTAGTTTTCTTATGTGGATTAGGAACAATATTAACCTCATTACCATTCTGTTTGTCATTAGTGTAACAAAGCTAAACAAAGTCCATTTAAAGAGATCTGTGTTACTGAACCAGCATGTATTTTTAGACCAGATTACGGACACTGAACTACAAAAATTCAGTTTACCAAACTGTAAGGCAAAAGTTCCTGTTCCAGAACAAACATGCTGTGTTTCATACCGCCCCTTGCTTTCCATTTAAATAAACAAAGCTGGAGAGTTGCAGCCTTTTCCTAGCAGTGGGTTAGGGGCTGAGACGAGCCTGCTCTTGCTCAGGGCCAGCTGTGGCCATGACCATCTCAAGGACTCCAGGCTCTAGATCCAAGAGCAAGAGCCTCTAGGATTTGACTTAACTCCCACTGTACCTAGCACCTTCAGGCACTCCCTTGGGGACACAGGTGTTGTTCTCTCTCTCTCTTCCCTAGTTTCTTGTCAGCCTTTATGTCATCTTGTCATCCTGGTCTCAAGATCCAGGAACTCTGGTGAACCAGATGGAGTCTCCTCTATATCCGTCCAACAGGAGAAGAAGTGGAAACCACCTCCACAGTGTTCCCTCTGCTGTAGAGGTGGAGGGCTCTGAAGCTTGAACTAAGGGCAAGGAAAGGGAGGCTTCACCTCTCTATCCAATGCTTTTTCTGACTTTGCAGTTACAGGAGACACTTCATTGTACTGGGTAAAAGGAGGTTTCTAGCATCAGGGTGTGAGAGAACTGCTGACCTGCTTGTATTTACATATTCCTCCTTATCTCTCCTTTCCTCTCCTTATCTTTCAAGACAGTCAAAAGAAAGTTAAATCAGTCTCCTATTTACGTTCATGTTACTTTATAACTAACGCACTGTTCTTAAGTTCTGACTTCACTTCTGAAAGAACTAAAGCAGCTCAAAAATCACCTCCTATAGATAATACACACATTTATTGTGAACCAGGGAGTATCCATCAATTTCTCATTTACATCACGCCCTGCACCTCTAGAGCATCCAGGCAGGCAGCCTGGAAAACACCATTATGTAAATATAAAGCAAAATGAGGTTCATCTAATCAACCACCCTGCATCTTGTAAGGGGATCCAAGTTTTCAAAACAGGGTGTGGGATAACTTTATCTTCTTTATTCTTGACAGGAAACTCAATGCAGCCTGACAGCTGGAACAGTAAATGGCACTTGCAGAGTGAGTGCCACAGCAAACAGGCACAGCAGAAGCAAAGTGCCAGCTGGAACACATCTGCCTGGGGTTCAGCAGCTGGGACAAAAACCGGCTTCCCATGTTACAGAGGTGGGAAGCTTCCACTGGGATCGAAGGCAAGGAAGAAGCAGAAGTACGGATGCTTGAAAGTGGAGTCTTTGTATAGGGAGAGACAATGGTCGACACCGAGCAGAGAAAGGAGTAACTAGAGCAGTATCTAGGGCAGGGGGGAAGCAGCCAGGGTTCCTTAGGTCAGATCTCTTCTCCATATCTAAGGAAAGCTAACAAAAACACAAGACTGTGAAAGAAATGATGAAAGTCTATCAGGCCCGCCAAGGAAAACAACATGTCTAAGTCTGCACATGAAGTCATTGGGGAAAAACAACACTGCTGACAGGCATTCCAGACTAGGGAGATTCTGTGTGCTCAAACTCCTTCCTGTGCTGCTGAGGTTTCAATGGCTTCTCTGAAGAAAAATGCATAGCAAGACAAAATGTACTGGAGTGACAAATGACAGGCCCAATGCTTCCTTGTACAAAATCCCATTGCATACTTTCAGCTTGCTATTGCAGTAGCAAAGGGTGGCCCCAAGCCTACTAAAGACTTGCTGTTCTTGGGGTCACATGTAATCCAAAAATGCATTCCCATGGGCACGGGACTCACTAAACAACTGGAACACACATTTTCTAAATGACAAGAGATGGGAGGCAACGGGTGCAAAGGGAGGCCCAGGACTGCAAAATCCACTCTGCTCCCCCCAGGAGTTGGTACTCACCCGAACAACCACCACCTGCACTGACACGTGCTCAGGCAGCCGGATGGGAGCTCGGAAATGCATTGCCAGAGCCACCAGAAGGTGAAGAATGGAAATCAGATTCTTGCCGTGGATGGCTGCAGGGAACAAGGGAAATGAAGCAAGTAAATACTGATAGATACTGAGGCGTTATTTTAAACAAACAGCTCTGGGGGAAAAGGCAGTGAAAAATGCTTTTGGTCAACACAGTCTTTTTCTTTTTATCTTCCTTCCTCTTCTTCCTGAATTAGTAAGGCCTACAATATAACTTCACAGGTAGCAAAGCCTAGATTCAGCCCTTCCTTTAAACCTAACTTGCAATTCCAAACCCTCTCTGCTCAACACAGACAGGCAGAGCCAACCCCTTGCTTTTCACTGCGCTGGAGGATACTGGAGGAAAGTCCTCTTAGCAGACTTCCCAAGTGATAACACACTTTCTGAGACAGAAAATGTAACAGACTCCTTACAGTCAACATTCCACTTGATTGTCCAGCCATGGGGTCGGAGTAAATCGTGGACAGCTTCCAAGACCGTCTGCAGCTTCTGCTTCTGACCAATTTCAGATTGTGTCACCTCTGCCACATTCAGTTTACGGTCAGCCAATTTTTCTGCATTCGAAAAACAAACAAAATAAATAAATAAAAAGGACAGGCAAAACCAGATTAAACTGCGTGGAAATAACAAGCACAGACCACTGGAGTCCACTAGAACTTTTCTAAGAGAATTATTTTCCTTGGGAGAAAAACAGCTGAAAGCACAACTGACACGAAGAGTGTCAGTTCCAATAAAAATGTGACAAAACTGGTGAAGTCTGGCTGAACATGCTCATCAATCAGGTGTCAAAATATGTAACAACTTTCAGCTAGACATCAAGCTAGCAGCAATATTAATTATACCTCCCAATTTCTTTCACTGCAGAAAAGCATTTGGCACAACACAGCCTTCACTACACAAGGAATCTGCACAGGTGTAAAGAACTTTCTAAAAAAGTTAGTTTAGGACAAAAAATGGGAAATATTTTGTGTGAACATTTACTTCAGCTTGATAAGCTTTATTTCTGTTTGGCTGAAAGTATGAATTTAAGCTAAAGCACATTTTGCATCCTCAAACCCTCAAGACTCATATGACCCAGGATCAGCTCCGTGGAACTAATTTAAAAAGTAATCTTGTCATGTTGTTGACGTTGTCACATCATAGTTGATTACTTCCAAAATGAAATAATGCTGGAAAATGTGTAAAATTCCATTACTAACATTTCAGTTCCGTTTACATAATATAATTATTTGTGGCCACAGTCATAGACAAGTCATTCTTCTCTTCCTCTGCATTGTGGCCCTTGTAAAAGAGACAGGAGCTAAAATTCTCTAAAAAAATAAAAAGCAGGGAGCTGAGGAAGGTAGGGTAGAGCCCTCCAGCCATCAGAGCAATGGGAACAGCTGATCTCTGTTCTCTCTCCACACCCCTGAAAAATGTGGCCAAAGTCACTGTGCTGATCTGCCCAGGAGGTCAGGACTGGTTGGCCATATTCCAGTTATATACTATTCCACTCTTTAGAACAAAAAATACACTTCACCAAAACTGGTTTCACAAAATGAGGCGCTAAAGAATCTAAAGATTCTTCCAGAAATGTTCCAGAGTTGTCAAAACCTATTATTCCAGTAATGGATATATTTCTGCTCTCAAGTTCAACAGTATGCTTCTTCTGGATGTTTTATCTAGCTGAAGGTGTCTATGTATTTTTTTCAAAGTGGCAGCAATACAAAAGTACTCCAGAAACCCAAAGAGAAAAGACTTGCAGGTTATCAACTAATAAACACTTTGAACATCCTGACTGTTTGTAGCAATCTAAAGTAGGGAATATTTAATCAATATTATTTTATCAAGATTATGAAAACAAGCAAATTAATTTTTCGGTCCCATGTTAGGACTCCTACCTATTCTCAGCCCAGGTTAGCTGTCAGTCAGCAAACTAATTTATTTCCTTTCACACTGGAATCATGAGTACCAAGCCATTCCAGCTTCTCTGAGTGGCACTGCTTGCACCTTGATAAAATTAACTAAACAAGGATCTCCACCTCAATCAGTCATTTGCTAATATCTTATTTCAAACTGCTTCAGCACAAGCCCAGTGACAAGCTGTTGTCTTTCATCCTTTTTTTTGGGCGTGGCTATCAAGACAAACACCTTTCTCTCACAAGGAATGGTTAACTACTACTTGAAGTTTAATGACCACACCTTGTTAGTTTTTCCTGAAAGGTGAAGGAAGAAACAAAGACACCACTGAAGAACAGCTCAAGACTGGGACTGAGGTGTGCTGTCTCCAGGTCAGGGGAGATGAATCTGCTCTCCAGTCAGAGGCCCAAAATGAAGGGAATGAGTAAAAGCTGGTTCAGTTAAACATCTCAGGCTACAAGATGTTCATCTTTCCTCCTATAAGATATGCTAAGTCTGACTGATCTACACAGAGAATCTTAGAATCATTTGGAAGGTTGGAAAAAATCCTTTAAGATCAAGTCCCAGCACTAACCCAGCACTGCCAAGTCCATCACCCAACCACGTCCTCAGGTGCAAGATCTGCCTGATCTCTTAACACCTCCAGGGATGGTGACTCCAGCATTTCCCTGGGTAGCCTGTGCCAAGGCTTGACCACCCTTTCAGTGTAAAAATTTTCCCAGTATTCAACCTGAACATCCCCTGGGGCAGCTTGAGGCTGTTTCCTCCTGTCCCTTGTTCCCTGGGAGCAGAGCCCGACCCACCCCTGGCTGTCCCCTCCTGCCAGGGAGTTGTGCAGAGCCAGAAGGTCCCCCCTGAGCCTCCTTTTCTCCAGCCTGAGCCCCTTTCCCAGCTCCCTCAGCCCCTCCTGGTGCTCCAGCCCCTTCCCCAGCTCCGTTCCCTTCTCAGGACACGCTCCAGCCCCTCAATGTCTTACGTACACATGTGCATAGGTACAACTAAGCACATTCTAAATGTCTGCAGGCTTGAGGCTGGAGCCATGGCTCCCCAGGGAGTGTGAGGAAGCAGTGACACCTGAGACAGCTACAGTGATAGCCACTGCCAGCTGCAGAAACAGAGCTATGAAGTATGTTATGAAGCACAACTGGATTCAAGCAAATATTCCCCAGTTAAAACTAACTGTACAACGCTGATCCTCACCACATTTGGAGGCTCCTGGCCGCAGTCTAAGCCAGAAGTGCTAAAAGTAATCTTGTTTCATTCCTCAAGTTATTATTTTTGAGGGGTTTCAACAGCACGCAAAGCTGAGTGTCATTAACCAATTTTAAAAGCTCGTGGATGTTCATCCAGACACCTGTCTGGAATTAAGGGGCACATGCAGAAAATCCAGCAAGCAGCACCCATCAGCACCAGGTGCTCCTGCCCCACTGTGACACACACACCCCACAGCCCAGCACGCTCCTGAAAACACATCAGAAGTGAGCTGAGGGCAGTCTGGCGAAGAAACTGCGGATTTACATTGTGGAAGCCTCAAGCCTCTTCGTTGGCTAAAAGCATCCCCATAAATCACTGCATTATCACAAGTCTTCTCCACTGTGCTTCCTGCATCCACACACACTGCAAAGATGGAAGCGGGCTGCAAAATCCCAAATCCTCAACCGAGTGTATCCCCTCATGTGTCATTCACACAGAAGTGCACATTTTGAGCACATGCCTGCTGCCATGCATTCTCTTTTTCTCTTTTTTCCCCCCAAAAGTAATACTATCAGGACCTCAAAACAGCTCTCAGCCCAACAGCTTTCAAAACCAAACTATACCGACAAAATTTTGCACCACATGGCTTCTGCTTGGCACCATAAACATGAACTTCTTCATTCCTTTTCTACCCTGTATTTCTGCTGTCTGGACTACAGTTAGTCCATGAAACATACCTAGGAATCATCTGGATTTCCTCCCTTCTCAGCAGACAGCCTGAGGAGAACTGGAGCTGAGGCTGCAGCTTTCAGTGGAATCAAGCACTTCCCTGAGATGTTGAGTTACTGCACAAACCTGCTGCTGACTGAAGCTTTGGAAAAGGTTAATTTTGGGCCCTTCCAGTTCTCTTGTGTGAACTCACCCAGCAGCTTTTGCAGCACCTGCCCATCATAAAGGTCCTCTTCAAGCTGCTTGACAATGATTCTCTCCTCCACCAGCACATCATTAATCCAGTCAATTAGAACCTGCGAGCACAGAAAAAGGAGGCAAATGTCTAAAACCAACTGAAATATGTTCCTTTCATTCAAGGCAGTAATCAGGAATATAAAACAGATGAAGTGTAAGCATATTTATGTACTTCCAAGTCGCAGAGAGAAGACCTGAATTTAAAAAAAATAGAATAAGAGCATCTCATCGTCCCCTGTTGTTTTCAGTTCAGGTCTTGACAACAGGACAAGGCATTTTATCCTCAGCTATTGCAGAATACAGAAGTCCAAAATTAAGATCTTGGTCAAATGGGTCTGATAACCATTTTAGAATTTTAACAGTTCCCATATGCTGACTACCATAAAATCATTCAGTCACCTGTGAAACAGGAATGAACATAAAGAACCTTTAAAAAGAAAAGGAACTGAGCAAAGTTTTCCAGGTACCAAAGATAATTCTTTCCAAACAGTTCCAGGAAAACAAGCCTTGACTGAGGCTGGTAATAGTGGTGTCCTCCAATTTATTACTTGGAAAATTTAATTGTTTTCACAAAAATAACACAGTTCTGTGGGGAGAGACACAATGTTTATTCCTGCTACTTCCTTGGTTCTATAATAGGAGAAGAGGAATGCCAATCACAGATGTGAAAAATACATTAACCGGAGCCACCTGAAAACAATAAGCTTCATTTAAAGATTCTGCAATCTTTAATTTGCATCATACAAAATTGGGGATTCTTTAAATTCACTTTCTGATTAGACCCCATATTTCTGCCTCTTCTTGGCAGTTTTGATGGCTAAGAAAAGTTCTGGGGTTTTAATAAACAAGAAATTGTGAAACAAAAGCTAATAAACAAAATATATGCAGGCTTGCAGTGGAAAACACCCACCTTGGGAATCCCAGGGAACACGAACATTTGAATATGTTGGTCACAAGGACATTTAAGTTGCTGAGCCTGGCTACTGATGTTCATTCAACCTAAAAACCTCAAATAAATTTGGCTAGGTGTAGTGAACATGCAGAAGTCTACAATCCAAACATGAAATACTAATGCTTCATGTACCTCTAATCCATATCTGTAGCACTTCCAAAGCATGCTGAAAATATGTAGGCCTGAAAGTCAGCTCTAAAAATAGGGACAGCAAGTAAGTGGCAAATTTTAGCTGGGTGATTTGGCAACTGCTCAAATCCATGGAAAGCAAGGATCAGCATCAATGCTCACCTGTGTAAATCACCTTTCCTCTCTAAGCTGTCCAGAGGGATTAAAATCTCAATAATAAAAATGACTACTCCAAAGACCTGTCTTTGAAACTGAAGGTTTTCTGACAAGTTATTCACTATTCAGTATCAGCAGCTTGTGTCAGAAGTGATCCTCTCTCACACAGGAACAGGAAGAGGGGAGGTGACTGAAGACATGTGGATACACAAGGATGAGCTCTGCAGCAGCATCACCCCACTGCTCCCCTGTGACAAGTCAGCAAAGGATTACCACAGCTGGAAACCAATGAGAAGCACAATACTATCTTTCACCTCAAAAACTTCACCAGTAACACAGAAAAATCAGTCCTAGATAACAAGACATCGTCCAGAAAGAGATTCTCGAAGGTGACTGCCCGATTCCATAATTATACAAGCTTGACACACTTAGACATCCATAGAAAATCAACTGAAGAAACCAAAATCATAAAAGGTTTAGGTTTTCCATGAGATTTACAGAACAGACTTTTAAAAAATTCTCTGAAGCTCAGCTGAAAATATCATTTAATAATCAGATCGCATTACAATCCCTGTAAGAAGAGGTCAGACTTCAAGAAGTCCTCAAAAGCTTTGTTAAAGGAAGACTCAGGATGCTAAAGTATGTGAAACCATTAATAAACATTTTATTTTGTTTGTCCTGTGCTGAATGGTATTGAAGTCAGAATCTAGAAAATGCCAAGGAATTAAAAATAAAAGAATAAAACATCCCATTTCCAAGAGTGCAGATACACAGGAATCACAGGTACAGGATTTTAAAAAAGGAAAATACTTACACTATGTACTAATTAAATGTTTCACAAAGATTTAGCACTGAAAAACTTTAGGCAAAAAAACTACAAAAAAAGAGACACAAATTTAACAGGTCTAGCCATAGTTATTTTATTATTTTAATAGTTTAGTACCTGAATCAAAGAAAAACATCCCAAAGAACATTCTAACTTCTCTACTATCCAGACTACAACTCCAGCTCCACTAGAAAAAATGAATTTGCAATTTATATTTTAGGAAAAAAACCAATCCAGGTGGGTTTTTTTTAACAGCTGTTGAAGAGTGGCAAGCATTGTAATTAAAAAAATCCCAAGCCTTTCTTGATTTCTTAATTGTATCTTAATTAGAAGCCTGGAAAAATATTTCAGCACAGAATTTTTTTTTTTAAACTTTTACAGAGGAAACAGCACATTGCTTATTGAAACAATGAACGTGCAGAAATCCTTTCTGACTCTGCTCATGGAAAGTCATCTCTCTGCAGTGCTTTGTAATTTCTCCTTCATAAAAAGGCAGAAGTAGGAAATATTCAATAACCTGAATGCCTGAAAATTGTAACAGCCTGACACAAGCACAATGGTGCTTGGTGCGAAGCAGACAAGAGCTTTTCCTGTGCATGAAAAGATGCTTCACCTCAGTCTGTCTGGTCTCACACTCCTCTATACCCATTCCTTCATTCCTGTGCCTGCACTTCATACAGCTGCAGCTCAATATTGCATTTTGGGCTCATAAAAAGCTGCTTTTCTATAACCTTCTATAATTTTTGGGGGGGCTAGTAGTGTGGTTTTAAAAATTCAATATTATATTCTTATGTCCTCACAACCATGTCTGACATTTCATGCATATCTGCACTCATCTAAAGCACTTCTGAACTGGGCCAAATGCTCTGACACGTGCACTTGTAGCTGGAAAAATTCAGAGTTCAAGGGCATAAGGACTCCACAGTCACTGCTGTACAGTAGTGACAAAAATGCAAAACAACACAAAATACAGGAACACATCTGGCACAAGGGGAAAACAGGAAGCCCAGCCACCAAAAACAGCACAGAAAAAAACCCCTGGCTTCAATGGCCCACTTCCCCTCAGCTTCTGGGAGAATTAGGAAGCAGAGATCAAAAGTATGAAACTGGCTTCAGGGCTGAGCATGAAAATTAATAGCAGAAATTCATCTTCAGGCCTCTTGACTAAGCACATAGCACTGGCATCCTGCAGCCAAGGGGGAGGCTTCTTGTTGCCAAAAGCAGATCACACAGCATTTAGGGAGCTCGGTTTCATCTGGTCACATGTGAGAAACCACATGTCAAAGGAAGTGGCTTCATTCTGGTTTTCTCTCCACCTCAGTAAATCTAAAAAAGCCATAAAACCAGACATGGGAAAAGTTGGTATCTTCCAGGACAGTGAATGTTTTACTACAAATGAGAATGTTTACTCTTTTCAGGCAGCGTCTAGAGCAGCAATGTTTGGTTCTGGATAAAGTTTAGATGAGTCTTTTATAGGCTAGAAGTGGCTGCAGTATCAGTCAATCTTACAGAAGTGCTTGCAGGGAGGAAATTACAACTGGGGCTTGCTGCCTTTTGTCAAGGCACTTTCACATGGGACCCAATTCTTGCAAGCAGCTGTTCTAAAATTTTGCATTCAATTAGCAGAAGCTCTTTTTCATATTCTTCCTACTGAAATACTGAGAATGGGCAAATATTGGACAATGAGTAAAAGAAGCTCAAGTATTTCAGACACTAGAAACAGAGCACTTTGTGAATACAATATTTATACATATATATAAATAAAACCAGTAACTCATCTGTCTTTCCCTAACCTGAATTTTCAGCTTTAGGTCTGTTCAGCCATGTACCAAATTTTAAACACACACAGGGCAAACAAAGTGAGTTTTAAAAAGCTGCTGGCCAAGGAGGGAACCTTGTTGAACACTTCATACTGATAGATTGTAACTAATTTTAGAAAACTGTCTATGGTGATAACAAACAACACTTCCAGGCATAATGTTTTTCATTTGTGCAAGAAGACTTAAAGCAGGTATTTTCACACCCCCACCTAAGCAGCCTTCAACAAGGAGTTTCTCTGTATATTTGCTTTACCAAGAGTGAGGAATGAGGCTTTTTGTTGTGTTTTTCATCTGCTGGTCTCTGTATCACCACAATGCTGTTACAGTCTGTCCCTCTAGAGTTACAAAGGCTCTGTCAAAATCACTTCCAAATGCCCAATCCACGATGCATATAATTCCTAGAGCATGAGGTTAGCAGAAATTAAACCAACATTTGGTGGAGACAAAGAGGAGCGAAAGCAGCGTCAGCAGCAGCAATCTCTGCTGCTTCTTTGCACTGAGATCCTTTTACCCAGCTGCATGTGACTGGCAGGACAGAAACACTCAGCATCAGTGATGGAAAACCATTGGCATCTCTAACTCTGGTGCTGCAGGAGATCTGGGCTGGCCCCAATGAAACCGAGTCGCTCTGCCAGCTTTGAAAAGGCATGAGGCTCTGCTGCTGCTATTGGCACATTCTTCTCTGAGGGGAAAAAGAGAGAAAGAACCACTTGGAACTATAAAACCTCCATCTATTCAAGTTCCCACTCCTCATCCATCCGTGGAGATCTTCCCTTTCAGGCCCTGGGGGACAGACACTTTTCTGCTGGCTCGGTTTCTAAAGCACAGCAATTCTCATCCAGCACTGGGGCTTTGGAAAATGCCATTAACCACCAAAGAACAGAAAACGAGGAATAAATTACTCATTTTTTTGCATTATCCAAGCTCTGTAGTATAAAATAAGTTCTGCCAACATAATCCAAACCTCTCCCTGGCTCACAGATTCACACCAACAGTGTGAATTCACACCAACACCACTGAATCTCTGTAAAAACTCTAACTGCTGAGAGGTATGCAAGTTATTAGCAATTACCTAAATTACACCGGCACTCTACAGAACACATCTCTCCTTTGAGGATGATCCCAAGGAAACAATCTCCAGTTCCATGCTGCTCCCTGCACCAGGTGATCCCATTCCATTGGAACCTCTCTCCTTGTGCAAGTGTGAACTGGCCTAGTGACCTGAACCTGATTCTGCAATGCACTCAGACATATCCTCAAGTGCTGTTCTGGCCCTGGTTTTCATTCCTCCTGAAGGCTTTCAAGGTTTTAAATCTGAAAAAATATAACCTTCTGGACTATGACATCTGGAGAAGACTCAGACACTTGTACTAAACTCAGCAGGAAAATTCCCAATTTAAAAGCAATTGCGGTCTCAGTATCAAGTCTCCTGAATCACAGAGTACATCTGGTTCCCCCACTGCAGTGACTCTTGTTCAGCTGATAATATCACTGCTCCAGTAGCAGAGAAACCACATTACATTCTGAGAGGGTGATGCAAGACCACTGCACCTCGGAGAGAATGAATGGATTTAGGTACTAACAAAGAAAGAATGTGCAGCCACTTAATTTAAAACCACAGTGTACTCCCAGTGAATTAGAATAACAGAAATTTGAGCACAGCTCCTCGCTAAACTCAGTCTGATGTGGTTTTGTGATGCTAAACACGCTATTGCAGTGGTAATAACAGATCACTGGGCTTGTTTTAAAGATGTACCAGGTGAGCAGTTTGCTGAGGCATTCGATGAAGCAGTTTACTTTGGGGCAGCAGATGTGCACAGCCAGGGCGCATCAGGTTTCCAGCAGGGAATATGCCCCAGCTCAGCCCCCTCTCAGCAAATGGTCTACACTACCCAAAAATTTTCATATCCCCACAGATATAGCTGTATTGTCATTTCCAACAAAAATTATTTTTACAATTCTTTTCAAGAAATAAAGGAAAAGTGTAGTGGAAAGTATAACAGCAGCACAGATACCTTTCTGAAAGAGAGCACACTTGTTCAGGCTTGCCATCCTTTCTCTTCCTGCTCGAGCTTGCACCATTTTAATCCCAACAACTTTCTGCATAGAAAAGGTTCTCCTAAACATGAGTCCTTCAAGATCAAGGCCTCTGTCATGCCAGGCAGGAACTATGGGCACTTCCTGGAAGTCTCACTTAACATCAGCACATCTGGGCACACCTTATCAACACCTTGGGCAGGTGTGTCCAGTGATGAGACAGACTCAGAACTACCTGTCCCTGACCCAGCACACAGGTAAACTGAGGAGGGCAGAATATAGGGCAAGAAGAACCTCAGTTCCAACTTTCCCATGACACAAGAGGTCCCCTCCTTGTCCTCCCCTAACATTTCAGTCCTGCTCTTCTCCTGAAACCTCACTAATGCTTTGCAAAGCTCCTTCTCAGCTTTCACAAACAGAAGGAACCTACATTTTACGTGCAGGGACTGCAGACAGACTCAAGCCAAGCACTGATCCTTGCTGTGATAATCACAAGGATATAAATGGGCAGTGGAGTTACTCCATAGCTCCATGAACACCCTGACATTCAGCCTCTTCTTGTCCCTCTCACTGCTGCTTTTAGCCTTACCTCGTTGTTGACCTTCATCTCAGTTTCCACAGCTACACTCCAGTGACAAGTTGCTATTCCTCAACTGTGTTCTTGGGTGACCAGCTTGTAAATTACTCCAGCTCAGTAATTAAAGATTTGAAGAAAGACAAAACATTGATTTCCTACCTTGATCAGTTCCTTGAACTTGGGGTCCTCTTTTGAGTTAGGATCGATCATAGTGCGTTCCTCATTCTCCTCTGTTCAAGTAAAAGGGGAAACCTTCGTGAGATCCACTTCAAATGGGCACTGCTGAAACTGCAACAACTCCTGACCACTTGTCAGCTGACTGAGAAACGGCAGTGCCTACTCATCCTCTTCACCAGGGGATGTCCCATGACCCAAGTGTCAGGCAGTTTTAGAGACACACAGAGAGATACCACAGCCCCACTTCCCTAAACCAGGATTGTTTTCGCTGACCTTCCCCTGCCCCGGCCCTGCCGTATGCAGAATGCTTCAGGAAAATCCCTGTCCTCATGTGGGGCATGTTCATAGTAACACACCAGAAACCCCAGTGGACTGCTTTTCTCCTTCTCCTCAGTATGAATTTAACTTCTATTTAAAAACACCTACCCCAAATTACAGCACCTGGAAGAATATAGTGAGCTCAATGCACTGCACTCAGCGCAGCTGCTGAGATCTGGGCTGAGAGTTTGTGCCTCCACCCTCTGGTTCCCCAAAACTTGGTCACACATGTGCTCCTAAGTGCAGGAACTCCTCAACCTTCGATTAAGTTTAAGAAATAAAATTACCCCACGTCCTATCAGCTGCACTTGTGCATGGGGGAAGAACATAAAATGGATTTTACAGGTGTAAAGTCTTCTATTTCTTCTGCTGATGAGATGAAGATGTGTGAGAAACGCTCTCTAATGGCCAGAAGGCAGGCCACATGCAATCCTATTTTCCTATTGATTTCTCAATTCTTTCTTTCTATCAGGACAACAAAGGAGGGGTTTTGGTATGACCACTGGTCAGGCCATTGTCACACTGCTCAGTGGAACCCTTTAAAACCCGACAGTCGCCAGCCTACAGTGACCTCCCACTGCAGGGCCAGACTTCACTGCTGTCAGATGGAAAACATGACACATCCTGGACACAAGACTGACTACACAGTATTGAGTAACCAGTATCTAACTGGTTACCTTAGACCTCACCCACACATTTGGGGTCAGTTTTTCCAGGGCTCTTCATTTTTATTAAAAAAAATAAAGACCATGCTGTCCAAACAGACTTCAAAAATTTCCACGAACCAATGAAAAAACCATGAATTCTTTTGCTGCTTTTTTCCCCCCTGTTCCTTTAGTTCCTCATTACAGCCTAGGGTGAATCAGGCAGTCCATCCTAAGGAAGTGACACCCACTACACACCCAAAACACTAACCCTGAACAGGACTTGACCCATAATGGTACATGATTCACCACAGAACTTGGGTTAACATCCACTGGTGATCATGTCTTTGCAGCACAGGCCTTCAGCAGTAGTCCTGCATCTTCTAAAGACATCCACAGCTTTAGTGGCATCCAGAACAAATCACTGGAGACACTCCTGGTCCAGACATATCAACACAGAGCAACCAACACTTTGCCCACACCTTAGAAAAAAAGTACTTTGCATCTCCTACGACTTTCCTACTCAGAAAATCCAAATGACTAACACTTTTCTGGTTTTAATTTACCACTTCATTATTTGTCCTGGTGTTTGATTTACTGTTTCATAATTAGCTTGCTTCAACTAATTCTGTAGATTAAGACACATATGGCCAGGAAAGACAAAAGTGGTTAATTTCAACAAGTTTAAACACTTTTTGCTATTAAATGATGCTGTTGCTCTTATAGGGACTCAGAGCAAGGAAATGGAGATCGACACAGGAGAGAGTCCATAAACTACCTCATTTGGCACTGCTCTTGAAATTCCATTTAGCCTAATTTCTACTCTGCAAGTAACATGCAACCTTTTTCAATTGTCACTCCCAATCCTCTCAGTTCCAGCTGGGCAATCTGCATTCAGCAGTGAAGCAGTGACCTGGGGGCCAGAGTGGCCCCCTTCACAAACCACCTCTGTAGCATGACAACTTTACCTAGTAGTGTGTCTTCTGGATGGATGTCCACAGTGCTTGGGTTCATTGGTGCATTGATGGCATTTTTACCTTCTTCTTGGAGGTCACTCACTGGATAGAAGAAAAAAAACCAGTAAGAGTGTAATAAATGCAGTTGGTGTGTATGTAGGGCTTGGGGACAGTGTTCATAATAAGAGACAACATCTGGTAGATCCATTTCAGAACAGGACCACAGTTTATGGCATGAAGAAGTGCAGCCATAGTGGAAAATAAAATTGAAGTAACATCCTTTATAGCTTCCTATTAAACAGAGCTACCACACAAGTGGCTGGAAACTTTTAGCAAGAAACCCAATTCTGTGGTAAGAACGAGCTCAGAGTGCTTGTTTCTCCAGAAGGAAGGGGTGTGAGCTTTGCCTGCAGGATGGCCCCAACCTAGAGCAGACATCAAAGTGTAAAAACAAACCCCTTTTCTGACAGCACGACCACCACTCATCACCTCCCTTTGTAGCTGCAGAACAGGAGGAACTGCAACTTGCTACTGGCCTTATTAAATCCTCAGAGGATCCCAGGGAGACCTACCAAATAAAGATGAAAATGTATTTAATTCCAGCGTTGCCACTTGATGGAATAGATGTGCCATGATCTGGAGAACACAAATCTGAAATTATTTTATTTCAAGCTCTTGTCCTAAACTTACAACTCTCCTTTGGGAAGGTCAGTAAAGCACGCTTCATAAATAAAATGGATGTTAAAATACTTCCCTGCATCCTGCCATATGGAAGGAACTAAACTTGAGGACAAATACTGAATAGTTCTTCAGTGTTTTCACAGAGCTTGACAGTAAGAAAAGCACCAGCATTGCTGTAACACTTTCACACTCTCCAAGGCACATCTCCCCTTAAACCAGATAACATTTATTATAAGGCATGATATTGAACTAGATGGATGTGAATTAGGAGATCCAAAGAAACCACAACAGACCCATCCTTTCAGTGACAGTTCTGTGTAAGCCTGAACTAAAACGACTTGTGGCAGTATTTGTGGTAGTGCAGTCTCCTTTGGGAGGGGTCCAAGTCCCACACTCTTTTCAGGGAGAAGCAAGGACTTCCAAATAAATAAGGTTTGCTAGGCCAACTTTTCTCAGGAAAGAAAAGGAGGAACAGTTAAATAATGGTCACAGTATCCCTGCAAGCTCTCCCCTTCCCAAGCAGTCATTATTCCCCTTTCCCACTGGAAAAACAAACCACAGGCTTGTCATTTGCATGCAGTCTGAGAGGGTTACAAAACCCTGCATCAGGACTTGCTGTTTTCCTGCCTACCAGAAGTGGAGAAGACAGAGATCCTACTGCTACAGAGGAGGACAGGGAAGACAAATACACTGCAATCCCCACTCCCTTCCCTCACAGAAAACTGGAACAGGTGCTTAAGACAAGTTCACACATTACTTAATTGCAGTCCCAAGAGGTAACTTAATTCTGGTTCACAGCATGATACCAATCACCACTAAAATCCTCATTATGAAATGCAAGCAACAAACCCCAGTCTTGTATTTTGAGACCTGATGGTTTATGCCCCATGGTTCTCAACTGCAAACAGAATGAAATGTCCTCATGCTGAAACTTAACCTCCTGAATGAAGATGCTGGTAAGTAAATTCTCAAAGTACCCCTTTTCCACATTCCTTCTCATTTTCTTGAAAAAGTCCACGAACAAAAAGGTCAGGGAGCAAGAAGGCCTCATGCAACAGTTTAAATCAGCTCTAACAATGTGCCTTACCCAGCCCTGTTTGCATTATTCCCAACTAGAGCTTTCTCACCCCAACAACTCCTACACTGTGATGCTGCCAAGAGGCACAAGGCAATTCATGTGGAAACTGAAGTTCAATTTTTAAAACCCTGCTAGGACTGTAAGGGCCCAAAGTTCAATTCAGTCAGACTTATTTAGGAACTACCAGCCTTATTTCTAGACGTAACACTCTTCATTATCACAGCAGTGCTGTCATTCTGGGAATGCCAAGTGTTCAGAAAGTTCAGGGCATCACTGTTCCCAATGCCCTGCAAATGCAGAGGACAGCTGCTAAGTTCCTCTGGGCAGTGAATGCATGGCACAGTGTATGTATATGAACAAAATGATGCATACACTTCAAGCCAGAGTACTTTTAAAATGCAGCTAAACTAGATTTATTCCCAGAAGTTCAAATAAGGTGATGCACTTACTCTTTTATTTTAATACAAAAAATTCTCTCTACTCTTCCTAACAAAAATACCTTGTTTCTGAGCAATTTACTAAAATTAAAGAAAACATTAATGCATATTTGTGTAGTAAGCCCCCATCCCTCATGACATGAAGAACCACATAAAAGCTCCGTGCTTGTCTTCAGACCCTGTGTAGCTGTGCCAGATCCCATGGGACCATCCTCTCCTACCTCTGCCGGCAAAGCAAGGCTCTGCCAGCAGAAAGCTTCCCAAAGCTGCCTCCCAGGGACGGCCTGGCACACCAGGTCCTCATGAAGAGATCCCTGCTACAAAGGAAGTGTTTCCTACCTCCTTTTTTGCGCCTCTTACACAGCAGCCCGGCCATCCCGGCCCCAGCGGCACAGACAGGTCACAGGCGAAGCCCATGGGGTGTCTGAATGCTGACGGAGTGGCAGCAACTGGATAAGGGACTGCCACCTCCAGACTGCCAGATCCCCCTAATTTGGGCACGGTGACACAGGAGCAGGCACTAAGATCAGCTCCCAGCTGCCGGGGACAGGGGCCAGGAGGGAGGACACAGCACTTGGCCGTGGTCCCAGCCAGGAATCCCTCCCTGTCCCAAGAGAGCCGAGCGCCTGCCTCGGCCCACCCTGGCTGCCTAACAGCAGGCAGCTCCAGGATGGTGTTTTCTGTGCATGGAGCTTCCCAACAAAGTCACCTGCAGCCTCTGGTGAAGGCACAGCTGGGCTCCCACAGCTCGCCCCAAGGAACACACAGGATCACAGAGACAGCACGCAGACAGGCACCTGCACTCAGGAACATGGATCTGCCAGGGCATTCCCCAAACCTGCAGCACTCCAGAAGCCTTTCACTCTGTGCTGGAATAATGCTGAGCACTTTCTCCCTGCTCACTGCCCCCAGTATTCACTTATCACTGGTGAGCAAAGAAACAAGCAGGAACAGGAAACCCAGCCACAATGCTGGAAAGAAAAGAAAACCCACAAATGAGCAAGCAGAGGCAGTTAATGGTCAGGGTGGAGCAACAGGTGTATTTCTGAGAAGAACCTGACAGGTATTTTAATGCAAATTTACAACAAAGAATGGCTTTCAGCCCATGCTTTCACAAGCCCAAAGGTACTGTAAAAGATTATGGATATTAACAGATTGGCAAGTGCCATCCTCCTCGACTTTGTACCAGCAGCAGTGGCTTTGCTGTGAGGTTTACACCGAAGCCATCCATGCAGGGGGCATTTGACTGGCACAGCAGAGCTGTGCTCATACAAGTTATAGTCATGGTAGATCCCACATGAGGTATTACTGCTCCTTGTCTGCCCAGTCACAGGGCTCCTTTGCCCCTTCCCTTCCCCACAGGGAACACCTTCCCCTGTGGTGATGGCACAGTTCTTTTGCTCCCTACCCGAGACTGGTGTAAAACACCTTTCTCTAAAGCCTGATCATTCAATTTCAGGGACCAGTCACAGCAAACCTGCAGCAGGGGAAAGCAGGAAGGGGTAGGACACTGAGAACAGGCTGAAGGAGCATTGCTTAGTCCAGGCTAGCTTTCAGCAAAACCCTATTTTTCCCCTAAACTAGAAATTTAAATTCACACAGAAAAGGTCACCTCTCTACAGTCCCCAAAAGCAGCAAGGGTTCCTGGCAGCCCTGCAATATTTTGACATCTCTCCTGGCAGTGCCAGCAGTCAACATGATTAAGCCACATTGGAAGCTGTGCTGGCCTTTCAAACACATTAATAGAATGAGCAGATCACACACACACAGAACACAGCACTGTATCTGCAAGCCAGGCAGGCTGTCTCAGAGCATGGGATTACAGGCAAACTGCACACAGCACAAGCAATTAGCTGCAGAAAGTTGGAAGGGCCACCAGAGCTGTCCAGGATTTCTCAAAAGCCAGGAGGTGGCCTTTAAAATCAGCAGGAGCACTATATAAAAGAGACTCCAGCTTTCTCCTTTTTAAAAGAATGGGAAAACTGATAGCAGCAGCTTTCTACTTTCACTCGTAATAATTTTTAGTGTAATTTTAAAAGGTATCAACAACAGCACAGTTCACTTCAATCTCTGCTATTCACAGCCTTGTTATTAAAAACTGACCACAAGCCTCTGCATCTCACAAAAACAGATGGTAAATGCTGCTTAATTTTAGGTCTGGTTATTTCTGACTGCAAGGCCGAATCCCACCCTGCAGAAAGCAGCAGCTGCTGTGACACTGACCCTGGGGTTCCTGAGCTTTCCTTTGCATTCAGCCAGTGCCCAGCGCTGCCTGACCACAACTTTTACATGATGCACTTCCACCTCGTGATTGGATCCTCACTCTGGAAGCTATCAGGCTGCTTTGCTGTCCTTGGCTCCACTGCAGATGATCCGTTCAGGTGACTTTGTTCTCCTCTCTGGTCGGAGCAGCACACGGACAGCAAACGTGCAATGCCCAGGTAACTCAAACTGCACGGGAAGCTCCCTTCCTGCCCCCAAATTCCTACTCCTTCCCAAGTTTCCTTCTTCTCACCAGAGCCAAACTGTGACCAGCTGCACTCTTCCAGACAGTGACTCACCTGCCTGCAACTCATGTCCTTATAGTCCAGATCACCACGTGCAAAATAGAAACCCACATCCAAGACCATTCTTAGCCCTTTCAAACCGGTGACACAATCCTCATTCACTCACATCTCAGAGGAGAACGTGGATACAGGACAAATCCCCCTGGTCAAGCAGCAAACCCTTCCATAAAAGATCAGGTATCAGCTGGAGCTCCCACTTTCCATGGGAGAAGTCAGACCAGAGGGCAACAAGTCCCTGAAGACTCTGCAGTGCCGACCTCTTAACGTGCTCCTCTGCCTGTCACAGACCAACACAGGCAGCCATGCACACAACAAAACTTCCATCTGACAGCTCAAACTCTTACGAAAAGTTGTCTTCAAAACTGCAAGCTGTCTAGGCACATTTAACAAAAGGCAGTTTTACTAAATCTCACATTTTCTAAGAAAAACTGATAAACAGGTTTCAAAGCCAGGCCCAAACATGCTGCTACACTGCACTCTTTTCTAGACACAAACCACACACAGCTCAGTGTGCTACTGCATTACTAATCACTGCACATTTACAAAAGGCTCTCAGATCTTTTGGTAGAGGCTGCTGGAGAAAGACAAAGCAGCCATTAACTATAACACAGAACTAATAATCCCAGGCAGATCAAAGGCAAAGACTTGACCAAATCCACATAAAGGCACTGTATCAAGGGACTGCATTCAAAGCATAACTGTGGTGATAAAGCAAATTATTTATATGCCTCAACAGACAAGGCACTCACAATGGCCAGACTCTGGTACATAAAGAAATGGAAAGATGTAAAAAAAGGGAAAAGCAAAGCCAAAGGCAACTTTTAGGAAAGGGCTGTAATAATGCTTTTGGTTTAGTTGCAAAGATCAGGCCACACTTGCTTACATAAATGTGGATGTGTTAAAATTGAAACAGGTAAATGGTCTATTCTGTGACGGCCAGAACAAAGATCTCCCCTTTATTTTTGCAAAAGGTAAAATATGTATCTAGCATGCTAACAGCATATTCAACACTTGAGCCAGCTGGAAATGTTTCTGAGAAGCTTGGGCTTTGTTTTGTTTGCGAGGGTGAAATACTCCTTTTGTATTTTCACAAATAAGAAAGTTCTTATCTTTCTATGGAGTTGTCTGGGGGGTGTCTGTGAAAAGAGGATTTCCATTTTTTGGTGGTGACCCCTGTGATGAGACAGCCAGTAACACAGCTTCAGCTGTCCTGGCCAAGCCCTGCACACGTACCAGCCCTCCTGAAAAGAGGCAGAATGGGAACAGGCAGAGGTGCAGCATTTAGGAGAGAGAAGCACTAAACAGAGTGCAGTGGCCACAAGTGGCTTTCAGCATCCCCAGCACTGGCAACTAAACACCAGAGCGAACAACAGCTCTAACACACCCACTTAGTGACACTGAACTGGAAACCCTTCAAAATTGGTTCTGCCAGGCATTAAAGCAAGATGCAGACTTTGACAGAAGCATACAGAGAGCTATGGAGCTAAAGCTGAAAGCCAAACGTGGGACTCATCATTTTCCTATTTGTCATTTCTTTCATTATTGCCCTAAGCCACAGTTATGTTGCTGTCTTCATCAGGCAGGCACATCCATCAGGGCAAAGAGGCACTCAGACTTCATCTGGAGCCCCACCTGCCACTCACCCCTTCCTTTTGTGGGCATTAGTGGTTCCAGAAGCCACATTATGTCACAGAGAGGGGAAACTGTGTGTCTGAAAACTAGCTAGATAAGAAAGGGAAAAAAAAAATAAAGTTAATTTTCACTGTGTAGACACACAAACATTAATGCTGGACAAAATTAATCCAAAGAGCCAACCAAAAAAGCCCAAACAAACAAAACAAAAAACAAGCAAACAAAAAATAAACAAACAAAAAAAACCCTCCACCTCCCATCAGCAGAAATACAAGTGTGGACAAGAATGGTGTTTTAAAGTATTTGTAAAGTTACACTTTAAAAGGTAATAGATGGACACCTGACAGGATACAGAGCAGACAGCTTCTACACTCCAGGACATGGACTTGCTTTGTCCTGAAGAGAGATGTGCTTTTGGGATTTGCTTCGATCCCAAAAGTTTTTGACTGGGAAAAGCCAGGCAAGAACTGAAGCTTGAGAGAACCCTAAAAGCAGCCAGGGAAAGCTACACTCCTCCCTCTGCACACAAGTTCTACTTGAAAATGGGGAGAACGTACCTTCTCAGCCTCCCCCAGGGGGAATTCCCTCCCTACACAGAAAGGGTCATTTCTCCCCACGAGGTAATGGTGGAGGGTTATGTTCTCCCAAGGACACTGCATGAGCACCAGAACAACTTCTAGCTGAAAGGAGGATGTGGAGTCAAATCTGATGTACGAGAGCAGAGGGAAAGACAAAGTCTGGTAAGAAAAGGAAAGGACTGAAGGAGACTTTGGGCTTGTGTCCACCCCCCGTAGAAAACCTTCAAGTCATTTTAAATTTACTGCCATCCATTCTCCATGAAATACTGTGCTCTCCTAGAAAGTCCTTACTGCTCTCTCAGGCTTTGGTGTACCCCTACAACCAAAGCTGACTGGCACAAGCAGGTAAAGGAACAGCACCTTCGTGTCTAGGAACTCAGCCCAAGATCCCAAATGAAGCAGGTTGATTTCCACAAGATGCCAAGGCATCCTTTAGCCAAAAGCAACTTCAGAAACCAGAATCAACTCACTGCTTAAGGTATCCATTTTAATGGATCCAGTGAAAGCAAACCACCAAGGGAGAGACAGCAGAAGCTGTCAGAAGCAGAGCTAACAGCACTACTCTGGAATAGAGACACCCAATCCATTCATTCAACTCTTGTCTTCTGCACCATGAAGAAATCTGGAAGAAAACAGCACTTCAGTTTACAGCCTCCTACAAGCTCTACCTCTGGATCCCACATACACTTCTAACCCTGCAAACTTTACCAAGCAGAATGCTCATCTTCAAAAAAATTAACTGCTGCACCTCAGGCTAGCACATTTTACAAGTGACCAGCTTTCCATTCCTCCACCAGCTTCCTTCCACCTCCTCCACACGGTTTGACACTTCATTTGTAGGTAGGTACATGAATGAGCCCCCCTTAGTTATCTGCCAAAGCCACTTTTACCTGCCTCAGCTTCCTGCTCTCCCCATATCCTTCCCACAAAGGGATGAAAAGGTCACCACCACCACCACCACAAGTAATCTACTGTGCAAACATGAGAACATTTTATGCTGTTTGTTCTTCTGGACATGTCAAGAGAAGTACAGAGTAACAGACTCACTTCTGAAGGCACTGGTGGCAGGTGAGCAGCAGCAGCAGAAAGGCTCCGTCTTCCACAGCTGACAGTACAGAGCTCGGCAGCCAAACTTCACAGGGATGGAAGGGAGGCTACAGATAAGACTTGCATTTCAGAAAAAGCATTTATTTTTGCTCATGCAACATGGTTCTACAGGAAGAACAAGCCAAGATAAATGGTTCTGCAGACCACAAAAAGTGCACATGGCCTCACTGCTGCAGTTGCCCAAATGTCACCCAGAAAGACAAGGAAAACCCTGAAAAACACTCACATACAGCAACTCTTATTTGCAACACACACATTGAGAGTTTGGGACAGGCCATGCTCCAAACCAGAAGCTTTACCCCAAACACTCAACACACAGTTTTCAGTGTACAATATCCCGAGGCTGCTCATGCCCAGCTCTACCCTTCCTGTGTCCTACCTGCACTCAGGGCAGTAAAGCAGTGCATTAAAACCGAGATGAAAGATCCGTGTAAGTAAATGCTACAAAATGTAAGAGAGTTTTCTCAATGGTTTCCAGATCATGTCATATGGGGGGAAATTATTTTACTTGTTGCTTTGAGCACCAGAGGAGCCTGTCAAGACAAGCTCTTCAGAGAAAAGCACTTCAGATCTCACAGTAAAAGTCTGGAACTCAGAGCCCACAGTCAGATAAAAGCCAGTCCATGAAGGGAAGGTACACTGGAGATAGTGGCTGCCATAAAAGCATTTAGATGTTTAACTCTGCCGGGTTTAAGTAAGAAATAGGCACCAGCATTTCCTAATGGAGCTGCTGAAGACTACGAAGAAAGAGTGGAGCCCTTCAGCTGACTTTCCAGTCCAGTCTCCCAAGCACAGCCCCCAAGGGATATCAAAATGCAATCATGAAACAAGAGCCAGCCAAAGAATCAGATCAAAACAAGTCCAAAGCACAAGAAAACACCACATTTCACAAAGTATCAAAAAGACCTGCAGCTGTTTTTTTTCATTTACTTAGTCAGCACACCAAAGTTTTACAGGATTTGCAGTTCTAGCTGTCTGTGGTCTCTTTTCAAGCCCTTGCACTGGTAATACAAGGTCCTGTGAGCTAGAAAAGATGCTGTCTCAGTGATGCTAGATGTCTTAGACTTTCAAGCTCAGTTACAGGTCAGTCCCAAATCAGCTTTCTAACTACACAGCCTCTCCAACTCACCTTCACAAAAGAAGCAGCCAAAGCAGCAGCCCAGTGGAATCCGTGCTTTTCTCCTCACTAATAGATTAGACAGGCAAAAAAGAAAGAAAAAAAAATGCCAGTACTCTCACTGGCATCTCATTGAAAAACCAGTAAGAGGTCTGTGATGAGATGCACAGTTCCACTGCACAGTGTTGCATTCACGTGCTCGTAAATCCAGTAATTCTTAATCCAATAAGACTTCATTCTTTCCATGTTTAAGAAAAGTCCTTAGCCCAGCCTTGGAAGCATCTAAGATGCCAGGGAGCCACAAGTGCATTGGGCAATACAGCATGGAAATTACCTCAGGGGGTCTTCAGCTGAACCTCCTTCTCAAAGCAGAGTCAGCTCTGAGCTCAGACCAGGCTGCTCAGGGTTTCTTCTCCTTCTCTTCCTGCCCCAGAGCAGAACTTTCCACTTGTCCTTATGGGGCTTGAGAAGGTTCTGTCAGCCAGTTTCTCCTGCCTGCTCACATGTCTCCCTGAACAGCAGCCCTGCCCTCAGGGGCACCCAGCTCGGTGTCACCCGCACGTGTCACCAGCTCCATCACCTCCTCCAGGGCGCTGAGGCAGATGTTGAACAGGACACATCCCAGGACAGACCATGAGACAAAGAGCTCACATGACACAGGTGTAGCCAGGAGGATCTTTTCCCTCCTCTTCTTGCATCTGCTCCTACTCTATCAATAATTACAATGGATATGAAATCTTTCACATTCCCCAAACGGAATCCTCTGGCCAGCTACGCTGCAACATGCCAAACTACCCAGCCCCCTGAAACAACAGTGCCCCTCGCCTGTGCATTCAGTACAAGAGTGAAATTCCCCAGCTCAGGCAGTTTCAAATGGTGTCTGCAGTCTTGGAGAAACCCCTTACCAACCAGTGGATCAACAGCAAATGAAGGAATCCACTGAGGATGCCTTCCACCAAGATTCTGGGTACTAGGGCACCTGCACCTAATGCCACTCAAGGGAAGGAAAGTCCCTCACTAAAAGCTACAATTTCTTTTACCAGATGGAAGCATGCAAACAAATATGTAACTTTCTCCCTCAACCATACAGCACAGACTGAACACTAAGGCCAGTCACTCTCATCTTCCCGTTACCAACTGTCTCTTTCCCTGACAAGGGACCCTCAGAAAACTCAGAAACAGAGTGAAACCCAGAAACTGAGAGAACAGAATCAGACAAACCTTCCTTGGAAGGACCTAAAAAATTCAGGTCGAAGATGGACTATTACTGCATTAGGTAAGGTCAGTCATGACTGCTTCTTCTCTTCCACATGCAAAAATAAAACCCAACCAGTTTGTGTGGTAGACAGCATCAGATCTGCTTTACAGGTAGCACGTCTGGTTTGCTCCTGGCACAGCAGGACCATTTTGCAGCATGACATCCTGGATGCAATTAAAATCCAGTTTCCCAATGACAGGGCTCCATTGCCCAAGCTTATTTAATTACCTAATTTAATTACCTGTCCTTTCAGTTGCAGAGACCAATGAGGGAAGTTAACAGGAAGAGCCAGCAGATCAATCAATACCTGGCTCCAGGTCTGGTAAGGGTCTTGAATTTTGGATTTTTTTGGTCATGTGTCAGTTTGGATGACAAAGCCTGCTGGCAACAGATGGGGTACATCTGTCTCAAAAGGGGACAGAGTCCCTTGGGAGGCAGTTCTGAAGGACAAAAGAGTCCAGGAAGGCTGGACATTCTTCAGGAAATGAGTTTATCACCTTTGAAGGAGGGCAGGCAACTCAGGAGGACTACAAGGATGTCATGAGGTTATGCAAGGAGAAAATTAAGAAGGCCAAAGCCCAACTAGAACTTAATCTGGTTACTACCATAAAGGACGATAAAAAATGTTTCTACAAATGCATCAGCAGCTAAAGGAGTGCTAAGGAAAATCTCCACCTTTTATTGGATGTGATGGGGACACACAATGAAAAAGGCTGAGGGAAAGGCTGAGGTACTCAATGCCTTCTCTGCCTCAGTCTTTAAAGTCAGGCTAGTTGTTCTCCTTGTACCCAGCCCCTGAGCTGGAAGACAAGGACAGGGAGCAGATCAAATCCCGGAATCAGTTTTGGGCCCCTCATGGCAGAAAAGACATTGAGCGAGTCCAGAGAAGGGAAAGGAGCTGGGGAAGGGTCTGGAGCACCAGGAGGGGCTGAGGGGGCCTCAGCCTGGAGAAAAGGAGGCTCAGGAGGGACCTTCTGGCTCTCCACAACTCCCTGGCAGGAGGGGGCAGCCAGCGGGGGTCAGGCTCTGCTCTCAGGTAACAAATGATGATACAAAGAGGAAATGGCTCTGGGTTGCACCAGAGGAGGTTCAGGTTGGATATGAGGAAAACTGTCTTCACTGAAAGGGCTGTCAAGTACTGGAACAGGCTCCCCAGGGAAGTGTTGGGGCCATCATTGCTGGAGGTACCTACAAGACTTGTATATGTGGCACTAGGGGACACGATTTAGGGATGGACTTGGCAGTGCTGGGGGAACAACTGGACTCAGTGATCTTCTTTTGCAACTTAACTCCAGAATTCTACGTAGAGCATCAAGATTCCTGTCAGACCAAATTCTATAGTGTTACCATGCCTAATTTTCCAGGGCAATCAATTCAGTGTAACAATACTGGAAGCCACACACGGGCAAGAAGGCAAACAGTAACCCTGAGGTACAATTTCATAACCCTGTTCCTGTGGGAGAAGGTTGAGTGGAAAGTGCGAGCGGTTACTTTTTCATATAATTTTTGAAAAAAATCTTGTCAATTTTGCAAAGCCTCCAGATCCATCTGCTGGACTAGGCAAGCCAGAGAGTAAACAACACTATTCTATTTTAAAATGACAGAAGTGTCTGCATCTGTTTAATAGCACAAATGCATGCATCTGCCAAACAGACCTAGTGGAACAACGCTTTCTGAGGATTACACATTCTTCTATTTAAAGACACTAAAAAAGACACCATGCCTCTATGCAGACATCTCCTCATCCAGTTCTCAGTCTCCTTCCTTACTCCAAATAAACTGTGTATGCAACCATCCCACAGCTAATTAAAAATTAGCAATAAGGCCATATGGCAGCTATAATGGAAAATACACTGTTTCTTTTTTTGGTGGATTTCATTATGATTCAACCACACAATGAAAGAAGTACTAAAGAAGGAGCTGGGATTCCAGGAGCCAGAACAGTTTGCTTGTTTTATAACCAACATGCAGCATACATTGAAAAGAGTTCTTATAAAACTCTATATCTGATTGCCAGACAGGTCTTGGGGATTATAAAGAAACCTTTTTTGTCCTGGAGAAACAATCATTGAGAGGCAGAACTGAATTCCCAGTTTGCTCACCACCAGCAAAGCCAAAACTAGAATCCCATCCCATGGCCTCCCCTCTCAGCCTAAGGCCGCTGGAGAGGGGTCTGCAGACAGTGCATGGAAACAAATCAGTGTACAGGATTTATAATTAGGAGCCCCATTGTTCCTCCAGGAGGAAGTGACATTGATTTAAGAGCCCAGAACATACAGACCCACTGCTCCCAGTACACGCTGCCAGGTGTGCATGTTCTCTCCACATCTGGTTTTCAGAGCAAGATTTCACAGGATTCAAATTACAAAAGGCTGACACCACGTGTTTTCCATCACACTCTTCCAGCCAAACTAGACATACACAACAGAAGTCACGAATTTCAGGTTGCAGCTTTCTACTTGGCCATTAGAAGAGTACAAATTGGGAAATATATACCTGAGCACAATATGCCTCACCCTGGAGAGATAGATCACTTGGCCACTGGCCTATTAGCTGTGCACCACAGAGGTTTCTGTTCCCACTTCCCATCAGTGCTGTGCCCACTTCCAAAAGCAAACAGGGTTTGCTCACACAGAATTGCTGGTTTAGACCCTCTGCTCATGGCCCCTGAGCAGCCTGTCCTGAGCAGAGCTCCAGCATCCAGGTTCAGGAACTTCTCCTGAAGGCAGCCTGGCAGAACCCTTTGAAAAGCGGTGCTGTCCAACTGACCACACTCCCCCTCACTCCCTTCCACCTCTGTCCTCCTCACCACAATAATTCACACCTCCCTCAGCACAGGGCAGAAGTGCTGATGCAGCCTGTGACAACAACCAGAGGCAGGTATGCCACAGCCACCACAGAATCACAGAGCATCCTGAGCTGGAAGGGACCCACAAAGCATCGAAGTCCAGCTCCTGGCCCTGCACAGACACCCCAACAATCCCACCCTGTGCATCCCTGAGAGTGTTGTCCAAACGCTCCTGGAGCTCCGGCAGCCTTGGGGCTGTGACCATTCCCTGAGGAGCCTGTTCAGTGCCTCACCACTCTCTGGGGGAAGAACCTTTTCCTGATATCCACCCTAACCCTCCCTGACACAGCTCCAGCCGTTCCCTGGGTCCTGTCCCTGGTCACACAGAGCAGAGATCAGGGCCTGCCGCTCTGCTGCCCCTAAGGAGGAGCTGCAGCCCCTGGTGGGCTCAGACCTCAGTCTCCTCCAGCTGAACAGACCCAGTGCCCCAGCTGCTCCTCATAACACTTCCCCTCAAGGCCCTTCACCATCTTTGTAGCCTCCTCTGGACACTCACAGCTCTCCTCTGGACACAAGGCCTCCATCAGGCCAGCAGGCAAAGCAAGGGCCAGTCCACACACACCATACAGAGCCTGGGGAAAGCCTGCCACGGAGGAACAACCCTTCTAAGTGAGAGTAAACAACTCGTTTGGGCCATGCCCTGAGAAGAAAAGCTCAGCTTTTCAGTGACACAGTCACTTCATCAGTGAGAGTGCACATCCACAGCACATCTCACATAGCAGGCAGAGGGTGCACAAGGGTGGGGATAAGCAACTACCAAGGTCACCCTGCACAAGAGCTCAAGGCTGTGCAGAGCGAGGGATGTGGACATTGTGAGAGCTGAGCAGAACAGAGCCAGTGCCATCATCCTCATCGTGACACTGGCACAGGTCAGACCACTCTCTGGAAGCACCTCAGTGACCTTCAGGGAGTTGGCTTCTGTAACAAAGCACCCAGATCCTGTTAGTTCAAAGAACCTGGAGGTGTGCTGAAGTTACGACTGCTCTAACGAGCAGAGGCCGGCACAAGGAGGAGCCTTTGGGCAACACAGCTGATTTCCCTTCCTTCTTCCTTGCTGACCTCCAGGTCTCCTGAAATGACTGAGAGGAGCTTGAGGGCTGAAAACAGAACAAGACTCCAGGGTTGAGAAGGCACACAGAGCCCCTCCTGCACTGCAGGAGTGACAAGGATCACAAACCGATGATGTTACAGGTGAGGCAGAAAACTCCTTCTCCTTGTGATACATGTCAGTGTCTCCGTGTGGTCACATTCCCCTTCGAGACACCATATCCCAGGAACCCTGACAGAGACAGCCTCAGGAATCTTGCAGGCTGAGGTTTCTAGTGATGCCTGCGAGATCTGTACACTTGACTGGCTGCCTTTGAAATCTGACAGCAATTTGGCATCCAAATCCCCCATGGGCAGCTCTGAAGTAGCAGCTCTGCTGGACTTCCACAGCTACAAACCTGAATCTCCTCAGCTGTGACCGTGACACTTGTGTGCACAAGGTACACACACCAAAGCTCCTTCCAGTTCCTGAACAGCAAAGCTGTGGCTGCTGAAACACCAATTCCAGCAACCAGCAGACCCTGCCTTGCCCTGGGTTTGCCTCAGACCACATAAGCCTGGATCTCTTAGCAGCAAGTTGTTCTGACATGCTTCTGCAATGAGACGAGCTTGCCAGCTAATCTCCCAAATCTCCTAACATCAAAGTACAATCCAAAGCTCAGAGCAGCGCATTGGAAAACTCCACCAGCTCCGTCTGTTTTCAGATCAGCTGGCCTGTAACAGTTCTGGAAGTGCATAAAAAGGCATTTAGCACCGCTCTGCATAACTCTTCTCACTCTTCTGGACTGCCCTATTGCCGATGTGACAATCAGGAGGATGCATGTATATTAATAAATATAACAACTCTTACGAGCACAAAATCAGTAGGATTCATGTGTTTATGATAATGCACTGCAGAAGACAGCCTGATGTCCTTGCACAGATTCACCAGTGAGATCAAGAGCCCCTCCTTCACACAGACTTTCCCTGAGTTATGGCTTTGCAGCTCCCCCCATTCCCATCAAGTCCATGTGCAGCTCTCCATACAACGGAGTCTCAAAGGGCTCTCACCCACACTCTCCTTGGAACATAAACAGAGAGATGCCCACCTCTAAAAGTCTCTCTCCTGCTGTCATAATTAATAAATTCTTTAGAAGAAATTAAAGCAGCTATCATTGAACAATTGCTCTGAAATAAGGGTAGACTTTAAGGAGAAAAGGATTGGAATTCTGGTTTTGGAAAACTGGAAGTGTTGATAACCACCCTGCTAAGGTTTTATGATGAAGTTTAACAGTATTCTTACAATTAATCTTATTTTAAAGATTGCAACTCTGGAAATAAAATGACTTTTAAATGTCTGTTTTCCTTAAAGGAAGGCAAGGCATTTCTTCAACACACTACTGAAGAGCTACAGAACTATTTTGTGTGTCTTGGTGCATCCTGTCTGGAATAAAACTCGGAGCTGTAATTCCAAACTCTCTTGTCTCACCAGGAGACTGTGCCTAAAGCTGCAGTGGGTGAACCACCCTAGCCTAAGTGCAGCTACAGGAGGAAAATGTGGGGTTTATGATACTGTTAAAAGCACAATTCTTGTGCATGTAAAGTTCATTTCAGCCGAGACATTGACACAAACTATATTCCCAGTACAGCTTTTGCCAGAATAGAACACAGAACCCAAACCAGCACTGTTCCACCAAGACTGAAACCAGACCTGGTCAGGCCAGAGCCCTACAGGAGAAACAGCAATTAATCTACACAGGTTCCAACTGGAAATTTAGGTCCCTGTAAGTTAGTGGTAGAAAGGATAATAAATTGAGCTTGAAATATGAATCTTGATATGTTTGCACAGACTTTCTATATATACACACATATCTGGAACAGTATGTAGCTTCAATATCGCTACATGCAAATTCCTTTCTTAAAGAGCAAGTAATTCCACTTAACCAGCACTCATCTCATCTTGTGTGGGGGTATTTCAGCAGCAGTAGCACATCACAATGCACAGACACGCTCCCCCAGCCAAGCATCCTCCCAGTCTGCAGCAAATGTACTTGTGTGAACCAGGACCACAGAATTAGACCCTACACATTTTGTATTTGTCTCTCCATCTGCCTAAAAATTCACTGCCACATCCTGTGAGTATGGAAAGTAAATTAAGAAGGGGGTGAGACACCATCAGCACATCTCACTGTAAGACCGAGACACAGATCCCAAGAACAGCACTTTAGCCTCCCCTGATATGCACAAAACTTTCCCCTTACTCAGCTCCTGCTGCAATAACCCTGCCCTCTCTCTCTCTCCTTCGTTCCCCTCTCCTACTGATTTCATCAGGCACAAATAAATGGCACTTTTCCGGAGCAGTTTTCTCAGCCCTGTGCCCACCCTCAATCATGTCACTGGGACACGACGCTAAGCAATTGGTTCTGTTTTATTTCTCTCACTGACTCCCCCATATAGGCTATACACACACACACACACACACAGATACAATAATAGAAAGCTTATTTAGCCAAACACCTGCTGCCCAGATCTTTCACACAGTGTGGTATGACGAAAAGAAAACCAAGCTTTGCAAGTAGGCTGAGAGCGAAGCTTGCAGCAAACCCCCTCCTTTATTTCAGTACAGCAACATCACTCTGACAAACAGGAAAGGGCAGATTTGTTCAATTTCCTTTTGCAGATGAAGTTGAAGCACAGCACTACCTGAAACAGTATCTGTTACAGACTCTGAAAAGAAGCTACGGAATCATCTGGCTTAAAAACCATATCCTCCATGGGCCCTGCCAGCACCCCAACAGTTTTCTAAGGTATTTAAAGCAGAGCTCTTGAACAGGTGTCATATCTTGGAGGACCAAAACCACAGAATCATGGAATGGCCTGGAAGGGACCTCAAAGCCCAAATCATTCCAATCTCTGCCATGGGCAGGGACACCTTCCACTATCCCAGGTTGCTCAGAGCCCCATCCAACCTGGCCTTGGACACTGCCAGGGATGCGGCAGCCACAGCTTCTCTGGGCACCCTGTGCCAGGGCCTCAGCACCCTCACAGGGAACCATTTCTTCCTGATATCTAATGTAAACCTCAGGTACACCAAGACAGAGCCATGGAACAGTAACACCAGGCAAACTCAGGTATTTGCAGATTTCCATGTGGCCTAAATAGGGAGCAGGGGGAGAAGTAAAAACCAAAGTGGTTGCAGAGCACTGGAACTGACACATCCCACTTTTCTAAGGATGTGCATCGTGACTGATGGTAAGATTAGGAACACAAATCTCCCTCCCTGCTCTCCATGGCCCTTCCTGTCCCTTCTCTGCACAAGTCCCTCCCCTGTGGGCTCTCTAGCAGTAGCATGGTAGGGTTGAGCTCATCTGCCAGTTTTCCTGCTGCAGGACTCCACTAAAGTGTTCCTATACTCACAGGTGACCCATTTTAACACAGCCTGCAGGCATTAATAATCAGCAAGACTTTTCTCCCTGGGGCATTTTTACCCAAACTAGGGGTTAAAAATATTCCTGGGAAGGAAGAGGAAGGGAGGAGCCAAACAGACAGTGAGATCACTCACCCGCCTTCCATAGGAAACCCGGGTGAAAACGGCTTCCCCACGAGCTGCTCCTTCTCTCGAGTCAGGGCTGCCTAAAAAGCCTGTTCAGCCATAAAAACGCAGAAACACACAAAACCCAACAGTGTAAAGCAGAGGCTTGGGGTAGAAATTCAAACAGTTAAGCAATGTGCAGAACTTGACTTAAAACACTGATGAATTTGACCAGAGTCTTAACCCCACCTCACCTACCAGCACACCCACAAAGCATCACAGCACGCTGCTAAGGCAGGAGCGGCAGCAAAGCTGTTTGCACGCTGAATTACAGAGTTTGAACGCTGCCACAGTGACCATCACCAGCCTACTGCGAGCCTCACTCACCCTCCTGTCACACAGCCAGGGCAGCACCTCACACTGGCCACCCTGACAAGCCTAATGAACTCTCCTCTCCCCACAGAGCCTCTCCAAAAATACATTGCAGCGAATCATGAAGTAATTAGCAAAATAAAAATGTTAAGTTTAGATGCTCAGGGGTTGGCAGCCACACATCATGGTTATTTATGACCTGTGATTAAAGACATGAAAACCTTTTCAGTATCATTACAAGGAGCTTTGAGCTGCGTGGCTCAGAAGTTGTGCACACAAAGGAAAAGGATTGATGTAAGTGGATTTTAGCTCTCACAGACCCCGTTAAAGGTCACTGCATGAGCACAGCTGGGATACTCACAGCTGCAATACAAAGACAAGCAGTGAAAGCAAGCAGAATGTATAAAGAGCCCTCGGGCTGGAGCTTTTGGTGCTGCTGGAGGCAGAGGAGGCAAGGATGATTTCAGGCTGTGGCAAATAAGCAGCCAGCATTCCCGTTTGCCATGGAGAGGGCGGGATTTACTTTGGGAAGATCATTCTGACCTCTGCTGGTCCCCTCAGGGAAACCCAGCAGAAACCTGGAGGGAGGCCAGGAATTCCCAAAGGCTGAGCACATGGGGAAACATTGACCACATCAGCTCCTATAAGGTCTACCAACTCATTCAAGGAACGCCACTCAGATGAGCTTCCAGTTCACTTCTGTTCCACACTCCTATTAAAAAAATTTCATTTCTAGCCCTGAAATTTGCTCCTGGCACTGCCCAGGCCCTACCAGAAGCCATGTTCCAGCCTCTCTCCCCCTGGTGCAGACCCACCAACTCGTAACTCATCCCTTGGCCCCTTCCCGTTGCTCAGACTGGAGAGCTGCTCCACAAAGGGAAAAAAGCCATTTCCCTTCACAACAAAGGGGCTGGGCCGCCTGCAGCACCAGGGAATGTCACACCCACCAGTGGGTCCTCAGGCTTGCAGACAGTCACATCTCAGACTGGAAGGAACACTCACACGAAAAGCTGCCCCTGGTGTTGCAGTTTCCTCCCCACCACACCGACAGAAGCGCAGCTGTGAGGTTTTGATGTGGTTCCCCACTAAGTACCAGGCACAGCAACCAAAAGAGGCCCTTCCATTGCCACGAGGAGCCGTGGCCACCCAAGTCAGTAAAACCACAGGCAAACTCAGCCAAACCAGCGGGTGGCCCCTGCTGAAAGTGGGCACCTCAAGAACAGGGCCTGGTGATGTTGAAATGCCTAAGAAGGGAAGCTGCCAACCTGTTTCAGCTTAGAAGCCACCTTTGACATGCACTTTTTTGGAGCACGTGCTCGGCATCCCTGCCAGAGAGGAGTTTTTTGCACCATCTTCCTTCAGAAGCAAATGAGATCATCTCAGGAAGGCACAACTGGTTCTGCTGCTCCTCAGAAGAACCACGTCAGAGAAACTTGATTAAAAATAGATAGTAAAGGAAATACCAGTAAGCCACACCAAAACAGCCAGCAGAAGGAAAGGGAAACGATCTCCCTGAACCAGGCTTCAAAGCCTAATATTGTGTTTTTAAATATTAAAAAGCTGTCTTCTGAATGTTGCTGGCAATTCACAGACTCAATATGGGCAAAACGTGTTCAACCAGCCGAAAGGAGGCTGAAACTTGAATTACGTCCCTACCCTACACACACCAGACACTAGGACAAAACCAAGGCCAGTTTGAACCAGCCATCAAGTCACAGTTGCATGAAGCCATAGAGTGAGGACACACAGATTTCCTGCTGGCAGACGCCAGGAGCCTGGGGATAGCACAGAGGCAGAGATTCTCCTCAGAAAGCAGTACTGGTGAGTCGGGGAAGCCGAAGAGAACAGCACACACCGACCCTGGAGGACACTGAGCCCAGAGGAAGGGCACTCTTTGTGTATTCAGGACTGGGCCAGCTTTATCAAGTCTAGCAATGAGACACCTCCCTGTCTACAACAGCAACAACAGTGCTATCCCTGCACAGCCCCTGGTGAGGGCCGGCGGCTCTGGGGACGCCTCGGACACGTGCCCATGCCCCAGGTCAGGGTGTGCTACAGGGGCTGAGCCCCCCACTGTGGGTGCTGGTCCATTGGGCTTGGGCACTTCTCCAGGCTCTCCACAGCAAAGGGGAGGCTCTCACCTCCCTGCCCAGCTGGCACCAGCAGCGACATCCCACATGGACACACTCGTACAGCCTGGGGTATGTGTGCCCATGCGGAGTCCTGGAGAGCAAGGCGGGTTGGACGGATGTACCTGGTTATGCAAAGCACTCTGGGCAAAGTACCTGCACCAACATAAAACCTATGGATGAAGCGGACCTGGAATGAAACATGGGTGGGCTTAATCGTTCCCTCGTGGCTTCCTCAACTCTCAGACCACAAGAAAACCACAGCCACAGTCTCACTGGTCACCAGAAATTTATTTTATAGCACGAAGCAGGTTCTGGGCTTACCTTCCTGGACATGCGACATGGGCTGATGCCCCGCTCCCCATCGCTCCAGTCTCCCCCATCGCTGCCAGCCG
>VZTH01010560.1:600196-622383 GCA_013397815.1 Aleadryas rufinucha | reverse complement strand
CATCGCTGCCATCCATCCCCCATTCCTGCCAGCCGCCTCACATCGCTGCCATCCATCCCCCATTCCTGCCAGCCGCCTCACATCGCTGCCATCCATCCCCCATTTCTGCCAGCCGCCCCACATCGCTGCCATCCATCCTCCATTCCTGCCAGCCGCCCCACATCGCTGCCATCCATCCCCCATTCCTGCCAGCCGCCTCACATCGCTGCCATCCATCTCCCATCCCTGCCAGCCACCCCCTATCGCTATCAGCCGCCTCCCACGCCCGTCCCCGGCCGCGTTGTGGCTCTCGGGGGCGGAAGGCGGGCACGGCCCCTCCGCGGAGCCGCCGAACAAAGCGCGGCTCGGGGGCTCCGCCGCTGCTCCCGCGGAGGAACGGGACGGGACGGGATGGGGCGGGACGGCGGAGCTGCCGCAAGTCACGCCGGCCCCGAGCACGTTCCTTCCTTCTCTCCGCGCCGGCGAACTCACCCTCCTTGGCTTTCTTCTTCCTTGCCAGGGTCCCGCCGAGCTTGCCCAGGAACGACTCCTCTTTCTTCATCCTGTGCGGCCGCAGCGTCGGGGACCGGACGGGCGCGGCGGACATCGGCTCTGCCGGGGGCTCGCCGGGGGAGCCCGCCCGGCCCTGCCCGATGCCGCCCGGGGGCTGCGGGGCCCGCGGAGCCGAAGCGAGTGCGGGAGCGGGGAATCACTCGGCGGAGCGAGCGGGGCCAGCCCGCGCTGTGCGCTCGCAGGACTGGGAACCGCTGCAGCCACAGCGCCCTGCCACGGCCGGGAAGTCCGCGGGAGGCGGGGGCGGGACGAGCCTCGGACACCCCCGGGGGGCCGGGGGCGGGCACCGGGAGGCTGCCCGGGCCCACCCGAGCATCACCTGCGGCCAGGCGGGCGCGCCCCTCCTGCGGGGCACCTGGTGCGTCGGACCCACGCGGGTGCAGCAAATGTGGGTAAAAAGCTTTGCAGCAAAACAACGCCCCCGGTCCCACCACAGCCGGAGCAGAGTGGTGTTAGGCTTGAAAGTATACAAAAGTCAGACATGAAAGAACATCCTTGCCTAAGAACAGTTTTAGATATTCCACATTTTTCAACAACTGGACACAACTGAGGGCAAACGCTCAGCAAGTGCCGTTTGCCCGGGCACAGCAATTCCTTGCTGGCTTTCATTCAGATGCGCCTCCTAATTTTGCAGCTATGCGCCCCTTCTGTCAGACCCGCCTGCCTTCTCCTCCTGGCATGTTGCCGGTCAGGTCTGACATCTCCTCTGTGGGAAGATCGAGGGGAACGGGGTTGTAGGCTCTGTTTGCCAAGCCACCAGCTCCCAGGTGTCCCAGCACTGCTGCTGCCATCAGCACGGGGTGTGTGCACAGACAACGACCCAAACCAGAAACTTGGTTCTGATCCCACAGGGAGAATTTCTTGTTCCTTATCATTTTACAGCAGCCAGGAGCATGATAGGCGGGGTGTGGAATACACGTTAGAAACAGATCCTGAGGAGTTTATAGTGTTAGGCTCTGATCCTGTTTATGCCCCTGCAGGGGTCCCACTGATTTTAACGGGACTGCTGGGTCCCCAAAGTCACACACAGCCTTTGGCTGTGCTCCTGCGAGCAGGGTCCATGTCAGCAGCCCTTGCCCCAACAAAGAACCGCATTCAAACCAACGCAGCTTGGCTCAGGATCTGCACACCCAGTTTATATGGGACAGATTTGCAGGCTTGACCTGACACAGAAGCAACACTGCAGGACACATCCAGAGCAGAAAATAGCAGAGATAATTTTCTGAGTTAGTTTCACTAGAGATTTAACCCAAGCTAATCCTCTCTGCCACCCAGACCCACTTTTGTCCCTCACCTCCAGCTGCTCGTTGCTTTTCTAGTCACTTTGGCAACTAAAAGAAAAACCCAACCCAACAAACAAAAACCAAAATCACCCAGCCCAAGCTTTTCGGTGTGACTGAGCACAGTCACCCAAGGGCAAGTGCCAGCAGAAGGGAAGTGGAGGGCACTCATGACCAGGCTGGAAAGACTCTTTCAAATGGCGGTGCGGACTTCTGTGAACTTTATTGAAACTGCTTCTTTGGAAGAACAAATAAATTTCACTTCCTGCAACAACAGTGTGTTGCCTGTAGCAGAGGCTTTTAGACTGCAAATGAGAATTTACCAGGAGTGGGATCAATAACAGTTACAAAACCACTTCGCAAAATTAAATACTTAGTGAGGATTTCAACTGCATTCCCCTGGCATAAGCCACATGAGACATTTTACAATTGCAAGCTCCATTTTCAGTTCATCAATAACCTGAATTCATACAAAACCCACACATTAATGTTGATCTGCAACAGGACCAGCAGAGTGGATATTTTCATTTCATAAAATGCATACTGCAGTCTTAGGTTACATTTAGCTTTAAAGCAGTGTGGAAAAATAATTTTATCCAACCTCTGGGGGGAAAAAACCCCAAAAAATTGATCAGTTCTCATACCAGATTTTTTAATGAAATTGCAATCAGAAAATGTGTGAATACAAACTTTGAGCAAGAAAGCAAACAAACTGGTTAATTTACACACAGTCCAAACTGCAGATAAAACTTCACTGACTCCAGTACAGCACTCAAGATGTAACCACTTAAAAGAAAGTGTCTTCTAATAATTGAAATAAAGCCACACAGATAGATCCATTCACCTCTGACTTTGATGTCCTATCTATTTATAAAATGCTTCAATTTGTAGCTGAGTAGAAAAAGCATTCAGCCTATTGCAAAGCAAAAGGAGGCAGGGTTCTTTGAGGCAAGAGAGCCCACAGCAACAGAAAGTCAATTACACTTCAGAAACACCAAAACAAAACCTGCAGCCTTTTTAGGACTCATCAAACAAATAGGGCTCTTCTAAACAGGAAATGAAGAGCTTTCACCCCTACTTTGATGAGTGTTAGTGTGCACTGATTTAACTGGCTACTGGCCACTAACAGGGACACAGCCGCTGCTGCATCAGGTCAGTGGCCTGCAGTTCACAGCAAGCCCAGCCATGTGGTTTAAACCTTCCATAATGAATGAGATACCAGCCCTCTGCAGCCAGAAAATTCTCTCTGGTACCTTCCTCTCATTAGGGATGAGATTCCTATATGTTTCTATAAGAATATATTCAGTATTTCAGTAACGAAATATTTCTTTCTTTCATTAAGAAAACTGCCAGAGCATAACCATGTCATTTTAGAGAATTACATTGAAAAGACTAAGCCTAGTTTAAAATGTTTTTATTTTCAGTGCTGAACTGCTGCTTTAATATTTAGCTGAACATTTGAAAGTCTGAATCCACATTTGCTCATTTTAACATTGCTCACCTTCTTTTTGATAGAGGTGTTACCTCCTTTATTTTAACCTCATAGCATTTTATACTGCTTTCAAAATTTTAGACTACCTAAGGTTACTGTAATTAGATGTATCAAAATAACAGTAACATTGAATATATGGTCTCTCTTCTTCAGATATTGAAGCAAGGCAAACCCACCCACTTCTTAAAACAGCTAATCAATGCAGTCTTGTTCTAACACCACCTGTACTGACTTTCAATAGAAACTTTAAAGACACAAGCCACAGTTCATTTTTCTTCCTGGTCTGTCAGATGAATGAAAATGTGTTGGGGGTGTGACTGCTGGTGTTTGGGTTTGTTTCATTGTTCGGGGGTTTTTTTGGAGGGGACAAGGGTTAATAATGTTATTTATTAAATACTGAGGTAGGAATGTACCACCTAACTGATGCCACTGATTTGCTTCAGAGTGCCTTCTATTATGTCTTCCATTTAACTGAAAAGCTTTTACAAAGACCATTTATTCCATGCAGACTTTGGCTCTAGCTGCAAGACTGGGTTGCATTTTTTGCTTAACAAGAGAAGAAAGCACAGGATGCACTCAGCACAAACGAAGGCAAAATCATCCAACAGCACTGCAGTTGCTAACAGCGATTTAGAGAGCTAATTTAGGGCTGATTTAGAGCACTGCTCTCACAAAACATCCATCCACTATTTCAACAAGTTTGCCATGGTGGAGAAGCTGTGCAAAAATTCTGCTGGAAAAAATTCCTACTGAAGCTGTGGCTGCAGGCTCCAGCCCTCTTGAAAACAAGACAAGAATAGCAGAACAAATTGTACTGTACCCTCAAATTCTGTAATTTTGGGACTATTTTCTTATGCTCTCCCATACAAAGTTTAGGATAATCATCCAGACATCTGACCAACTCCTTAGTAGTCCCACAAAGGAGTCATGGTGTTTCATTTCCCTGTAACATCAGAGTAAAAATTCACACTTTTTCATGTGAGTGGTCACCCAGCCCTGAGAAGGGAGAGCCCATTTGACCTCCCCTCACTTTTCCGTGTTTGATCACACATGGGAGACAGACTCGGAACACTTCCCTCAAAGGGCACAAGAGGGACAGCACTTTCTACACAGATGCTTGACAAAACCAGCTGGTATTTTGCTAAGGTAGGAAGTGCTAAACATTAGTTGCTACATCTCTGCAAAGACTGGCAGCAAAACTTGTGTTACAAAAGGCACAGTGACAGCAAAGGTACTTACGTTGAAGCACGATTCCGTATTACTGAGGTCAGCATTGTAATTTATTTGTAATGATGCCTTTTCTTGGTCTTNGAATATTGGGTCTGTGCTGGTTATCAAACCTGAAGAATTAGAAGTATGTGGGCTAAAAGGCCCTTGAGAATACATAAAAGTTATATAAAAGAGTATATAAGGGGGGTATATATAAAAAGCAAAAAAGTATCATGGCATCAGTAAAGCTTCTATTTTCAAATCAAACACAGTTACGGCCTTAATATGGCAGCAAACCCGCCCCTTACATTCTCACAACCTCCCAAGTTTCCTCTTCCACGTTCCCCTCAGCCCCCTACGAACTCTCAGCAGCAGCACCTGATACCACCACATTTCCAAATATAAAGAGCAATTTCAACTTTTTTATATAACCAGAACAGCTGGAAACCACCCATGGTCTGAGAAGTGGTGATGGAAATATTGTCCATGCTTGTGACACACTACTGCCACCTTCTCGCTGGCTCGTGGGTGCCCCAAACACACCACTGAGACCCTTCAAACCTTGTCCCAAAACTCCTCTGCTCCCCAGGCCTCCCTCAGCCCCTAGAAACGGCTGCAAGCAGTAGAGATCACAGCTGAAGGGACTCTGTGAGCCTGGTGGGACCTGCAGCCTCATCACTGCTGATGTGAAATCAGGAGCCCACGAGCACGTTCCAGGTGTGCTGTTTGGGGGCACTCCTCGCCACCATGCTGTCCCTAACAGTGGCATGCCTGAAGAGCAACAGCACCTTCACTACTCCACAGGTAAACTGATATCCAAAACTGCCCATTCAAGCAAACACCAAGTGTCTGAATCACAGTTCTGACTGCAGGTCTTACTCCTTCTATCCTTTCAACTCTGGCCAGAAACAACCTCCAAGAACATGGATGCACATCTGTCCAAACCTGTTCTCCCACTGAGCACTACTGCAGCTTCTACTGAAATTCTGATTTCTACCTTATCCATTTTAACTATCTGGGTCTCTGCAGCAAAATTTAAATGGAAATGTATTAATCATACCAATATTCCATAGAAGCAACCACATAATCCAGGATGTTTCTTCCAGAGGAATTCAGAAATATTTTCTATGCTGGATAGCTTTTGTGCACTTGTGGTACGCCATCAGAAAATGTTACTTTTCAATCTAGTGCAATGCTAGTAGGAAAACAGTCCCAGGCAGTGGCTCATGGAACATCATTTTGCTCCCTTTATCCTACTAGACAATTCTCTAGGGAGTGGCACAGAGTGGTCTGTCAGAAGATGTGCTCAAAACTCTTCAGCCTTCAGCAGTTTCTTCCATTCCTCTCTTGTTTCTCATAGAGGTCAGAGTTCTCCCAAAGCTTGATTGTGGCCTGGCTGCTGCATGGTGTGCACACTGAGTTTGGGGCTCTTCCCCTAGGCCTGCTCAGCTCAGAACACTGCTGAGCCCTCTCAAACAGCCAGCTGAGCTTGGGGCTCTTATGTCATATTAAAGAATGGCACTTGAGCAGCCTTGAGTAAAACACAGTGTGCACAAAATAGAACTCTTAAGGCAAAAAAATACAGCTGACTTTGAACTCCTAGGAGAAAACCCTAACAGTATTTTAGCATCTAAACATTCACATTAAAAATATTTTTATATGTCAAAATGTTGATTGTGCTGGAAAAAAAACTAACTATGTTTGTTGACATTCTTAACATAGTTTCATATTTTATCTCATAACAACAAAAGAATCATCAAAAATGCTTGGTTAAATATGTACTTGCTACAGTATCTGTCAGATAAACACACTGAAAAAGTTTTTTTATATCAAATTTTGCTATTTGAAACAGCTGACTTCTGTCATTCACACCATTTTGAATAACTGTAAGCCTACTGCTGCTACTTTATCGGAAGGGAAGGATGCTTAATCAAACAGAGTTCTGCAAATCCAGGCAGTCCAGTTTTTAGCCTTCATATTTTAGAGAATTACCAACTAAACCAGATTTAATTACTGTATTACAACACCAGCAATACATACCAGTGCTAAAGCAATGTATAATGCTCTGCTCTCTTTAAACAGTGGAATCTGAGTGCTGACTTGACTGGGAACGAGCTTTCATGGCAGTCCTGACACATTCAGCAAAGCCAAGCAGAGCACCAGCATGTCCAAAGCGATGTCTTTAGCTGAGCAGAAAAAAATCAGGAGTTTAACAACTCATGTATTTCTGTTCTGCTCTCCCAGAATGTTCTTTGTATTGTGATTTTAAACCTGACAACACTTAATAACAAAAAAACATGAATGTAGATACAGGGAAAGTGCACTCCAGATTCAGCATGAGCACATGGGATTGATACATATAAAAATAATCAGTATGCAACTACCTCCAAAGATGTTGGGACCAAAGCAGTAAGTTCATTTTTATAAACTGGAATATACCCCAAGTGATAAAGCCAGGGTGACTTGAAAGTGAAATTAACATCTCACCAAGTCAGTAGAGAGACACAAAGGGAAACCAGGTAGCTCCACATGTTCATACATCTGGAGTCCCTTTTTGCAACTGCTACAAAAAGCTGTTTTTGCAAGACTCGATAAATCAACAGCTTTGCTGAGAGCATTAAAACACTCAGAGTTCAGAGCCCTGAACCTTTCAAAATTATAATTTTAGTATTTACTATGCTAGACAGATGAACTTTTACAGTATGCATTTCAAATTGTAGGAGGCATTTAAACACAGGTGATTTACAGTAATGAAATATATTCAAATCAGAACATTTAAATTCATTTAGAACCACTAAAAGATACCATTTTTGACTTGTAACAGCTTTTTTGAGGACTTGTGGTTGGAAGAGGGAAGGCTGTGCAGGCCAATAAAACTCTAATGGTATGAACCATATCCAAGAGCAAGTATCTGACACAACTCTAATATTTCAAGTAAAAACCAACAACTAAAAGCTGTAATACAGACTCCTACAAACACTCTCCCATCTTTGATAAGAATCAGAGGTACCATGAACCTTTAAAGCATAATTATTTAATGTAGTTTCTTGTGGAGTCCAAGAGGTAAATCACTCAGCTGTGTATCTGCATTTCAAGGAAAAAAGACCATTTTGAAGTATGCTATAGTCTTGATTTCATCTCCAGAGCACAATTTCATTTACTGATGTAAAATATTTCTGTATTATAGAAATCTTATTCCTGCTCCGAACTGAACACCATCACATATCCTGAAAAGAAACAAATAATAAACACTGTAAGTGATATAAAAGGTACTGATGAAATTAAAATCAACTCTCCCTATCCCCAAATTCCCAAGGTTTTAGCAGACAAAGGCTTTTTTAAATAAATGTTTTGATGATCTGTCATCCGTATGGAGCATTTACATTTCCAAATAAAGCCCATAATTTTGAAATTGCTATTATACATTCACACTGCCCATAGAAACATAATCCTGCTCCTCTATGAAAGAATCTCACAAAATACTCACAGAAAATAGGCCTCCTGAAGCTTTTTTATTGCATACTGTAACATTTGCTTGATGAAGGATAATTGGTTGCTAACAAATGAATTTGTTCTTCCTTTCTCTTTATCTATAAACTTGTTTTCATTTTTCAAGCAAAGACATTAAACTAGGTATTTATCAAAGATATTAACGAGGTACTTATCCAGCCATTTGGGTTTAGAAGGCTTAAGAAAACCCCACGAGCTGTTTGAGTGATCACTTCCCCACAAGAAATGAAGCTGCTGCACAGCTGTTTTTACATTTCAACAGCTGCTCTCAGGTTTAATGACCTCTGACACTTGAGAAGCAAAGTCTTAACCCGGCTGTGAAACCAAGGTGAATAATCAAAGCTGGAAAAGCAGCACCGAGATGTCTGTGTCAGTATGGACTAAACAAAACCACAAAGCAGAATTCTCTCTAAGGAAGCAGACAGGAGTGCAGGAGCCTCTAAAGAAGTCAGTGTACCAAACCAACCTGTCTCCAGCCTGTACTCCCATGGGGAAGCAGTAGTTGAGCTCCAGCCTGGCGATGTTGCCCAGGCGCAGCACTATTCCGGCCCCGTAGGACCAGCGGATGTACTCTGCCAGCCTCTGCAGGTGCGCCCTGGGACCGTCACCTGCAGTCAAACACCAAGGGATGAGCAGCAGAGCAAGAGAGCACAGCTAGAACCAAACTGCTGGGATTTTAGCTGGATTGCTGGCTGGTCTCTATGTCCCACTACAGGGTACCTACTAGCAAGGAGGAGGAAATGAGTACTAAGGACTTCAATGTCTTTACTGCTCCCTTCCAGTACCTGAAGGGATCTTAGAGGAATGATGGAGAGAGACTCTTGACAAGGGCCTGGAGTGACAGGAGAAGGGGGAATGGCTTCACACTGACAGTAGAGGAAGTTTAGATTGAGTATTAGGAAGAAATTGTTCCCTGTGAGGTTGGTGAGGCCTTGTGAGACCTTCCCTTGTGAGGCCCTGGCACAGGCTGCCCAGAGAAGCTGTGGCTGCCCCATCCCTGGCAGTGTCCAAGGCCAGGTTGGATGGGGCTTGGAGTAACCTGGGATAGTGGAAGGTGTCCCTGCCCATGGCAGGGGAGAGCACAAGATGAGCTTTAAGGTCCCTTGCAACCCAAACTATTCTGGGACTCTATTCTATGATTTAGTGGGTCTCTACTGTTTTAAAGTTGATTGAAGTATCTCCTCCCATATGGATGTCACCTTTCTTACATCAAGTGAGGCAGACATCAAATATCACTATATTCTAAAACTGACTGAAATCATATTGAAAAGTCATACATTAATACACTGAAATGTATCTTGAAAAAAGTTAGGGATGGGAGGGGAAAAAAAGAGTCCCATCAGCTACCACACCCTCATCTCATGCCACCACTTTTTCTTTAGTTCATCCCAGTAAAAAGCAGTACCCCACTAAAACATCATCTTTCATTCACCCTTCAGAATGGTGTAAGATAGCAAGTGTTAGTTACACATTGATCTGCAAACATCACCAGTTCACAGACACTACCATCACCCTCCTGGTTCTGTTTCCTACAGGTTGTGCTAGAATTTATGGGGTGAGCTAAATAAACTACTGGTAATCTGTCAAATATGTAAGTTAAAAGCAGCAGGTTTTTGACAGGCACCAAAATTTATGCAGTAAACAAAGTGCTTCTGAGTGAACAGACACAGAACAGCTCTCCTTTTTGCTTTTATATGAAGGGAAGAGGGGTTTTTATTCTGTTCAGTCTTACCATAGTTGAGATTGCAGAGATTTCCAGCATTGAGGAAGAAATGTGTTCGGAAAAGATCTCCAAACCCTCCGCGGCCGGGCCGGAAAGGGAGAGGGGTGTAGAGATGCACTCCTCCAGCCCAGTAGGCTTCTCCTCCCAAATAATCACCTGTTTGGGCAAATGTTGGAATAAAGGCATTTACTGCAGAACATATTATAAGAATCACTTGCTAAAGGTACAAAAACACATCCATAAGTTGTTTTACATTCCACTTTTACCCTTTACAACTCTTCCCATTGGCTCCTAACTCCCTCCAAACTCACTACTATTAGTTAAAAAATTAGCACTAACACATGTCTTTAAACCTTCCAAGGAAAGTGCATTTTTCTTCATTTCCTCACCAAAACAGGCTGAGGCATGCACCTACTCATGGGAGTTCATCAAAATGACCTCCTGAACACCTCTGCAGTACTGTCCTTGGTTTTAAAAATGGGCAATTGATACAATTAAACAATTAACTGCAAAAGAGACTGGATATTGAATCCACTGATAACAACAGGTGAGCAGCAGAGTAAGGAATAGAACTGAGGAAGCTCCTGGCTCTCCAAACACCTCTGTTGAGCAGATTATCTTTCCCCTAAGGTACCTGAACATAGGCTGTATCAAACAGAGCCTTGGTATAACCACGTTTTGGGAACTTTTCCAGCTTGAAGGTTGCTTACTAATTAAAATGACAGACTGGAAGTGTGCAAGTCTGAACACAGACATGGTTTACAAAATTAGTAATTAATTATAGCTTAACTAAGAACTACCTGGCTTTACCCCATTTGGAACTAATCTGTAACAACAAATCAAAGCCATAACAGTTCTCAAAGTACAGTAATTATTTTCAGGTTATACAAAGTTTAAGGACTCTCTATGATTCTCTGTTACACACTAATATTTAAAGTATTGTCAGAGGAGTGGGGTTTAAAAGTGTCAGACCTTCACTCTGGGGTCCAATGCTGTACATACTGAATCCACGCACACTGGTTGGTCCACCAAGGTAAAACCTAGTGAATAGAGATAAATTTAATTTAATGCTTCACTCAAAGGTACCTTTGGAACAGGTTTAGTAATGTGATCTTTAAACACCAGCATTAGAAGGCAAAATCGGCTACAGAGTGAGCAGAGTGACAACATGGCTTTGTGTCTAAATAAACCTATGCCTGCTACAGGATTTTGCAGGTGGTAAATACCATTTTGCAACCATAAATAAGGGCAGGCAGAGCTACTACACAGCAAATTATAAATTTTTACCAGCCCAATATGAAAATGCCTTGAGTATGAATATGCAATTATAGCTAACTAGAAACATTTTATTCTCCTCAGAACTACTACTGTTTCTCTCTTGTGCAGAGTTTTCTATACACATTACCTGTGTTGACTGGAAAAAAAAAACCCAAACATTTCAAAAACTTGCCTGTCGGCTATACTGGATGGCTTGTCTCCAATAGGTACCAGCATTCCGCCCCAGAGTGATGCTGAAACAACCTTTGGAGAGAAAAAGAAGTTGTTTATTAGTACTTAATCCTTAATTTCCCTGATAGTATGAGCTAGATTTCATCACCCAGTAACAGGCAGAGCTCCCATCAGTCTCCCAGAGTTACAGCTGCTCACATCTTGTGGATATCATACCCTGTATGTTGGATTTTCAACAGGATTTTCAGGAAACTCTTGATGGCTGCTGCCCTCTTTCTTTTATGCAGTGCTGTGCCTTGAAAAAGTCAATACAGCACATTTGAACCAAATGCTACTTCCACAGCTTAAGGGAGCACTCAACCTCATCCAGCACCTCTTTTCTTGAGAAAGTTCATGTCTCAAAGTAAGACAACACTGCTGCCATCAATTATTCCTGGCAATTTGAAACCCACAGAAGACTGAGTCCAACAAGCTGCTGCCAAAAATGTACAATTATGACCTGTCTGTAAATTAATCTTATAATTAAATGAAACCACCTTCTGCAACTCATTATACCGACATCAAATAAACATACAGAGTTACTCTTTATCTATAAAAAGTAATTCTTGCTACTCAAATCACTGTAACAAATATATTTAATTACTTGCTTCCTGCCTGTGTAGAAGTACTACTGCCAGACAGTGAGATCTATTGTCAATACCTTTGGGATGCAAATTATTGTAACCCCTGATTTTTAAATCTTCGTGATGCAAGTTGCTGTTTAATTCCCCATTCAGCTCTGAGAAGGATTTATTGCACTATCTCCATGTGATAAAAAACTTCTTTCTAAATGCAGTTAGAAATATTTCTGGGATATGTTGAAATTCTTATTTCAGTTTTTCAATATTTCAATTCAAAACCCTATTTCCACCTAATACTAAGTCTGTGCTGTTGAAATTATTCTTCCTGGTTTTTCCCAATAATTTTACACACAAGAAATAATTACATGCTATGATACCAAGATGAATAGTTATATATTCACAATTTCCAGTAAAAAGAAAATTAAACCAAGATTATTCAGAATATTCATTACATTTTCCAAACTTTTAAGCTTTTCAAAAACTTCCAAAGTTTTTGAAAACTCCCTCCTAAGAAAGACCACAAAGAACAGACATCACTTCTGGAAGGAAAATCATTCTTATGGTTAACTGTGAAACAAGTTCTCTCCAAAATTCCCACTTTTCAAGTGATCATGCACAGCAGGAACATAAAGTTAAAAATAAAGGTAGTCCATTTTCCAAAAAACAAAATCTACTCCAGCCATTTTTCATGATCTTTTTCCTAATCCATGGTGAAAAATAATCATAAGACATAGGTTTAATAGCCCCAGATAAATTTCAGGTCAATTACTGAAATATCTTAAAAAAAATTACCGAATCCCAGAGAAGTTGCTTATTGAACTGAAGTTCAAAATCCTCTTTCAGAAAGCTCACATCTCCACCTGTATAGCCAGCCAACTCCTGCAAAGACATAAATTTATGAAAGTTGCAACAGATATTACATGTTTCTTCCCTCTAAAAGTTCAGCATGTCTGCATCAGCACAGGCAGTGTTTTTCTTTACAAGAAACACAGAAACACTGGCATGGTGAGGCAGCTGAATTTTGGACTGAGGCATGCATGAACCTCAGAATAGTGAGTTGCATTTTTTTCTTTTCTAAGTATTAAACCAAACTATTGCTTTCTAAGCTATTTTGTAAATGAAGGCAAGACAGAATGGAGCTGGAAAATTCAGCATCCAAAATCAAGACTGTATTTCCCTAGATCTGAGAAGATTTCATGTGATGAAGGAGGGCTGAAGAACCAGGCAGCTGCATGACACAATTTGTTATTTTCAGCTCTCATGAAGTGACTGAACTGACTCAGTGTTAGAGGCAGGATCTAACAAATGACATGTTACCTAAACCCTGAACTACAACCACTTTTCTCACTCACAACAGTTCACTGCTGCTTACAGTAGCACTTTTAGTTCCAGTGGCATTTCAAATCTGCCTCTAAAGCATAGAGAAAGTAATGCTTCTGAAGTATTACCCATACAGCAGAAAAGCCAGCTTTTATAAAGGCTCTGACTGTAACACGAGGGAAAAGCATTTTCTGTGCCAAAATGATACATGCATACGCCTTGGAGAGTTATTTTTACCCAGTCTTTCATTTTTAATTCTCAGACTGACAAGTTTTGTAAGTAGCAACAGGACTACAGCCTGGCAATCTGTGCATGACAGTGTTAAAAAAGAAGGGCTAATTAATACTCACTGAAAGTGTAATGTAAATACTGTCAGGGATAGTGTCTCTCAGCTAATAAATAATTTAATGCTGATGGAGAGACTGGGCTCTTTGACCAGTGGCATACAAATGATAATTTGCCACTACAAAAGAAGTTTCATGATTTTAAAAGGCACACTCAGTAAATAGAAAATGTAATTACTGCTCCTCATTGTCTCCTAGTCAATTTTAGATTAATTTCTAACTTCAGACATTTTTAACATGAACATCAATTAGATAAATCAAGACTTATTCAAACACACAGATAAAACCCAATAATAGCATAAGTGATTTAAAGCTACCTGATTAATTTTCAGCAAAGCACCTCGTTTTGGCAAGATTGAGGAGTTCCGGGAATCAATTACCATGGCATGCTGAAAAGAACAAAAAAATTGGGTTTAGCTTCTCGTATCTCTTGAATACCTTGGAGTAACACTATTATTTTCCTTCAGAAACTGCAAACAGTGGAAGACAACCACAGCTCCTGCTAAGATTAGTGGAGCTTCATGGATTTGGGAACAATATCCCTACAGGCTGGCTTTGAAATTTACAGGCTACATGAAATGCATGCATTTGTATCTTCTGCCCACGGCATACACCAGGAACAGAGCAGCAGCCCAACTGCAAACCACCCATCTGCAAAGAGTTTATCTCCTACAGTTTGTAAGCTACAAGTGAAAGGCAAGTGACCAGAAACTGGTAGAGGGGAGAGTGTTTACAAAAGGCTTAGGATGAGGAAATTTACTCTTCCTGTCTGCTACAAAACAAGACAATTCTGCAAAGAGATGGCAGGTGAGACAGAGGGAGAACAAGCCAAACCCCAACAGTCAACTATGATTCCCTGTCCTCCCTCAGGGCCTCCTAGATCACTCTGTGGCAATGACTAAGCACAGCAAAAGATATCTGAAGGAAAACACATTCCCTCCAAAGACAAAAAACTCCTTTGGTATCACTCCTAAGTATGAGATGACTCAAAGTCATATGTTTTAAAAAAATTATTAAGAAAAAGCCTTACAGAGAGAGAAGATTTTAGAGAGTGTCCACTTTCCTCTCGAACAGAAAATGATGCTGTTCTAGCAAGGCAGCCAAGCTCTCTCCACACACCCTCCCACTTCAGTGTGTGAGTGGTCTTCCAGATAGGAAACTACAATAAAGAATTGAGTAAGTCATGAAAACAATTGTTACAAAATTAAAACAAGTATCTTTCATATTTGAGTCTATGGCTTTCTTCCCAAACTTCTTGAAACAGAGAGAAATCCTTTTCCATTTCAGAGTAATGCTAATTCTGTTCCAGCCAAGAGAGTTAGATGCACACCAATTAATCCATTCAAAAGGAAAAATATCTTGAATTGGGCTGATACAGTAAGCTAGGCAGCCAGCTGCCTCTCTGAAATGATAATTAAAAAAAAAAAGAAGAAAAACACCCTGGCATTTTTATATGGCCAAAATGAGATTGAATTGTAACAAAAAGTCCAAGATGCACGACCTCTGTCATTTTCAAATCACTGACCTCTTTCAAATAAAGAGAAGTCAGCCCTGCACACGAGTGATTCAGTCATTCAAAAAGTAACCCAAATATGTGCAAGAGCTCAACTGAATGTGTAGGAAGCATGTGCTATACCTGTGCTACACTCACATTAAATTCTGTTGATACTCCTCTGTCTGTTTCTCGAAGAGAGCTCCAAGGGAACTGTCCAGTTACTTTGTACACATTAACTGAAAAACTGAAACACAGCATTACTGGCAGGTTTGAAAGGGAAATATTTAAGGTACAGTTTTGAATAATCATAAAAATTTAAGAAACCAGCTCTGCTACATCATTACCAGACCCTCAGGAAAGAATAAACGTAATTATTACTCAATGAAAGATCTTATTAATTGTTTTATATTCCTTCACTAAACAAAGAAGTAGTGAAAAATGCATCCCCTACTTTCTTTCAAAGTTTCCAGGCTGTGGTTTGAAGAAGGACAGGCCATATGAAGTTTCCTTTGTTCCATAGGAGAACTGGAAAGTCACCTTCTCTGCACGTCCCAAGAGATTTGGGAACTTGAGCCCAAGCACCTAGAGAAAATAAATAAAAAAACCTCAAAACACTAGACAAACAAAAATCTCCCCACATCATAACATTTTATATAGTTTGCTGTCTTGCATCTTAATCATACACTGAAAATAAGAACATAATGAGAATTAGAAATTAAGACATTTAAAAATACGTGTAACTGAATGTGTTTTTTCTTCTCAGTTAGATTTCTCTTTGCACTGGCAGGAAAAGCCAGCAGTGCAAGTTACAATCAAACACCCAATTTTTATTGCTGTTTAGCAGCTGCTGACTTAATCTGCACTCTCACTGGGCCATCAGTACTGACGTTACTTCAAGCAAGATCTCCGAGCCTGTCTCAAAGCCCTGGAGAACCAATCTTTGGCACAACAAGCAGCTGCTCTGCAACTGCAGGCTCTTCCCCTGATCCTCAGGAAAAACTCCTGTCAGGGAGGGTTCACCAGAAACAAAGCAAGGGAAAATTATCACTATGGAGCCACCTCCCTGTAGTTTTGAGTAACAAGATCCTTTTGCAACCAGGCAAGATGGCAGTACAAGACACCATTACAATTCTCCAGAATCCAGTGAAACACTTTTGCCTATTCTGACACAAATTCCTTGCACCCTTTACGCAGCTCTTGGCCCCCTGGTAGAAAACATGGAGCAGGTTTCCTCCAAACACAGACACTACCACTGTACTGTTGCTGTGTGTTCTATTGGAAAAGAATGTTAAAAAGCTCCCAAATCCTGACTGCCTTTGTCTGACAGCTGTTGGAGGCAAATCAGTAACCTGAGCTTTGTAATGATGGCTATTATGCCATAAACAGAAAAGGCTTTTAGTATGAAGTACTAGATGTATACACTTCAGGTGAATTTAAGGGGTTAGGATAAATAAATCTATTCAACTCTTACGGAAACATGTGTTGCCAATACCAGTGTATACAAGTCATGCTTTTATGGCATTCATAGGTTTTACTTCTCTGTGATAAATTAAGAAGCTGAGCACAGAAAGAGAAACTGAAGTAGCTTTCAGTCAGTTCTGAGCAGCACTGGAGGCAACAAGTAGGATTCCCTGCTGGTTTCCTTCAGGCCACAACACCCCAGACCTGGCTCCTGGCAGTGGAGCTGCATAAGCAGCTCTCAACCCACCCATTTCCAATTCTCCTTGCACATGCAAAACACCATCACCTGAGTCATGCGGGATCTGATGCAGGTTAAAAATACCCCTAAGAGGAAAAGGATGAGTCCCTTGATCTGGCTTATCCCCCAGCCCCAGGCACAGCTGCCCTGTGCAAGTGAGAAGGCAGAAAGGGTGCAGGATGAGCACCTGAAAGCACATTCTGCTCAAGCAGCACTTCTGCTGAAAGCACATTCACAGACCAGCAGTACAGCTGGTATTTCCTGTGGCAATTGGTCAATATTGTTCACACAAGATTTTAATCTGATGCATCCTTAATTGAGTCATATGAAAATAAGTTCCAAAGCTTGTGTAATTTGTGAAAACCTTGCATTCTACAGCCCAGAATAACTGATATTGGGCTAAAAGAGAGAAAACCAAGAACAATTTCTAAGTCAAATATAAAGCATTTTGACTGAGAAGAAAAATACTTTAAGTATATGTCATAGAAACGAAATGCCAAATTCCTTACTAATCTCTCCAAATTCTCTTACTAATCTACTAAGTAGATGAAACATCTTAAATAGTAGAGAGAAATAATTCAAGATGTATCAAGAATTAAAAAATTAACATGCTGAGCTGGAAGCTACAGCATTCTCTCTTAGCTCAAAATAGGCTTTTGCTGAATGAGACCCTGACACAAAGGCCTGATAAAGTCTTAGTAAGGCTGGATCAAGACTGGATCATAAAATTCCTTGCTAGGTTTGAAACTGAAAAGTAAGAAGAATATCAAAAGGCATTACTAATAATTTGAAATAGTCCATACCATGCTGCCTTCATTGTTGCCAACCATGGTGTTATAGCTCCCAGTTAACCTTCTCAATTCTGTTACCTCAAAGGTCACATCTAAACCATTTGGAAGGGCATCATCTCCTAGAGAAATAAACAAAGTACATGTTATCTCTAAAGAGTTATTTTAAAAATTTCAGACAGAAGGTTACCTGAATTATTTGAAAACTGTTTGAGTTCAGGCACAATGAAAGTCCACATTACAAAGTGAAATAGCTTGAGAAAAGGGTGTTTGGATGTGAGTGCAGGATTTGGTTCAATCATAGGATGACGGGCTTTAATCATTTCATGTCAATGTGATGTGCAATACAAGTATAGGACACAACTTCAAGCTTTCCCTCACGTGTTCTTTGAAACTGTGGATTAAGGAATGCTTTCTGTAATTATTTTAGTGCTGAAAATTCACTGATGGACAAGTAATATTTAAATACACATATATGCAAACACATGCAAATAGATTTTCCTCATAGGGACAACTGATGTAAACACATACATTTGTATCCACAGCACACCCACATATTCATCTAAAATATATAAAGGTATATACAAGACTAAGTTACAGGCACAAAAAATGTCCAGCCTATTACACAGGGAAATATATATATATTACAGGTATGAATACATGAGGAAAAAGGTGAGGATTAATGAGGGAAGACACACCTTGGCAGGTATCAATCAGAACATCCACCTGTCTGAAGATTCCGAGACGAAGCAACTTCTCACGAGCTTCATGTGATTTTCTCATCACCTACACAATGAGAAAAGAAGCTCAGTCATAGAATCAGAGGATATTTGGGTTGGAAGGGACTTTCAAGACCATATAGTCCCTTTGAGTCTTTCAGGTTAACAAAAAATAACAGGGATAAATTAGTTAAAATGCAGCTACGTTGTAAAATATTCAAAGACTTTGTATATAAAGATACATACATGCACCTTCAAAACAGAACACAACCACTTTAGCACTTGCATCTGCAGAAATAAATTAAACCCAGAGCATCTGGCTCAATACCTTCACACCTTTTGTTAGTTTGCTTCCTAATTACTTTAATAGTTAAAACAATTATTCATAGGTTCCAGTAATTACAGCTTATTTAGGGGGCCCCTATTCATGGCAAAACTTGACAGAGTTGCCCCATGTCTGAAGAGAGTAGCCCAAAGCAGCAAAAAAAAAGAGAGAAAAAAATTGAATTAATTTTCCAACAGCAGGTCTGATATTCACTTACATCAATGAGATTTTTAGCCTTGAAAACATCAGAGATTTCATACATGATGATGTCATCTTTGGTCCTTCCAAGTCCATCGAAGTGCACATGCTGAACCACCACCTAAACACAACAAATGTTTACATGAAAGTATTGAATTTGCATCTAATAAGGAGGATCAAGGTCACCAATGCACAAAAGTTATTGTGAGAAACCCTGATGACTCCTAGGGCTAATTCCTGCTAACCTACATTATCAGAAATCAATGTTCTCTACGATTCTGGGATGTTGTTCCCGTAACACAAAAATGAAAGAAAAGAGAACTCTAACACCAAAGCTAACACTGGCTGTAGCAGAACAAACACTGACAGACTGCAGCTGCTGGGATTTTAGTTGTAAATGCTGTATGGACAAAGAAGCAACTGCAGAAATCACACAAGTATTAAGTACTCAAGATAGAATACGTAGTTAGTTGTACTTGTTTGCTACTTCTTTTATCAGCTATACAAAAGCAAAGAATTAAAAGAAGAAAATCAAACAACACACAAGTGTACAAGCCACAAATATTTAAACTCTATTAAAATCATCACTACCACAGAAGCAGTGCAGTTTCAAATGCAGATGAAGATCACTCCCATTAAGAGGTTTTATACTTTCATCTTGATACATAATCATCTGAGACAATTTTATTGTAAAAACCACAGCACACTCCATGCTACCTGGTACAAATGGACTACAGTGATTGCATTTCCCTTATTTTCCCAACCTTTTAAGTGAATTATAATTTTAGGGGTAAATGTCAAAAAGAATCTGCTTCAAAGAGTTGTCAAGGATTGGAACAGCCTGCCCAAGCCAGTCAAGATCCCTGGGGGGATTAAAAACCATGTGGATGTGGCAGCTGGAACATGGTTTAGTGATGGACTTGGCAGTGCTGGGTTAACAGTTAAGACTCAGTGATCTCAGAGGTCTTTTCCAACCTAAACAATTCTATGCTTCTATATCAGAGTTTGTAAAAGAGACTATGCAGATTATGCTTTCTCTATCATAAATATCTGTATCAATCTATGTATTCATGTATAATAAAACAGCAAAATAACAGCAACCTATTACTGCCAATTGCTTAAAAAAAAGCCTATCATGCTTATGTACATGTACATAATGAACTAAAAAAAACCCCAACTCTAATCACCAACCTGTAAGTCAGGATGACTCTGAACAACACCAAGGAAAATTCTAATGAAAAACTAAGACAACATGGTAAGTCATCCCTCTAGCATGAGTAACCATATTATGGGCCAAGCCACACATGCTCTTGCATGTAAATTATATATTAAAAAAGTGACCATTCTCTGCTGGAGTCAGTATTTCCCTTACAGACATAACTGATGTGGTGGCACTTTCCCCTAACCTGGCTAATGCTGCACTTGAGCAGGTGAAGGACAGGTGCTTGCTCCACTCCTAAGCAGGAGTGGAAATCTCATATAAGAGGGAGAGCAGCAGCATCTGCAAACAGGTTTATTAGCTCGAAGCTGAATTTTAGTGACAACTCCTGTGGTAGGGATAGAAGAAATGGATAAAAGAAGGACAGGAATCAGTAGCAGCAAATTAATCTCACAGTACTAAGTGTAATTCTTCCACATCTCAAACCATAGCTTAGAAAGCTGCCTTAGGGAAAACAAGGAAGAAGGGGTGCCAAGGCATTTATTTCTCTCCAAAAAAAACCCCAGGATGTTGTTCAGGCACTTACATCTTTGTTTTCAAGAATTTCCTGCTTGGTCTCAGGTTCAACTTCAACCAGTTCAGGTTCCTCTCCCAAGGCATCAAAGTCTGGCCCAGCCATTGGAAGAGGCTCCAAACTCTGAAAGCATAAAAGAAAACTGCATTTAGTAGGGTACATGGATTTGTGATTTGTGCCTTTTGTCAATGAGAAAAACCCATGGTGCTCAAGAGTGTGCTCATCAAATCCTAAGGGAAAAAAGCAAAAGAGAAAAACTGAAATGAAAGGAATTACCAGAATACTTGACACCTACCTGCTTGCTGAAATTTCTAATGAAAGCTAAATAGCTTCCACACTGAATGATTTCTGAAAAATACTCTGCATTCTTCCAAAAACCAGCCTTAACTTTTAAGACAAGCTTCCCATGTAAAAAGATGAATTCCACCTTCCCAAAAAAAATCTAAAAAAATCAGGCTGTCACTTCTCTAGTTTGGGTTTTAGGAGGCAGAAGAGTATGAATATCGAACAGTAAAATAAAAAGGGTGTTCTCAGAACGTTACTTTGCTTTGCATGTATTTATTTGCCTTTCTATTTCAATATTTCTTTTACAAGTAACCTTTCAAACAAGGCTCAAGAACCTCAGGCTCTGACCATCAGACCCAAACACTTCAATCAAACACGGCATGGCTTTATTTATTATACCTGAAAGAGTCCTAAAATAGGACTTATCAGAATAGTTGTTTTCCCAAATAGTAAATTGCTGTTGCATGCCAAAATCCAGTTAAATGAAGACAGTAGCTTCTCCCACTGTCACAATTTTCAAGCAAGTGTGAAACACTGTATCCACACAATATTGTCCAACAGTTCACACTACAGAGTGATAAAAACCAGAGAATACAAGCAAAAATTTTGAAACAGAAATTACATTAGTCATGGTGCTTATATACTCTGGAACCACCTCCCTGCAGCTGTTCTTCAGCCTTAAAACTGAACACTTAGACCTTTACATTTCTTCTTCAAGCACTAGTTTGTGCATCTTCTTTAAGCACTGATCTGTGTATCTGTTCACGATGATTTCAGACATGTGAGGCCTCACAGCCCTTTTCAAGCAGTGCAACTCTCCAGGCTCTGCTTCTCACCAGGGGCAACTTCTCTTTGCACTGTGTTTTTCCAGCTGCTTGGTTTTGGGTTTTGTTTGGTTTGGGTGCTTTTTATTCTGTTTTCACTTCCCCGGTCTCGTTCTTGCCAGCCCACCCCCCTGGGGAGGTCAGCTCTGGGAAAGCCTCGGAAAGACCTGAAAAAGACCCAGGTTTCCTACATGAAAAAAAATTTATACGTAGTAAAAAATTTTTCTCCCTCGTGAGGGTGCTGAGGCCCTGACACAGGTTACCCAGAGAAGCTGTGGCTGCCCCATCCCTGGAAGTGTCCAAAGCCAGGTTGGACGGGGCTTGGAGCAACCTGGGATAGTGGAAGGTGTCCCTGCCCCTGGCAGTGGGAACGTGTGAACAGATGATTTTAAAGCCGTCACTGTCTATAACTCCATGGAATGACCCAGAAATTAGCAGGGAAGGGAAGGCACCTCCGAGCACCAGAACAGGCTCGGACCCCTCCTCCCTGCCCCGGCCCGGCCGTGCCAGAAGCGGCGGGCTCGGGGCCGCGGGGCGGCTGAGGCGGGACCCGGGCCCCGAGCGCAGCCCCAGCGCTGTGCCCGGCCCGAAGGTCGCGGCGGGGAGCGCGCAGCCGTGCGAC
>VZTH01010560.1:582308-600159 GCA_013397815.1 Aleadryas rufinucha | reverse complement strand
CCCAAACCCGCGGGATTCACCCCAAACCCACGTGCTTGTCTCACCCCAAACCCACGGGATTCGCCCAAACCCGCGGGATTCACCCCAAACACAAGGAATTCACCCCAAACCCGCGGGATTCACCCCAACCCCACGTGTTTGTCTCACCCCAAACCCACAGAATCACACTGGGCACCTTAAACTGAAAGCTGGTGTTGTAAATTACTTAAAATTGTTGCGGCTGTGATTATTATTACTATTATTAGTAGTATTTTACATTACATTGTTACCTCTATATATGTCTGTATTTCATATTTGTACTATACATTCACAGATAATATATATATTAGTTATACTGTACATTACTGATATTTTTTATGTTTTTAAATATATCGCTTAAATATAAATATTTTTAGTGTATCTTCTATTACTCATAGAACAAATTATTTAATAGGTTATTTTTATATTTCATATTATTTATATTTAGTTATCTGCTAAGTTTGTTTTAACTCAGAAACAACACACCCTTTTTTTTCTCCCTTCACACCCAACTTTCTCTGGATTTTAATTATTTCTGTTTAAATGCAACAAGGTATTTGTAAAATGACTGATGGCAACAAAACAAACAAACAAACAAAAAAATCCCCCACCAAAACCCACAGAAAACCAGAAAAAGATAAAAAAAACCCCAAAACTTTAAATTGAGGTGACATTCAGGTCCAGCTGGAGCATGAACAAGCATCTCTCAAACTTCATAGGAGTACTCTTGAAAAAAGACACCTCAGAACAATCAAATTGTTCAATGTCATCAACACATTGTGATTTAACTTGGACTCGGGTGAATTACACTCAAGAAAGCTCAGAAAGCACGGTAACAGAGAGATTGTGTTTTTATTTTAGAAAAAGGAGACAAAATGGGAGCTGTGCCCAACAGAAAAAGTGGTTCAGGTTGATTTAAATGTAGTTAATAGAAGTATTCCAACACAGACCAGAAGCAAAACTTGGCATTCCTGCTTCAATTCTAACACAAAGTGGTAAACTAATGAATGAAGACTAAAGAATGAATTTAAAACAGATCTTGTATATTTTAATTGTAGTTAAGAATAACACTTCCAACTTTTTTTTGCAAGTCTGACGATATATACACCCAAGAAATGAACAGAAGAGTTGAAGTAAAGTAGCACCAGCCTTGCAGAGTACGGAAATGGAGAGCTCAGCACTTCCTCCCCAGCCTAAAATCCATTTGAATATTGTAAAACGCAGCACTTCAAGCTCAGGGAAATCACAACCGAGAGACTGTTTTAAAGGCAGGCCCAGTTCAAGTGCTACACTTTGCCCAAAGCTCACACTCCCATGTCCCAACTCCTGAGCATCACAATCCAACCCCTCTCCCTGGACAAGAGGCCCTCAAGCAGCTCTTCCCTGGGTTACACAGAATTCCCTCTCTTGAATGAGAAGGTTCCCAAGGCCACACACTCCCCCCAAACACATGTGCAAATCAACCTTAAAGCCATTATTGTTTCCTTCCACTTAAAAATTGTACAAGACCTGATAAGCCATCAGAGCAGTAGTTAATGCTAACATCTCTTTCCTTCCCAGATGCACTCATCCCCTAATGCACTGTCTTTGTTACAATCATGCAGAACTTTGTACTGGAAATGGTTTAAGCTGCCAACTCTCAATAGAGCTATGATTTGGCCAAGTTTTCAACCTATTATCTGAGACCTTTGCAGAGCTCCCTGGATATTCATACTTCCACCAAGTCTTACACATTTGCTGCTCCTGACAATCTTGGGAAACTTCCTTTGGGTTATCCTTCCTCACTGAGACAGGAGGGACACCCTTCTTTTTCTTCCTTTAGCAAGAGGGAAGTGAAAGAAGGAAAGAAAAATCTCTCAGATTGGAGGGGAAAACAATAAAAAATGATTGGGCAACAATTAGAGAGACAACCTAAACATCATTCACCACTTGCTATACATTGATTTTTGTTAACATCTTATGTAAAGTTTAACACCTTCTCCACATCCACACAGTAGTTTGCTACTAACCACAGTCACTATTTTACCTACTTTTCAATACTTGATCAATTATTAAGCCTTTATATTAAGTTAAAAAAAAAATCCTCTGAAATCACTGAAACTGTACTTGTTTACACTTCAGGGGAATGTGCCCCATTTCTCATGTCTTTTTCAACTGAAGTATTTAAAGAGGGAAAGAGCCACAGAGGAAAGGTAACATGAACTGCAGAATACATACCACAACCTAGAATAATACTGTTCCTACAGTATCTTGTGCAGACAACTTTCCATAAACACAACAGTATGTTTAAATATAAGGCAAATGGACACTGGAGGCCACTAAAAACTCACTTGTGTATTCCTCTTAAGGGAGTAAAAGTCCAATTTCATTTAAGTGCTATAAAAGTAATCCTAACACATAATATGGTTAAGAATTACAGTTTAAAAAAATGTTCTGTTATCTATTCTTGTTTGCCTAACAATGTTTACAGAATTTACATTTTTATGCTGAAAGTAATTTTTTAAAAAAAATTATTTCCAGAGAGACACTGTTTAACTACAAGTCTTAGTCCATGATTGAGCTGGTGCTTCGACAGAGTTATATTCTGTTACTTCATATAGCAGCCACTGTTTTTATAATCCTTAAAACAGTAAAATTCCCAAGGCAGCTTTGTCAGGAAGCTGTAAACAAGTAATTTTCCAAGACTTATTGGCAATAAACAAAGTGATCCCTAGTCTAGGTTTTAAGTTTCTCTGCCAAATTTCAATTTTGGAAACTGTGGAATCTACTTCCCAATTAATACTCTGGAGCAGTTTGGAAACTTGTCTCTGAGGAGGAGTCAACATCTATTTCCAACGCAGAATCATCAGGATTTGGGAGAAAATTAGAATAGGACTTTAAGTCTGACTGCTCCTGGATATCAGCAGGAGCATTTTTCATAGCTGACTGCATGAAGCACGAAGATTCCCAGAGCCAGCTCTCAATGTGTGCAGAAGAGTGAGGCATTTTAAGGTGGCAGTATGAAGAACGAAATTCCACGGTAGATGGGACAGTTTGACATTTTCTTAGTGATGCATAATTGTCTTTCCTGTTTTAAAAAGGGAAGGAAAAGGAGATTATTAGTGTTTCAATGGCATTTTTGTAGCATTTACAAGTAGCAAATACAGTTGTTCAACGTCCCAAAGGCCACCTCTGCATGCCACTTTACAATCAGCTCCTTATCACCAACCTGAACAGCTGGAACAGAACTTGTCTACACTCTAAACCAGCACCTGAATCACCAGGTTAGTCTTTTCCACTTTGAGGAACAGGAGGCTGAAGTTTTATGCAAGAACACCCTGGGGTTTTTTTAAAGTTTTCTCTTCTCTCTTGCAGTGCTTTTGGGAAAAAAAAAAAACCCAAACAACAGAAACCCAACAAAACAACATGCCACAACCCCTCACACAAACAAAAATACCTCAACTTGCCATACACACACATTTCAACACTGCTTGAGCTGCTTTTCCACAAGAAGAAAAACAGTGTTTGTGTTTAATCATGATGCAATGACCAAAGAACCCCTCTTAGAAGTTATTTCTGAGACAAAATTGTGATTGTGTCTTCGCAAAGCCTGTTTCAGATGAAGAGACTCAGGAATGGTAAGACTGGAATATGAGAGACTGCTAAATAGGGGTAAAAGCAGGAAGGTGACCATCCTCAAATTTATTGTGGAAAGGAGTCAGAAATATCATTAAGAAAAGAAGGAAGAAAAGACACTGGATTACATGTGCTATCAAGTAACTGAGGAGAGGACAGTAGGATGATAGCAAATATATACCAAGAACTACATTTCTGCTCAGAGAGATGGCCTCAAAAGCCAACTAGTGTTATACAAGAAAAGACTTCTGATTTCAGAGAGAATTTCTAAAACTGCACCATTTGCATGCAGCAGTACCCCACCTTACCTGGCTGTACAGAACAGCTTGCTTTTAGCCTGGGAATAAACTGTGGCAGCAATCCGAAAAAGCTGTTCCTGCATCCATCGAACGTCAGCAGGCATGTCAGGAAACCAGTTTACCAACCTGCAGGCAAAACCAAAATACACTTCTTTGTATTTTGCAGTAGATTTAATCAGCATTATATTTTTACACACCCTGCCCCGCATCCAAACCAGCTTTTTTCTCCCCCAAATCAACTCCCCTACCAAGGTGTCCATTTCTTCCCAACCCCCCTGAGTTCCCCTTTAGCCCACTCATCTCTTTTCTATAAGCTAAGAAAAGGGGCAGCACACGTCACTGCATCTCTGAGTGGCTGACCAGTGTGTGCTTTCCACACCCTGTGACCAACACAGGAATCCTGCAAAATATTCCCATCTCCCAAGACCTCTGTGGTAGGAACTTTCTGGTCAGTTTAAAGCAAGGTGGAAGAGGGAGGAAGAACAAAAGAAAAGCACAATGGAAGAACAAAGAGAAGGCAAAACAAGAACAGTGTCACAAATGTACTTTTTTTCCTTATGATACCCTTTACAGAAGTCAGTTACCTCAGAGTGGGACAAGGAGGAAAACCCCACCGAGAAATCTGGGGAAACTTGCTTCCTCCCCATCCACCAAAAATGGCACAGAAGTGCCACATTCAGTGGCACAGAAACAAAATACTTCACTGGAGTTCTATATGGGTTGATTAACAGAATTGATTTTTCAGGATTTTCTAAAGATAGTCATGCTCAAGGACTGGAATTTCCGTAAGCAAGCACAAAGCTTAGGATTCATGGTGCATTCATTGAGCATAACTTCTCTACAAGAATTAAAACGTATCAAATTAAGCCCTGCTTCAAGACCACAACTTCCAGTCATCTTAAACAAAACTGGTAAGAGAATTTATATGGTGAGTAAACAGTGGATTTCACTCCTGAGTTCAGAAAGAAGCACAAGAAGGATGTGGAGAGAGTTCAGATACCCCTGCAGAATATAGTAATGAAGAATGTGCTCCTGGAAAGCACAACTAAGGGTGCTTCTTTTGAGCAATTACAAGATAGCTATTAGTAACAGGAGTATATTCTGTAAGAATCTTCTTAAAATGTTTATTTATCTAGCCTTGGACTATACAGGTTTTAGGAGGATGCATCACATAGGCAAAAATAATGGGTCTTTTGACAGTTACCACTTGAATTATACAGTCCCAGAATGCCTACAACACTAAAAAAGCTCTCAATGAGTACATTTCCAAAATGATGATAATTCCAGAAGAGTTCATTACAAGTTCCTTACCGTAAAGCAACCGAGTAAGCAGACTCCACTGGGAGTGTGTATGGCAGCATCAGGTAGGATATCACCCGCATGGGGAAGAGTTTAGAGAACTGAGCATAGAATCCATTCTGTTCTTTACAAGCTTCCTGCAGTGCTTAAGAGTAATTATTTGGGAAAAGATGTTACACTATTTGAAAGCAGTTTCAGTAATTTTCTCAGAGTTTTGTAATATCCAGTCAATATTATCAAGTGTTACTGAATAAGGCTCAGTTAGAAAATGAAAGAATTAATCTCGGGGCACTCTTGCCATAAACCTTCCCTACGCTATTTTAAAATATGAAAACACAGACTCATGCCACAGGGACAAAACACATTACCTAAAACTTCTGAGCAACAGATCTAAGAATTAATGCAAAAAAGAAAATATCAAAGCTTGCCACTCAAGAGTTACAGGAAACAGCCTGAAGCATGCACCTTTACGAAGTCTGGGAGGTAGACTCTCAAATATGCTCTTCTCCAAAGGCCATGGATTTTGCTTTAGCTGGTCATTTAAGCTGGTCATTTTCAAAGTTTCTACTCTGTTATTTTCTGTCAATTTTCTTCTCTTCACACGGTCAATGTGTTGTTGTGCAGCCTCATGAGGATTTCTTTTTGTGAAGGACAAGTGGACATAAATTGAGTCATTCAGAATACCTGAAAGAGTCAAGAGCTTTCACTTAGGTTTGATCCACAGGTCTCCTGAGTACCTGTACAGCACCTGAGGTCTGTGTGTCTGTACAAAGACCTGTCCTGAGGGAACATCATCATCATCTACCCAATGTCAAATGCACCTGCTCTGAGGATCCCACAAATGTTTAATCACAAGGATGGCTCTTCTCAAGGTTTAGGTCTTACTTTAAAACAGGGTCTAAAGAAAAGGAAAAAAGTGAACAATTAAGTGAAACTGCCCTGGAAACATACAGTCATTTACCAAAGTTGTTTTCCTGCAAGAAAGCAAAGGATTTAAAGGAGAGGAGGAAAACTGATTTAATATGCATTTGAAAGCAAACACCTAAAACATATCAGACATGGCAGATATCACATGAGTACTTTGAGGCATTGCTACAACAGGGTTGAAAAGGAAAGCAACTAGGTTACAGTATTCTTTCAGCTGTATCCAAAGTACAGATCTAAATCAACATGGGTTGCATTGCAAAACCGGTGCCAATTAAGAAATAGCACTGATAACAACCTTAGAAACAAGCACTAGATCATGAGTACAAAGAGAAAAATACAAGAAGTGTATTTATACTTGGTTTCCAGAAAATCATTGTAAAATTATATGTGAAAAAAGACTACCAAATTTGACTAGGATTTATACCTGCATACAACAGAACCTATATCCTACTTGCAAGTACTAGTAAAATACAAATGTCAAAAGAATATACAGTGAATTTAGCGAAGGAAAATATTTGAAGTGTCACAGACTGGGGAGGGGGAATTAATTCCTACAGTTGAAATAACTTAATAAGAAAGGTAATGCATAATGAATGACCTCGGAAAGGTTATAATTATCATTGATTAAGCCTGACGCAAAACAACCCTGTGACAGAATAAAAACAAAGTTGATAGCAAGATGAGCAGTGTGAAAAGGAGGACAATAGTGCAATACAGAGAGGACATGGGGCAGAGAGACCAAGGAAGAACTGCAAGGAATGTCAGATGTTAGTGTCAGATGGAAACATGCACACAAGAAACCTGTGGGTGCAGGACAGCAACAAAACCCAGCTCAGCAGACACCCACAAACCAGGGGCTCTTTGTAGAGCTTGTGCTTTAACCACTTGGTAAAAGCTATAAAGCAGCACTCATTAAATAATAATAACAATAAAATATTATAGAAAATCAAGCTCTTAAGCAGAACTGTGACGTTCTTCAGTGAAGAGAATTGTTTTAAGAAAACTTGAATATTCAGTAACCAGGCATCAGCAGGGTACATCAATGACTGCATTACATCCTGCAGCTGGTACTATCTGTAGTAGTGCAAAAGTCCCATTTCCATTCTCATTCCTCTGATCTGACCCAGTACCAATTTGTTTCTGCATCCAAAGACTACATGGCCTAGGCATATTTAACATGTTAAACTAATTTAACTAATACCAAGTTACTGTCTGCAACTAGTTTGTCTCAAAGCTTGCAGAGCAATAATATTTATCAATATAAAACATGTTATTAGAATTCTAGGAGTAGAGTAGCGTAACTCGTAATGCTTCTTCCTAAACTTATCTGGGTGTCAACAACTGCTCCCATGTAAGCTGTCTTCTTCTAAAGTCTTTCCTCATACAGACCAAGGGTTAGTCTGTTACTGAGTTTTTATTGTTATTAGCCAGCTCCCACTTCTGGACTACCAGAAAGTCACTTGGATGACAGCAGAGAGGAGGCAATGGAAGATACAGGTTTCAGACAAGTGGGAAGCAGTAGCCTGTTCCCATCCTTCACAGTTAACACAAAGCCAAGTAATAACACCATTTGCCTGGAACTGGGATTCTTCGGAAATTTCACTTAACATTTACTTCACACAGGTTTGACATAACTCCAAAAGTTCAATTTTTGTGTGGTAGCACAACTTACCTCAGGTGAACAGTTACTGTACCTATGGCATTTCTAAAAGAACTAAACTATTGTGATCCCTCCAAAAGTCTCAAAGACCAACCACCTTAGCTACACACAACCCCCTCACCCTTTTTGTTTGTTTGGATCTGGGGTTTTTTTTTGTTTTTTAAACTCAGGTTAAGACCATATCATCAATAATTATCTACAAGTTTAACATACCATTCTCCTTCAAGAATTTAAGAGCATCCAAATATCCTTGCTCACAGATCTCTCCAAGTACCTGCAAATATAAGAGTAAACGAGTCAGACAAATAAAAGGCGTTTCAGCTTGAGATCAACAGTTTTGTAGAATGAAGAGCCACTTTCATCCACCTTCCACTCTTGTAAGAAAAAAATCACCTTAACAATTGCTGGAGTTCAACAGATTCAGATTAATATGGCTACTGTGATGATGCATACATGATCATGTACATTATCTTTCAGCTGTTAGAGATGCACTGAATTATTCACCTGTAAGGACAGCATGCAAACAGTTTGGAAGACTTCCCTCCCCTCTTGTTTCCTTGATTAGCCCTGCAGAAGATGCTAGCAGCAATGGGACAGGGTCTGGAGTATGCCAATTCCCCTCCTTCCCTCCCTGTGCTTCTCACTTCCAAAAGCTTTGAAAGATCAGCTGTGCAATTCTGATGCTCAGGCTCAGACCTATCTTCCCTTTGAAAATATCTTTTACCAGATGCAAGACCAGCTCACCTACACAGGGGTACTAGTGGAAAAAAAAAAACCAACACCAAAAAAACCCAACCTGCATAAGTAGAATTTAAAATTTGTCTTGAAGAGGTCAAAAAGCCCTCAGTTAAAATATATCTGTAGCAGTCAGAAAAATTGTTTCTTTGCTGTAGTATATCCCAAGCCAATTGAAAAAGTCTGCTTTTATTTTTTTATTTTTCCAACTTCCACAACAGCAATTTAAGAGCATTTTCCTCTTCAGATCTGCAACAGCACTGAGCAAAGTTTAAAGGCAACTTGCCTGTGCCAAGTATTAAGACTTTTACAAAACCATTTTGTAAAAGCTTTAGAACTTCTAATTTCTTAGCAGGTAAGTATGAAAGGACTACAAACTGACAGTTGTTAATTTCCCAGTGCTGGTTTTATGACGGAATCCTGTGATAATTCCCAAATAAATACTGAAAGCCAATAGCAGGATATGCATTTTTAGTCTGAGAGAGACTAAAACCAAGGAGGACACAGACAAAACATGAAAAAATAGAAACAAAATACGTCACCAGAGAAGTTTTATGTGACTGGATGAAATGCTAGGATACTTTCTGCAAAAGCTTTCATGTGGACAGCGGAACCAAAGGAAGGCAGGGGCTGACCTTGGGTTCTGGTGGAAAGAGTGCTTGCGTTAAGCGATAAAGGTTCCCCAGGCTGAACTGAATGCTGGTGTTGGTCACATTCATCTCATGGAAGTTGGCTGACTTCCCCTTGGGACAGATGTCACACTCCCCAGCAAAAGGGGACACTGTGATGGTGTTCTTACACTCATAGTGAGGCAAGTTGTCACTGATCCCTCCGTCCACGTAGCGCTACAAAAACAACCAGAAACAACACATCTGAGAGGCTGAAAATGCCTGACCAGCAGAGTCCCCATGCAAGCATGAAACAGCACTTAAAGCTGTAACAGAACAGCCTGTGCCTGTGCTCCCAGACTAAACATTTTGAGTGGCATGATCTGTTCTCTAATGCCAATAAACATTCCTACCTACAGTTCCATAGACAGCCCAAGCATATTCTGTTTGGGATTTTTCTGTATGTTTTTTCCATATCCTTATGGCATTTTAAAGATGACAGTCCTATTCAGAGAAACACTCAGAGAAAAGCAGCTCTATGCTTCAAAGTTTAAGTTCCGAGATACTAAACCATTCTAACTTAAAAGTGCTCTTCATAATTAGAATTTGATAGAAAAGCCTCAAAAAAGATTTGGACATAGGAAAGTGTGAGTAAAAATGGACAGTGCTTCAGAAACTTTGCCAGCAGTCACAGGCATCTATTGTGCTTTGTGTGCAAGTTCCAGGTTAGGCTTTTGTTTCCTTCACACTGACTGGTCAATTTCTGTACTTTTAGTGCATCACCACCTCAGACAATTGAAGATCCAAGCCCCAAAGTGCTCTGTTTTGGGGTAACTACTGTCCAGTGCAGCAGCTGCAGTGGCTACAGACAGCCCCTCCATTCACTCTCAGCAGCCAGCTTTCCAGTGGGACCACAGGGAACTGGCTTGTTCCCCCACCACCAACTGTGCTGCTTCAGAGGCTGCATTTTCCTCCTTCCTAACAGGTCAGCAGACCTAAACTGTAGGTCCTTGTCAAACACAACTGTAACAGAGCAGTGATCTGAGCAGGAGCAACCTAGATTATCAATTTCAGCTGCCCTGATACTCAGGCCCTGACCATTCTGAGAAACCCTTTAGGAATTAGGAAGAGGACAGCTCATGGCCTGTCAGCTTCCCAGGACACTCTCAGCAGCATGCAGCTCCTGCCTAACTTCAGGTGTGTAATGCAATCACTAAAGTACAAGTGAAATCCCCAAGTATTTTGTGGAAGTATCAAGTACAAAACAACAGGTCTGGCAAAGGAGGACCCTTCTCTTGAAATTATTAAAAGGTGGAAGTACATGTCTGAATCACTGTTCTACTGTTCTAAATTATTTTCATGGTTTGGAGTATCTGCTCAGCTGTGCCTCCAAGTCATTTTTTAAATCTAAAACCACTGCTGTGTTCAAAAGGAGTAAAAAACCAAAACAAAAGCCACCACACCCAAAAGCTTTTGAACTGACAGTTAGACCTATTAAATGGTCTTAAGCCTTTGGTTTACAGTATATATGCAGGAATGCCAAGCCAGTAAGCAGCAAGATGCCACAAAATTTACATACTTGACATTCTGTTGTGCTTAAGTCTATAGGTGTTATGCCAAGCACATGCAACTGAGGTATTCTCACCAAGTTACATCCAAAAATGCCTCCTAAAAACTAAAATCGTATCAAAATAATTGCAAAGATTAGACGGATAGAATGATTCCTTCCTTTCCTCAAAATATGACCAAATAAAGCATCACTTGTATGTTTTTGTACTCTGAACTAAGCCTTTTAAAATAACATTGTTGTCTGGTGACAAGAACTGAACAGCCAGATTAGCCCGGATCCACCTAAACCTTGGATTCAGTCCAACGTCCTGTTTTCATAACACCTTTAATCTGGAAGAGTTTAAGGAGACATACAAGTTTTAGAAGTACAGATAAAGAAAATCCCTACACAGTTCTAATCACTTTTGCTTAAATTTCAGCATGAAGAAAAAAAAAAACCCACATTTCACATCTGTTCTTGACCTTTTAATACTTGCAAATTGCCTTGGGAACAGGGTGTAATCAACCACTGTTAAAGACATTTAAAGTTATCTTTCTTTTCTTCCTTCCCTCCTCCTCATGCAAGGAGCACCACAGTTGGAAGGAAAGCAAATGCAACTGAATAGAACAGGGTAACAAAAAGCCACCAGTGTCACTGCCTTGATTTGAAATGCAGATCTGCTTCCAGAGCTGTAATTAAAACACCTACAACAAACCATGCCAACTTTCCTGCAGTTTTTGTCTCTTTAACGGGGGATTTTAGAGAGCCCAGTATGCCCATGAAGTGTGAAGTGGTTTTGTAACCAGCACTTCCTGGGAAGCAATAGAACATACTAATATACTCATATTTTTCCTCTAAAAAGTAAGCTTTCTTACACTGAATACAAATGCCAGAAGGTATTAAAAAGCTTTGTTTACAGCTAACTGAACACAGAACTTTAATCCAGTTGTAAGGCAGATGTACCCACAGCCAGAACACGAAGATACACAATAAGCTATGCTAAAAGATTTCTTTTTGAACAATTATAGGTGATCATTCCTGTAAATGAGTGCAGGTGAAAGAGCATCACTTCCTTCAATAAATATTTATCCATAAGTTAAATACTCGTTATTTTATGATACCTTCTTCTTTTATTAATGCATCTTAGTGGGGAGAGGTGGGAGACAAAGACAATATGTGTGTGTTAAGATACACATCATATCTTCCACACTTCCACATTCAGTGTTTCTTTCTCTTTTTGGAAAGTTGTTACAGCTACAGTACCAGAAGCTATGATAAAGGTATTTATTTTACAGTAGGATAACAAACAACCCCACATGCATTCTCTCTTAATATTTTCAGAATAGCTAGAACTATTTTTAGATCTTAACAATAGAGACTTACCACACCTCTAAATGATGGTGGAATGAGGCCACAATAAATAGGGACAAATGAACTACAGATTAAAGCCTGTAAGAAAAGGAGACCATATAAATTAAACGTTAACTGTTCCATTATTGACATTAATATTTATTTTTTTTCAGATATTAGCAAAACCAGCCAAGCAATGAAAAAAAATCTCCAGTGAGAACACTTGAACAAAAAATGGGGGAGAAAAAAGAGGGTAATGATCAAGCTTTATTTTAAATAGGATGAGTGCATTCCACATATTTTTTTAATCATACTTCATCTAAAAAAAATTATAAGACTCACAAAAATGCCATTTCTAGAAACAGTGATCAGCAAGGAAAAGATTATGATCATTCACTCAAGCTCTATATTTTCTGAGTAATCAAAGTAATGACGACTGGGGACACAAATATGAGTATCGTGGGATCATATGAAATTAGCTTTGTAATTGACATTGCAAGTTTTCAAAAGCTATTTTTGACTGTTTCTTGATCATTGCTTTTAAATTTCAATGACCTTAAATTCTTATTCACTAAGGCTATAGTTGCATTAGATCCACTGCACTTTAAAGACATTTATCCCTTTTTATGACTGATCGCTCGCACCTCCTCCCTAAAACAGTTCACAGACACATTGAGTGGGAAAACCAGTACATGAATCTGGTGTAAAAAAGCTTGCATTCCTCTTTAAAACACTGTCAGAGTCACAAAACCTGAAATGCTTAAGTAGAAATCCAATAGATGATGTTAAAGGGACCTACGATTACAGAAACTTTTAGAAGTTGCCAAAAAGAAACATACCTGTATAACTTCTTCTTTTGAGTTAAAATTAGATATCAAGGCGTTTTTGCCATCTGATACTCTGGTTAGTGAAATGCACAGTCTGCCTGATGACAACTGGTGCGTGTTTTCTGGAAGATTTCTCATCAGCCCATCTCTTATTATCTTGATCACATTAAAGGAAGGATGAAGAGGACCCAGGTTTCGCTTTCTAGCTTCTTTGGCTAATGCCAGAACATCTGCACAAGCCTGAGCTGAAAAGAAAATGCATTGCATTTAACAGCAGAAGATATATCAAAAACCACAACCCACACTTGGACTAATAAAGCAGATCGGGAGCTCCAACTTGTCTCTCTTATTGCTAGAATGAAAATTCAAGAGCTTTTTAACAGATTAAGTAACTGTCCAACATGTTTAAGGAGTTTAGGCGTTTTCTGAGAGACAAAGAAATCACTTTAGACTTTCAAAAAGAACTCCTGGTGAAGATTAAGCTACTTATATGTCATTAAGATGTAGATTCTAAGTGTAAAATATCCCTATGAGATGCCTGCATTAAGAATTATTCATTCCAGAAACACATTATTTGAGAAAAAAAAAAAAAAAGATGAACCAAACTTAAGGTTTCAGGGCACCATTTCTCCTCACTGATACATAAACACAGTAAAGGGAGCATGAAGTGTGAGGTGGTAGGAATGCCAGGAGGGAAAGCAGTGGGTAAGGAATGTGGAGGAGATCTATAACACATCACACAGGTCATCACCTAAATAGCTGCATTTTTACAGTAACAGACACACAATAATTTTTTCCCCAATTAAATCTACGTCTGGGAACTTCAAACCACTACAGAAGACAGGACCGTTCCTGAAGAACACTAAAATCCTTTCAACGTTTCCTCATAGGAGGAACAGCAGCTCATCCACTCGCAATGTTTTGTTTGAACTTAGGATGACACATTTTTGCAGGGCACACTTTGAGGAAATTGCTTGTCAGCTTGGTAGAGGAAAGGGGGGGAAGGTCAAAGTGTAACACCTTATCAACCTGAGTGATAGGCTACAAGGTCTTCTAAAAATATTTTCAGAACTTACATACTTGAACTTACCAGAACACATAAAAATCAATTTATCAGGTTAAACGTGGGCACTGTACTGGCAACAACTCTGCTTAAGCCTTTGAGCTCAGATTAATTTCCAAAAATATTACATTTCTACAGTGTTATTCCCCACCTCAAATAGCAATAACTAAACATTTACCATTCTCAACCAAGAGTCTATGTCCAAAAGAGCATTTCTGAAAAACCTGAGGTATCAGATACACTCCATTTTTACCACTTCAATTCTTTTGTTCCATCCTCACAGAGGAAAATCTTGGGCCACAAATCCACTGACACCAGTGGCCTAACCCCACCTCCCACCCCAGAAGACAGCAAACAATTTAGACACAGCTCACTGTTCATGGTCAAATATATGCATGTCTTAGTAAAACACATTTTATACTCAAATAAAAAAATGGCACAAGTCACATTCTGACGAGTGACAAAGTTATTTCCAAAAGAAGAATGAGGCATTTCTAGCAGTTCTAATTTTTCATGTATCCAGATATTTGTTACCACCTCCCTTTTTTCATTTAGCAATGCTCAATCTTCTAAACTTTCTAAAGATAGCCATGTTGCAGGAGTCCAAAACACTGAACTACCAGAACCCTGGCTAGGAAGAGCCATCTTCGAGCATATGCAATAATTACCTTTTCCAAAATAAATACAGTTTTGAAAGCTTATGCACCAAGCAAGTCACTTGCTTGTTCTAAAATACAAACCAGCAGCAAACAAATATATGCAATTTGATTTAGCAGTTTACCCATCGCCTCCACATACAAGAATTTCTATGCCTGAATTAGTTCACAGGGGGAAAAGAAAGAAAAAAAAAGCTGACATATTTTGTTTATTGTAACCTATTTTAAACCCAGACAGGGCTCCAAATCAAGAGAAAAAAAACCAAAAAGTTCTAGCTAAGTGTATGTGATATTAAAGCACTGAAAATTTACAGTTTTTCATTATTAATTCAACAGACTTCAAAGTAGTCCAGCTTCTTTTCCTTCTCCCTTCTTTTTCCAACAGGACTAAAATACAGTTACCTCTTAGGCTGGAGTATTCCAAAATAGGAGCTTCTCCAAAAGGGACCATGGGCTAGAGCTCAAGTCAAACTGGGATTTTAGGCAGACCTTGGTCCATCTGTTTTATTTTTGAAACAGAGGAGATGTTCCTAATAAATGTGAACTGTTTCTAGCTATAGTTCTATATTCTTATTTTTAATTGTTAGTTAACTATTAATTTGTTTCGCAGAGTAAAACCTGAAAAGTTTACTCCACTGAGTAAAACCTGACATTGTATTTGCAGCCTCCACTAAACCTGCTCTCTTTAAGAGCCCCACTGCAATGGATGATCACAGCACCATCAAAATACCAGATCTCCAGGACATCCAAGGAGTGCAATTTTAACACTGCAGTTTGGAATAGCCTGGAATGCACTTCATCCTCAAAACAACACTCATGGCTAAGCTTCCCAACCCACCCCAAATTTAAAGAAACCTCTTTGTCAGTCTGTAAAAGTACACTTTTTCTTCTCCATTCAATGACTAATGATTATATTTATCCACATTTGAAGTTCCACAGACTCTCTACCTATCCAGCAGGTAACCTGAATCACAGAGAAAACCCTTCACTTAAAACATCTGGCTACAAGGCTGTAAGAAACAAAATATGCTCTTCAATTCCAGCCACAACCCCTGCTGACAGATGTGCACACCCTGTTTTGTGTGCACCAGCACACAGACCAGTTCAGGGTTGGGTCCTGCCAAGCCCCAAACATCTCCAGGGATGGAGATCCCACAGCCTCTTTGGGAACCTGTTCCATTATTTTACCACCCTCATGGCAACTGTCTTTTCCTCACACCTCATCTGAATTTACCAGGTTCCAGCTTGTGCCTGCTGCCTCTCATCCTTCTGCTCATCTCTGGGAAGAGCTGGGCTCTGTCCACCCACAGTAAAATGCAACTGTGAAAAAAACCATGGGACTTACACTTCCAACTGCAAGAACGACAAATACTGCACATTAAAGTGTATCAGAATACGACAGGCATATGATACAAAGTCAAAAAAGACATCTTATTATTATAAAACAGTGTTTCTTTAGAGCTTATTCACCATCCTCAGCTTTCACACAAGCTCACAAAATACCATAGCTAGAAACTCAGAGAATCAGCATGGGAATACCTTATTAGTTTTGTCAATTTACAGCAATTCAGAGATTTTAGAATGTGGCTGGTTTTGAACTGTCTTCCAACATCCCCAAGTGATGCCTTTTTTTTCTTCCCCCAGTAGAAACATACTTGCCCATGGAATCTGCTACCTTGGACAGTGACCACATATATATTCTATTAGTTACAGAAGATCAAAAATCTCAGGTAGCATATGAGATTGGTAATAATTGGGAAAGGTAATAATTTGAAATCTACAACTCTTAATTATTAAAGTGCTAAAACATTTAAAAGCTGTTATTAACTCATACTGCCAAATAAACTATACATTTTCTGGGCTTAAGAGTGCTTCAAATATTTAAGACAGCTTCCTTCTCAAATCATTCACAATGACTTAAAACTGTGTATGTTCTAAAAAGAACAGCTATAAAGGAATAATATGATTTGTTTTAAAAGCTGATATCAGGCTCATAATAACTCGTGTCATGTTTGGACATTACAGCAAAATTAAATTAATCAGCATAAGTTTACTGCTAAAGCTTTGAAGAAATTAAGCTTATATGCTAGAGCTCAGTGGCTAAAGCAGCAGGGATGAGCATTTCACAGCACTGCTCTCCTGTACTTACAGAGAACTTCTGCCTGTTTTAGTCAGTGGACTTTTTTCTAAGAAATCTAAAAGCAAAACCGACAAACCTCTCCAAATTCCAAAGAGGTACTCAGTGTTCTCCTCCTCTTCTAAGACAAAATCTGAATTTACAAAATCTCCTAGTTCTAAACCAGTCAAGGGTACTGCTGGCAAAAACAATCAGTGTGGAGTCATGAACTAGACAAGCTTTACTCAGTGGATTTCTTTAGTATAAAGAGAAAACTACTTTCAGATTTCCAGATATTTTATACAGTTTTTTAAACTGCTATCTAGTCGCTATCCTAAACATCTGGATATTTTGATAGCTTTTCTCAAGTTTAATTCATTAGAAAAATGTATATTCACGAGCCCTAAATAGGTAAAGGTAAGGTGTATTTTTCCTACTGCTAGAAAGTAAGTGTGTATTTCACAAAGCACACTATATTTAGTTGCAAACTAACACCTTTTATCCGGCATAAATACAACACAAGATTACCACTATTATTTAAATGACAATTAAAATCAGTGATTTTAATCAATCCACTGTTTCTAATCATACACCTAAGCGACCTTTGCAACATACACCGCGCCCAGATTAAAGAGGAAAAGCACGTTAAAGCTAACCTAAGCCCTGACCTTAACTCTCTTAGCCTTACCCCAGAAAGGAGCAGCTTTGGAAGGAAGCAAGATAAAGCTATCCGGCACTTCACGTGCAGGGAGATGCTCTATTTCCCAACGAAACGCAAACACTTTGTTTACAGCTGATGGCAGGGCTGGCCGACTTGCTCTGGAGGGTGTTAGGGCTCAGCTGCCTCCCGTTCTCCCAGTTAATTCCTGGACTTCGGACAGGAGCGGTGAGCGCAGCCCCTCAGAGGGACACACAGGAGTATCTCCGTCCTTTCGGCTACGCAAGCGTGGGAATCGCATCGCGCATCGCCAAGACCATTCCCTGCGCCACGGCCCCGTTCGGATTTAATTCCACCCACGGGCACACGTTTTAGGGGCAAAGAGAAGCAGAGCATCGGAGCCAGCCCGGCCCCGCCAGGCCTGAGGGACCCGCGGCCCGAGCGCTCCCCAGGGCCGCGCCCGCCCTCCCG
>VZTH01010560.1:469000-581888 GCA_013397815.1 Aleadryas rufinucha | reverse complement strand
GGGGTCGGTGGGGCACAGGGGGTCCGGGGTAAGTGAGACACAGTGGGTCCGGAGTCAGTGAGACGCAGTGGGTCCGGGGTCGGTGGGGCACAGGGGGTCTGGGGTAAGTGAGACACAGTGGGTCCGGGGTCAGTGAGGCACAGGGGGTCCCGGTCGGTGAGCTGGGGTGGCGGCAGCCGGGCGGGCGGAACGCGCCCTGTGATCCGCAGGTAGGAAAGGCAGGGATCTGGGATCTGCCAGGCACGGCGGGGCAGCGGGAGGCGGCACCGCTCCCCCAGCCCATGCGGGCCGTGGGAGGCGCGGGTTTAGCAATTACTCCGATTATCCACGGCTCAAAGGAATCCACTGCGCCAGCATGTGCAAGTGTTCCTATTACATGATCTTCTCTGTTTAATGCTCCTGAAACTTAAAGGGAAGAAAATTCATGATGTAAATAACACTAGGCTTCTAACGGGAAGATTAGAGAATAATCTGCTTTCAGGTTGCAATTTCAATCTGCAAACAATTCTGTGCTCGTGTTCTACCAACATTTTAGGGACAGAAGTTCACACAAAGCAGCGGAATGCAATCTGAAGTCTAGAACAGCATCATCTGGCAGAGTTTCGGTAGTACCAGCTGACTGATGCATCAAAACTAAGTGTCAGGTACTGGTGGACTTCTGGAGGTCTCATAATCTTTAAGAATCTGAAGACCTCATGCTTTCAGCTCTGCAGGTTTATTTTCCTAAACAATAGTTCAGATATTTCTGTGTAGTGCTGCATTGCAGGCCAGAGATATGCTCTAAATGATTTTCTGCTCCTCTTAAATGCATCTGAACACATCCAGGTAGGGTTTAGCTCCCTGTAAAAGGGGCAGGTTTCCTCTAAAATTTGTAAGAGGAACTGGCATTTGTATGTGACTCCAGTCACCACAAATCCCAGAGTTTCCATTAGGCTCACCCTGCAGTGCTGGTAGAGATTGAGTAGCTCAGAAGGGAATTCCCAACAATTACCTTGTCCAGCGGGGAGGTCCCCAGAGCTCCACTATGAAAATAAAACAGAGAACAGCGTGTCTGAAATCCTCCAGGATTTAATTGCCTCACTCAGGACTGCAGAAATCCTCTTTAGCTACCTGCATGCAGCATTACATCATAACAACGGGATGTTATAACATCTCAAAAGAGTCCAAGAGGAGTTCATGCTTTCCAAATACACCTAGGAGACGTTATGAGACCTTTTATTTGTAGAAAGCACTGTCATGAAGAGAGCAGAATTCAAGCTCTTTTTCAGTCTGAATGGTCTTGAAGCTGTAATTCTGCCTCTAAGTGAGCACCTCAAGCACGGGGCCATATTTCCAGTTTTCCCACTTCTAATTTAGCTCTCTAGCCACTTCTGTCTTGTTGGGCCATTCAGCTTCATCCATTCCCCATTTCAATGAGCAGAGCAGGGAGTGTCCTAATCCCAATCCTGCCTGTCTTTAAGGTGCTTCCTGTTATTTAGAGAAAAGGAAGGTGTGAGATTGAACCTTTTTCAGTTCACAGGGAAGGAAGACACTGAAAAGAGAGATGAAACCACATATCACACTTCCTAGAAGAGCATTCTTTCATTAAAAATGTGATTGTCGCTCTTGGTATTTTTCCATTCTCTTCTAAAGAAAAAGCCCAGCTCTGCAGTATTTTGTAATCTCTTCATGTGTGCTCTCATGCTATTTACTCAGGCATGAAGTGTGGGAGAGTACCATTTCTTAGTCCATGTTTTGGAAAATGGACACCGAGGTGTTCAGAGAGGGACATTTTTGGACATCTACAGAATCTGACAGAGCTAATTAAATGGCAGGCAAGCAGGGGATTTTCAGAACATTATCACATCAATAGGTTTTTCAGGGCTAAACTCAATTTTGCTGGTAGACATCAACTCTGTTTGAAAAGGTTTTTTTATCCCTAAACTCTCTTTAGAAGGCTGTTCCTGAACCACATTTCTCGAATAGTCAGGAGGAGTCTTGTTTCTCCTGTAAAATGGCCAGTTCATAACCATCTGCTCCTCTGCTTTGGGTCCTTTGACATTAGTGCCTCCTATATAACACTGACAATATTAAGAGTGCTGAGCTTTATTCCCTTTATCCCCATTCTCTAGCACTCAGGGAGCTGAGCTCCTCTGACTTCCTCTCATGACACAGGTGCTACAAATGCTCCCTAACCTGTATTGCAACTGGTCCTTCAGATGGGGCTTCTCTAGAGCTCTACGCAGCCTTTGCTAGGGAAGCTGAATCACAGATTCTGATTACTTGTACTGTGATGAACTGGTAAATCCAGGTCCTTCCCTATCTCAACTTACATCACTGCTTTTAAATGTATTGCAATTCCCCCAGTACACAGTACCAAATTTGTTCCCAACACTGGCCTCCCCATATATGCCCAGCCTTTTTCAGTATCTGTGTCTTCCTGTGCTGCTTCTAACAGATAGTGCAATTTCTCCCCTACATCATCTCTAGCTTAGCAAAAAACATCTCTTGCAAAAAAGAAAAAAAATCCCAACAAACAAAAAAATTTAAGCTGAGGTGCATAAACACAGGGTGGATCCCGTCCAAGAAAGCTGATGCAGCCTTGTCACAAGTACTACCAACCATACTGCAATTGTAGGAGATGCAATTTCGAGATTTATATCAAGTTTATATCAAGTTTTTGATCAAGTTTATAGTTTATATCAAGTATTGTTGACAAGTATCGAGTCCTGTTTGTATCAAGTCCTGTTTTTATGAAGTATCACTCCATGTACTATATGCTGCAATCTGTGTTGCAGACACATCTTAAATATTTTACTGAAGTCCGTTATAACTTTCCAATCATTCCAGGAATATGAAGTAAGGCCTGAAAGGCCTCGTGAGGAAAATCAGATATATTTCAGTGGGGTTATAATCTACCAGGAAACTTGCATGCAGCTTGCAAACTTCTGTAAGCAGACACCGACCCAACCCAATGTCTGGCACATAAACTCAACAGGCACACCTTCTGTCTGTCATTTAATCACCCCTCATCTTTCCATTTAGCAGCTATGTTAATTATGATTCAGGCATGCCATTTTCCTAAGATGTGAACTACATAAAGTCTTTCATACAAAAAGAGAGAAACTGATAGTGCACTCGTAAGGTGCCTCTAACTTCTGAGAAGAAAAGTACTATTTAAGTACCTGCAGGTAGCTGAAGGCACATAATTTATAGGAAAAGGAACCACATAGGATGGAGCACCAGCAGAAGGTGACAAGCAGTACTGGGCAGGTGACAAATTATCAAGTCTGAGATCTTGGCCAGCTGTGTAAACCTGACAACAATTTCTGTCATCAGAAAGAGAAGGAGGTCCAAGTTATTGCTAAGCTTCGCTTGGAAACAGCAAATGTTTTCTATGATTTTTTTTTCACTTTCAGGGATTCATTAATAAAGCATTTTAGAAGAGATTGCTGTATCACAATAGTCTTTTCCATGGGGGAGGTGGAAAGGGATACAGTGGTGAAATTGGCCCGATTATCATGCAGCAAGGCTAGTTTCAAAGTTGGAGGGGAAGTCTGATTTACTGAATGCTAAGCTAGATCTACAGCCTAGAACTTCTCCAGAAGGATAAGAAGGTACATGCTAGAATTTTTGAGCCCAGGACACTTGCCAGTGCAGTCTGTCGTGTGTGTGTGTCCTTGTCCAGTGACCTTGTCAAGTGATCATCTACCTAATCCAAAATTATCAAAACCTCATCTCTGCCTATCACCTTTCTGGACATGCTTTGCTGTGAAAATTTTCTGCAGAAACACGAAGCATTTGTTGGCAAAGTTTAGGTGCCTTTGGTGAGTAATGCAGTCTTGGCTCATGACAGAAAGCCTTGCTCTCCTCTGCCTAAAAGGATCCAGAGAGCAAAACCAAGGGGTTGCTTTACACTCCCTTTGAGATCTCTTATGTGGGATGCTGCAAGTTCACTCCTCTTGTTTCAGTGCACACAGGAGAGAAGGCATATGAACTCTGCTGTCTTTGTTATTCAAGTAACTTCTGTTTGTGTTCCTCTGAAGGTGCTAATTTGTGACAGAAATTATAATCAATAACAGATTTAATTCTATTCCTTTTGTGCGATCATCCTACCAGGGCTGGATACAATAAGGGAAATTCTACTGGATCAGTGGCCAGGAGACGGTTAAACAACTTTTCCTCTTTAAAATGCATGAGGAACCACACAGCAGGAATGGAGAAGTGTTGAGTTACAGAGGGAGGTAAGCTGAGGACAAATATAGGCCATAACCTGGACAAGGAATCCATCACATTCCTGGTGCCAAGGCCCCCCGTGCACGTTCACCACTGGCAGAGCTGGATGCTGGGGAGCAGGGACAAAGAAAGGACATTGAAATTGTCCTGCCAAGATAAGCTTTAATTGTTTTTAGTCCGTTTGCAACATTAACTGAAATCCTCTCACTACACTCTACTGTAAACCTCATGGAGAAACTACACTTGGCACAAGCATCCTTCCTGTTCCATTATTGGCTTCCAGTTCTGTTCAAACCATATGGACCAGCAAAGACCCAGGCACTTGGTGGGGATTTTTTTCTCTTTGCCTGTCATATAGCCCATTAACCTTGCAAAGGTCTCAGGTTAACTACTCTCAGGTTGCTTTGGCAAGAGGTTGTTTTAGTGAAAGCTGCTGACCTGTTTTTCCTGTGGGCCTGATCTTCTAACATTTGAGTAAGGATTTGGGGGTTTGGGTTAAGCTTCTGGGGACTGTTTCTAAGTCACTATTGTTGTGCATAGTAAAGCTGTAGACACTTGAGAGTATGAGCTCAAAAATTGGTTTGTACGTACCTGATACAGTAGATGGTGACAGTTTGAGCAATTTTAGTGCAGCTACCAAACTTCACTGCATAACCCTTTGAACTAAGCTAAGAGGTCTTTTCTCTGACTTTCAGTTGTGACCGTGGACCAGCAGACTTCAGTCTGTTATCAACTGTGAAGCTCTGTATGAAAAAGGTAATACAAAATCCAAAACCAGGTAGATAAAGCAACCTCTGTTATTTCCCATAGACTTCTGCCATGATCTTTTCCAAAGAAAAACAAAATAAAAAAATCAAGCATCTATTTCACATACCTTTTGCTAGGATCCAACACTAAGTCATTCTGTAGAGGCAGAGCCCTGTGCTCTCTGTGGCTGAAGCATGGGGGTTGTAGGTCTACCTTTTGAAAAAATCTCTTTACAGGTCCTGTTTAAACCTTACAAAACTGTATGGGAAGTACTTTCTCTGGTTGCTCTGTCTTTAGTACTTAGTGTACTACTACCTGGCTTGTAGTTTACTTGTGGAAACCATTTTGTGACTATTGCTGAGCCTTAAAATATAGGGGAGGTTCTCAGATCTAGGTGCATCCCATGCACTAAAAATTCTGGCTGTTGAAATGCAAATTCTGCTGCCAGCCCTTTCTTCCTCTGGGTGATGTGGGAGGGAGAAATGTGATAATGCAAATTTAGAAAAGGTAATACAAAGGATGTATTAACTAAAAAAACCACACTGAGCACATTTGCCTTTGGCCAACTCATTTGCAAACAGGTGTCTCTCAAGAACATGCTGTGACAGCAGGCAGAGAAGAGCACCATACAAGGGGCACATGCTGGGCATCACTGTGCTGCTGGCCAGGGTCTGCTTAGTTACAGTGCATGTAACACACTCACTGATCATCGAGAGCTTCCACCTCATGCTAAAGGACTGAAAAAAGGGACTGAGTGCTGGCACCAGCGGTTTGCTTTGTCAGTTTATTGGAAAAAGCCTCCAGCACTCAGCACATTTTCATATCCGAGGGTGGCTGGAAACCAGTGTAACTGGTTCAGGTAGGAGAAGCAAAGAATTTTCATATCTTGAATTCCTTGGTGTGAGCTGTGTTCTTCCTTCTCAAAGTCAAACAGAAAAAACCTGAGAGTTGAAATGTGCTTCTCAGGTCTGATATCAAAAGCCACTGCCTTTACTCTTCATAATTTCAAAACTCTTGCATGGAACAAATAGCCTAGAACTATTTCACATGAACATGGTCCAAATACTCTTTCACATGAACATGGTCCATTTTTTAAAAATATTTTCACTTTATTTTTGTTTCATAACTTTGTGGCCTGGTATGTATGTTGTAACAGCTTATTGGAAAAGATCCCATGCAGCTTTATACATCCTGCTAATGAGATACAGCAATGACCATGCCCAGTGCTAACTTGGAACGTTGGCTTGTTTTTCATGAATTACTTTTGAAGGATATGTTGTTTTTTATGGGAGAAAACTAAGAGAAAAGAGTATGGGTAACAAACTTGGGGGGTGTGGGGGAAGTTCAGATAGCCTCCAGAGTCAGATTCTTCAAATCTTGCTGAGCACAAGCACCTTTTCTGTTGTAATAAGACAATCATTTTCTCTCTGAAGCTATGTCATTTCTACCTTAGCCATATTATTATTTTTAATTATAATTATAGATGTTACTGAACCTAATAACTGCTAGGTGGCAAACAATGCTGCATCTCTGAGATCTAATACCTTCTCATAACAAGGTCTAATAATAAGCTCCTTTTAACAGCTGCTGAGACAGATTCTCAGCAAAGTCTCTTCCTTGGTCTTGACCTAAGAAAAGACTTCAAACCTGTAATTGCTCTAAAGATTAGGTGTTTGTCTTCCCAACTCTAAGACCAACAATATTTAGGGAATTATTCTGGATATAGATATGTATGTAAGGAACACTTTCTCTGGCAGAGATGCATTTGAATCTTGTCTTGCACACAGTGATCCATTAGCCGAGAAATACACACGATTGTTTCACATTCACCTCCTTTCAGAGGTTTCCATTCTGCAGAGAAACAACTGGCCCTTCATTCAGCACCTCTGAGAGGTGGAAGCTCATGAGAACAGTATGAAAGTAACATTTGTAATAAAAGGAAATGATTGTTTGTGTAAAGAGAGAGCAGTAAGCTGTTTAGCGTGCATTAGCACCTTCTTAGCATTTGAAAATGCGTTAAGAAATTCTAGAGAGGAGATTATGGAGCTGAACATAGGTGAAGATGTTGTCAACAGAGTGTGTGGGTGGGATGTAAACATACGGGTTGTGCATAAACACAGGCCTTTGTTAGAGTAGTCCTGGTTCTCTTGATTCTTTAAATACCAGGGATTTGAAATTCCTGGGGGTTTTTCCTTCCAGTTGGAGAAGGGAAGGAAGTTGTAAGAAGCCAGTTGCACCTTGCAGGTGGCTAAACCAAGCCACAGGCTGGGTGACAGAACCACACAATGCCGGCACAGAAGGGACAGGGACTTCACAAGCGCCACAGAAAGTTGCCCAAAGGACTTCATGCAGTTTGCCTTGGAAAGCAAAAAATTCTAGTGAGCTTTTGGGCAACAATACCAACTTGGGCTGTCAGTGCCAGCCCTCTGCCACCCTTGGCTGTGCTCATATGAGCATCAGTACACAGTGGACTGGGTGGAGGAGCTGCATTGCCCGGAAATAACTTTTTTCCCCTCTGTTTCCCTCTGTGTTTGTCTACGTAAGGCATCCTGCTGCTGAACAGTGAACCACCTGTGGCCTCAGCATGGAAAAGCTTCCTTAGGGCTTATATAAGCCAGGTGACCTGGGGAAAGTCATTCCCTGGCACGTAGCAGAGGGGAGCTGAGGTAGGAGGGGGGGCAGCCTCAGCAGGGGTGATGTTTCCTGTGTGCTGCACAGCATTTTGGGACCTTTCTGCTCACTCGGCTGTCCTGCAGGTTTGAGGGACTCAGTGAAAGGTACCCTTGTGTTGTGAAAGCGTTGGACAACTGGCCACTGCCCATTGTGGTCACACTAAATTCATTCTGTAGCCACCAGGCTTCCTAAAACTTGGGAGGAAAGAAAGAAGAGACAATTTAGGAAGCCTGCTTTTTCCCTAAAAGTCTTCAAAGTCCCTGTTGGTGGAGCTGGAAGTGTGAAGCAGCTATTCCAGAATACAGCTTGAGGAGAGTGGCTAAAGTCATTACAGCTGGCTACAGTTCCACCACTGTGTTCCAGGAGTTGTCCTAAGTGGCCCTTCTCAGCCTGGACCTGTTTTAATCATTGAATTATAGCACAAGAAGGAGGATTTGGGAAAGGCTCTGTCCTGTAGCTCTGCCTTAAAAGGAATAGAGAGCTTTTTCTCTTTCTTTGTAGAGGAGGGGTGTTATTTAAGGCCAGTGAGGAAGATGGGCAAGCTGTGCATCTCTCACTGGGTCAAAGTAAACATCTGTTCTCCTCATCCTCTCAGTTATGTCAGGCAGCCATCTGTGCAAGGCCCTGGCTGCTGTGAATCCCATTTTGAAGGGCTCACCGTTCTTCCCAAATGCTGCCCAGGAAATTTAGACACAGGTAAACTTTATCTCAAGGGATCAAGTGTTCCAAGAGAGCTGATGAAATGGTGAAGGGAACAATACCCAACTCCTTTGGTTGGTCTAATTTTCACCTAGATTGATTGGATTCATTTTCATGTAGATATGATCCAATTGTTTAGTAGGCAAATGATCAGTACAGCAGAAACCAAGAACCTGTTAAACTCCCCACTTAACCAGGAATCCAAACAAGTTCAAGGAGAATATGAGTGCTCTGCAGAGGGATCAGGACAGGCTGGACCCATGGGCCCAGCCCAGTGCTCTGAGGGTCAATAGGGCCAAGAGCCCAGTCCTGCCCTTGGGTCACACCAACCCCCTGCAGCTCCAGGCTGGGGCAGAGGGGCTGCAAGGCTGGGAAAGGCCCTGGGGGTGCTGGGGACAGCGGCTGGACATGAGCCCAGCTGTGCCCAGGGGGGCAAGAGGCCAATGGCACCTGGGCTGTGCCAGCCATGGGGTGGCAGCAGGGCCAGGGCAGTGACTGTCCCCTGTGCTGGCCACTGCTGGGGCCACACCTCACATCCTGGGGCAGTTCTGGGAACCTCAGGACAAGAAAGACATTGAGGGGCTGGAGAGTGTCCAGAGAAGGGAACAGAGCTGGGGAAGGGTCTGGAGCACCAGGAGGGGCTGAGGGAGCTGGGAAAGGGGCTCAGCCTGGAGAAGAGGAGGCTCAGGGGGGACCTTGTGGCTCTGCACAACTCCCTGGCAGGAGGGGACAGCTGGGGGGGCATTCAGGCTCTGCTCCCAGGGAACAAGGGACAGGACAAGAGGAAACAGCCTCAAGCTGTGCCAGAGGAGGTTCAGGTTGGACATCAGGAGGAATTTCTTCCTGGAAAGGGTGGTCAGGCACTGGAAGGGGCTGCCCAGGGAGGTGGTTGACTCCCCATCCCCATCCAAGGAAAGACTGGACATGCACCTCAGTGCTCTGGGTTGGGTGACAAGGTGAGAATTGGTCACAGCTTGGACTCGATGATCTTGGAGGTCTTTTCCAACCTCAGTGATTCTGTCATTTACAATCAACAAGAAAGTTGCTGTGGACTCCCAGTGTCACCAGTTGTTGAAATGCCATTATAAATCAACAAGTCCTTATCTACTTGTATTAGGATTTAAAAATAATTGCCAGGTCCAGATCTTCAACTGCTGCAAATCATTGTATTCACTTTTCAAATGTGCTGGTGAATTTGGTTTAGAAACCAGCAAACTGTTCTGCTTGGGTAATACTTTTATTTTGAGCAGTTTCTTTTACTTCAGTGACGTTTTTCAGTGAGAAAAACAGTATAAAATTTGTACCAGAAATTGTACAGGAATCCTGACAACTTTCCCAGCTCTGATCTGTTGGAAGACCAAGGACTTTTCACTTCCTGATACTTTGTATTTTATCCCTTTTGTCTCTTGCATTGCTCTGGATTGCTCTGCTCTTTCCTCCTCTGCTTCCATGTTTGTATGCTCCCTGTCTTCCCTTCATTCTCCTGCCACTTCTCTGATTTTAGGCTTAGCCAATACCATTAGCTAACTTCAGAAAGACAAAAGTGAACAGTTTGCTGGGTTAGAAAGCTGAACTGGAGCAGGTAAGCAGGTACCAGAGGGAGGCTCTGCCTCCTTGGCATGAGCCAGCTGGTGGCTTGGCTCTGTCTGTAGCCTCACAGTGGGGTCAGTGCAGGCTGTGGGTGCTGAGGCACATTTCCAAACATTCTGTGACTCGTGGGCAGCCCCTGCTTCCCTCTCCTGGGTGTGCAAGGGAGAGGGCACAGCACCGTGCCAGCTACAGCTGGTTAGTGAGGCAGGGAGCTGGCTCTGGCATGGGAAGGGACTGACCTTCACCTCTGCCCTCTGCCATTCCCCAAAAAGCAAGTCATTGGAACCAGACTGCTGCTGTGCCTGTTCTTTCAGAAGTCCAGAGCCTTTTGCAGTTTCTGTCTGTGCTGTGACAAGAGTGACCAAGGGCTGGGGGCTTTTTGGCCTGTCCATTCTCACCCAAGGTCTTTTGAATGCTCTCTGTATATCCCAGGCAGATGTCCCTGATGTGCTCCTGATGTCTGTACATGTGCCTTCTGAGAAATGCTGCTGAGGACCATGCTGGTTACATTTTTAACCATCTTAAATTGTGTACAAAGCAGTAATTGTCATCTTCTGAGGCCTTAAGTTCTTGTCCATGCACTGGAAAGGCACAAAATAATTTTCTCTCTTTCCCTAATCCAGTCTGATTTACAAATCTAGGCCACCGTGTCATACCACCTCCCTTTCCTCACCATTTCCCCCACTTCTTTCCCAGCTGCTGAATGTTGGCTTGCTGTAGGGAATTTGGCTGTGGCATGCTGTCAGTTATGTTGTGAAACAGCCAGACTCTGATCTTAATTCCTAGCTGGTGAATTCAGAGAAAATCTTAACTTCAACTTTACCCATAGTGATAGATCTGTCCTGACTTGTCCTGTGAAATGAATAATACTCCAAAAATAGGACTAAATACCATGTCCTTTCCCTAACTAAATACTGACTTTGGTCAACCCAAGAAACAAGGTTTGTTTGCTTCAGTCCATTTCAAAAGCAGAGCATGAAGTTTGATCTCACCAAACAAGATCTGAAAAAGAAAACTCCCTAATTCCATTCACACCCTTTCCAGAGAACAGTGTCACTGTTTGCCAGCCCGCTGCCCACTGATTTCCACCGAGCCCCCCCTAAATGTGCACACACCCAAAGAGCAGTCCCTGCTACATTCAACTGAACTGTGCTCCTGGTTTCAGCCAAAGATGGTGTTCTGACTGCCAGCAGATCAACCCCTTCTTTGCCACCTCAGAAAGGGGATAATATGTATCCTGCTGCACAAGAGACGAGGCTAATACTGATTATTCCCAGGATTCACAGCAACGTCACAGGAAGCTCATGAAGACTGCAGTACATGCAGGCAGAGGATTCACTGTCCTTCAGCAAGTTCTGACTTCTTATTCTCCCAACTCAAGAAACAGGCATTTTCCTACCACAGCTGAAGTGTTCCATCATCTCTGGAGGCTCTGTGGAAGGGAGGAGAAAATTTACACTCATTGAGAAGAAACACAACTGCTTTACAGCCCTCCCCCCTCCAAAGCTAGGCATGCAGAGTATAAGTGAAGATTAACTGGGAGACTAGGAGGAAGAAAGAATACGGCTAGTTGAGATAAGCAATCTTATCTTTAGATGACCTCTTTTAATCTTATTTGTTGCCAAGATCAGCATAAGCCCAAGTTCTGCATATTCAGAAAACAAAAAGGCAACACACTTAGTAGTGTTAATCTTTATTTTGCATTAAATTTGCCAAGCAGAACAAGAAGCTTGATTTCATGGGGGCATTTCAAAGTTCACCTAAATAATCATGCCTTATAGACAGGAATTTTCAGTGTACCATCAGGATAAACCGTTTCTCTAGCATAATTAAAGGCACATTATTTTGATATTTCTCTACTCACAGACTTCCATATGGCTTTGCCTACCTCCATTATACCACAAAAAATAATACACACACATACAGGCACACACACAGTTGTTCTGAGTATAAATATATATATCAATATATCTATATCTATACCTATCTATATATATATTTATAAATCTATATCTATCTATCTATCTATCTATATATATACACACAGAACAACTAACAGCATAAGCACCAAAACACAGTTTTAGGTCTTTTACTGCATCAGAGGTGTTTATACACTGAGGTGTTAATTTGTCACAAACTTAGCATCAACGGTTTAACTGCACAGACACGTTTATGCTTTATATTAGGCATTACACTTTCTAACCTTGGTGTCTGCTTATAGTTTTCAGCCTTTTTCTGAGTACCAGTGGAATGCTGTTCTGTGTGCAGCCATGGAAATCCTGGCCCCAAAGGGCAAGGTGCAGTCTCTGGAAATACCAAGATTCAGTCATGAGTAGCTTGCACAAATGTGAATATGGTTTGCCTCAGTCCATGCATGTGGGCTGTTATTGGGCTGCTCCCTCAGTTTTGGCAAATCTCAGATCACCACCTCTCACACAGACAAGTGAATAGGAGTGCATGCTGCAGCCTACAGCAAGTGTTTCCTCATCCAGAGCTCTCCAGGCATCCACTTGATGGCTGCATTTCACATCTCATGGTTACAGAGGTTGAGGTATAGAGGTTTAGTGACATAACTGAGATTACAATAGGCAACAAATGAACTAAAGCTTCCCCTTTCTATTTGTTAACCAGCCATGAGGAGAGGTTATTTCTTAAGGAGGTCCTTGACAGCTGTGTGCTGTGAAGTCCTTGAATGCCCCCCTTTTCCTTGCCTTTCCTCGAACACTTTGCCCTTTTCCTTTGCTCTTAGCCTTTGTAGGCAGCAGACTCCTTGCCCTGTAGCTTCAACACCGGGCAGCCCTCCAGCCTTCCTCCAGCACATGTTGCAGCTCTGACCCCATTAATCTGGCCAAAAGGCTTTTCAAAGTGGAAACATTGATAATCACGGGACTTTCTCCTGTTGACAGGGGCAAGCAATCTATTACCTTCATGGAAAATATCTGTTACCAATGGGTAAGTTGTGAGAACAATAATACCCCAAGGGCTGTCTGACCCATGGAAAATTAAAAATTCAGAAAAATACTTCGCATAGATGCCTTCTTAAAGAGGCATTAAGAGGTTTATTGAGTTTACAGCTAAAAATATTTTTATGTCGGTAACCATTGATGGGTCAAAAAGATTAGTTATAATTCTTTCAAGGAGTATGTAGAGGCAAATCACTCCTCCTGGATCAGTTTCTAAATTGGTGGGGTAGGGGTGTAACTAGTTTGAAAGAGTCTTCAGACAAGTCTGAAGTTACCAGTCACTTTGTAAAACACAATTTAATATAATCTACATTCAAATCCAATGTCCCACAGAAAGAGCATGTGGGAGTTTTTCCCCATAGTTTTATGGAAAGATCCAGCTGTTAATCACTCACTGATGAATCCTAAAAGTACAAGGGGTCTAATGTCAGATGGTGGCCTATTGTCCAAACCCTTCCCACCATATACCCCAGACAGCTCACAAACACTTTATTCATCCTGAGTTGCAGAGACTTCAATCACCTCTCACAGCCCAAGACCTCAAAAAGACTTTCAAAATGCAACCAACACTGATAAAACATTCCTTCAGCTCTCAATCCTATGAATTGGCTGTGATGTACCCTACTGAGGGCATGAATCCATTCCCTTCCTTGCTGTCTCTTGTATTGGCAGCTTTAGTGAATCCCGAACTTCAGTCTCAGTCTTGTGCTTAAACCTACAACATAATTCCTTCTCCCTTCCTGAGAAATCAAACCAGACCAAAGCTGTCCTTAACATTTACCAAATCTCTTGACTGAATCCATAACATGCTGCTCCCTAATAAACCTAGGAAATTTGTTCAGTATTCCCATCCTGGTCACCGTGTACTACTAATTAGATTATAAAATCCTTTTATTTTCACAGAATGGCATGGACATGAAATTGTCTCCAAGAAAACCAGTATTCTATGGGTTTCCCTGAGCTGTGGCCCATCAGTAGTGCACAGACTCTAGATCAAAGAAACAGTGCCCTGCAGTTCCAACAGGGGCCAGTTCTGTGAGGGAATGTTCCTAATACAGGTATTTTTCTCCTTTTCTTAAACCTTGTTCTGTATAAATTCTCTATTTCATTCACTGATATTCTGCCTACCAGAAGCCTGACTCCCTAACAGAAAATCATTCTCATCTGAGCCCTTGCTGTCAACACCTTTTGTTTCCTCCTCTCAACAAAACCTCTGAGCTTACAGGAGACTGCAGCTTATCCTCTGTCATCGTGTTCTGTTTTGTGACGTGGATGAGGAGCCACAGAAGCAGCCAAAACAGCACAACTGAGAAGCTGGCACAGAAGCAAATTAGCAAGAATGAACAATTGAGGCTGGGGCGAAGAAGGAGATGGGGAGATAACTGACCAAGAGAAAGTATGGTGGAACAGCCATCTGAAATGTTCTTTAGCTTTTTGTGGGATCTGGGATATGTGCTGTCACTGCTTCAGAACAGAAATGGTTAAAGTTTAATGTACACAAAAGATCTGCTTTAACTGAAATTATGAGACAGTCCTAATTCTGTTGAAAAGTTTTGTCTTTTGTTAAAAAAAGCATTCCTGATGTCAAGTAAGTTTGATTAATTTGTAGTTTCCTAGAATGACAAAGTAAGCTACATCTTCAAAGGAATGCTGCAAAGCAGCAACCGATCCAACCAAGCTTGTCAAATGTACATATCAGAATTAGAAAAGGGTACAGTGTAGAGAGAGACTGTATAAAATAACCTTTAAATCTTGAAACAACTCTTTAAAATACCAGAAAACAGGCTGTAGAGCAGAACATTGCATTCAATACTGTAATTTTCATGAGTTCTTTGAGGCATGGATCTCAAGCATATTTGAATCTGCAAGTACAATCTACATAGTAATTAAAAAATCCTTGCTGCAGCTCATAAGATCCAGTTAAAATCTCATAACGTTGTTTGACTTATAGTCCATTTTCTGCATTTCCATAGTTTGATTTTTCTATGTAACAGCAGATTCAAAGGACCACAGAATGTTACCTCTGTATTCATTATTATTAGTGCAACATCAAAATGTAGCTTCTATTTTTCTCATTCTCTTTTGCCTTCCTTTACAGAGAAGGAACAAAAAGCAGACTAAGACCTAACAGTTTGTGCAAAACACAAGGAATTACATAAACAGATCTTTTTTGCTGGAGGCTTTGCACTTAAAACTAAGATTCATCATGATCTAATGGGCAATATCTCACTAGACATTTACAGGAGGAAAAACATACTGCTCAAGTATTTAGCTGACATAAATTGTCATAGAGCAAAAAGGAGATGGTGTTGTAGTATTTACAATTAAAATGTGACAAGTAGTCCAGTAAATATTGTTTTGCTTTATATTACAGTTTTTCCTTTGTGATGCCAACAGCAGCAGCAATCTGGAAAGCAGGTTTAGAACAGATTACTGCAGTCCTATTCCCAACAGAGGATTTACATTCTCAGTAGCTGAAAGGCACATACACAGGCAATGCGGGTGCTGGTTTCTCAATTCCAAAGCCAGACCTATTAAGCCAAATTCTTCTAGCTTAATAATCTTCTTCCAGATTCATTTCAATGTAGCAGCATGAAACGTAGTGCTGGTATAAATCAAGTGAAATCAATGCCAGGTGTAAAAGAACTAGGAATGGACTTAATTTGTTGGGCAAGAAGGAGCACTCCCTTTCAGGTCAAATTTTCAAAATCTGGCAGGCTGAATTTCTTGCTAAATTCCCACAACCCCTTTGACATGTGCCTGGCTTTGGTAAATTAAACAGTCTAATTAAAGGATAGATTAAGCAAGAGTTATAAAAGTTGGATCATGCAGCACCTAGAACTGGGTAGGAAAACAGACTCCCTCTTTTGTAGTCAAAGTGCCCCTCTTTGTTCTGTTTATTTGCTTTCTCCTTGCATATGTTATTTACTTACACTACGAGGTATCCTTTTTAACCAAATCCATATTTCAACCCAAGCCTACTTCATCCCTCTGACAGATAGATGGAAAGCAATGCAGTTTATGCTCAGTGCCATCCTATTGAGGGATGGCATCTGGTATTCACAGCTGTAGCTTTCCACTGGAAACGACCCTCTTGACAGAGAAAGAAGCTTCTGAAGTTGCATCAGGCGCTGCAGTTTCAGTGTGTGGATGCAAATTTCACTGTGTGAAATTGCATTGTAAGAAACTGTACACTTTTTTTTAATTGGCAGGAGCCATTTACTGCTCTTTCCCCATCCCTTGGAAAGGATAGTTCTTTCTTCAGGTAAAGGTCACATCTGGAAGCAGTAAACAGTGACTCCAGCACTAAAGATAGTGCTCCATCTGAAAACTAAACTCGACAAGAACAATGCAGGCTACTTGTTCAGCACAGCCTGTAGTGAACACACAGTGGTGCTTTGGAGAACCTCATGGTTTCAGTGCCACTCACACTGTAAATACCTAAGCAGCTTAGTAAACATCCTTGTTTTTTGAACATAAGGCCCTCCATTATGAATGAGAAGTGAAGCTGGATGATGGATTTGGGTGTATGAGTGGAAGGCAGAGCAGATGTACCCAAAGCACGCTTCCTGCTCAAATGTGCCACCACAGCTGAAGTCTTTACATCCCTTGTTGCAAAGGAAAGCCTTGCCTTCAGCAGCAATCCATAACATCACAGAATCACAGAGCCACGTGGATTGGAAGGGATCTTTTAAAGGTCATCTTCAAATGACCCAGCAATGAGCAGGGACACTTTCAACTACATCAGGCTGCTCAGAGTCCCGTGTTTCCAGGGATGGGGCATCCACCACCTTTCTGGGCACATAGGAGGTAGGAAGTTAATGCTTAAATAATGCATAAAGGACAATAATGTGTATTAGATTAGTTAAATTCACACTGATACAAGTGAAAAATCTGCAGCTTATACTCACACTCAGCTCATATTCATACTCAGCTTGAGTTTCTGAGTAAAACCAAGATCAAGCTGTACCTTGGAAGACTATAGCTGAGCAAGAAAATAGGTCAGGACTTGAACAATTTCACTGTTGTTAAAGATTAAAGAGTGCCTCTGTGCATTTTCCTTTTCCTAGTGACTGTTTCAAAAATGACAACAGAGCTGTTGTGAAGCGTAGGACTCCTGGCACACCAGTGCCAGCTGTACCTCACTACCCAACAGCAATGTGAACATCCCAGCAGCAATATGAAAAGTTAAGGTGCTCTGGCTTGGTATTTACAGACTGATAGAACAAATTTCTCCATACCATGCTAGCTTGAATAACTGGGATTGGGAAACTCTGTTCTGTTTGTCTGACAGATCTGAAGTGCGTAAGATGCGCGGAGCTGCTTTTGCAATTGGAGTTAACCCATCTCCAGATGATCTATCTCCACAAGGAAAATGGAGACACTCCTCCTCCCACAGCCTTTTAGAACACACAGCACTGATTTAACTACTGGCTTGGAGCTAAGCTGACCAGGAGGCTTTTATCTATACTAAGAGCAGCTGAAAGTCTCATTTTCATCTGCACATAGCTCCTTTAGGACTGGCTTCTGGCTTACTTCATGTTGATTTCTCAAAAGTATCCAAAGAAATCTCCTTTGCTATCCATTTCAAAGTATTGGCAAAGATTCAGTGAGAGCTGAATCTTTCCTGATTTCTATCTGCTGTTTGATACTTTGCTTAATAGGACATCTTCAATTATGTGTAGCAGACCTTCAGTTACAACCTGAGCTGTATTTGTTATGAGTACTCAGTGCAATTAAAGACACTTTGAGAAACTCTCTTCTGTGCTTTTTTTAACAACAAATAGGAGAATGAAAACCACATATGTAATAAAAAAGCATTACCTGTAGGGCCCTAGAGCTGGATACTAAATCCCAGGCTGATCATGACCATATCTAAGCCAGCCAATGACCCCAGCACTCTGCCCAGCACCAGGGGGAAGAAGCCAAAGTCTCCTAGGCTGCACTTCTGAATTTTCCCTACTCCAGGTCCCAAAACTTTTCTAGTACACAGCTTCCACAGGAAGCATGGGGGGCCTTCACTCTCACCCAAGCCCACCACTAAACCATGTCCTTAATCTACATGCTTTTAAAAAAGACTCCAAGACACTAAGATATTCACTACATTTTATAAGTACAGAAAGAGAAGGTTTAAGAATTTGAGTAGAAACATTGAGTAAATTAGAGTAAAACTGGAATTAGAAACTAAGACTTCTATTTCCCATCCCCATGCTTAAACTTCAGAACAATACTCTCTCTCCGGGAGTACATCTGATTTGTCTTGGTCCTCTTTTTAGGGACTAACCTTACATCTCTAATTTCCATTGTCAGTCCCATGGAAACAAATTAGAAAAGACTCAGGACTGAGCATTTAAATTGCAGTCTTAATGTTTTGTAGCCTTTTTTTTGTTAACCCATCACCTGTGCTCTCTTAGCACTCAGTATTTAAACTGTCATTATATAAGTAATTAGAAATAATCACAGGCACCTGTATTCCAAAGGCTCCAAATTATATGTGGCAAACTGAAGTTATAAAGTATGGTGTAAGAAAAACATACATAATTTGTCAGCCTGATTAATGAGTCTGGGTAAGATAAGTCATATTACACCTGAACATATGACATACTCCTGAAAGTCTGTGACCTCTCTCCTCATTACGGGTCCACCCACAGGAGATGACTGCAGCCTTTAGCAGAAGACACGTTACATCTGAACTATTTTTGGGTGCTTTCAGCTGATGATGCATCCAGAATAATCATGATACTACCACATGCCAGCAGCTGCTGTACCACAGCCCTCGTGACTGATTGTCTGAAGAACTGTATTCTTAGCTATAAGTATTAGGATCAGGGTGGAGCTGGAGGTGGTCTGGAACCAAGAATCTCTTAACTTCGCAATAGCCAACTTGTGGATTTGGCAGCTGAAAGATGAACTGCCTGATTTCCAAACACAGCAAGTGCAAGTAAAGAAGTTTCTCTTCCATTGTGTATCACTTCAGAACTTGCAGGGCAGAGAGGGCTTGAAGCCTGGCATGTAGAAATGTACAGTAGGATGTGGTTTGTTAACCTCTTACAGACACCTGGGCACAGTGAGGCCACTGTGAAGTAACACTGCTGCTCTCACAGAACCACCTGTGGTGCCTTACACACAGGGAAGGTTCAGGGAGGATTTTTTTGTAGCCACTCCTGGGTGACTGTTGTTCCTTCCATGCCTTATGCAATCCTTATCCAGGTGATGTTGTAGGCATTGCTCACATCTCTTCCTGCTCCCTACTGAAGAGACTTTTTGTGGTAATGTCATGGTTTAACCCCAGCCAGACCCAAGTCCCTGGCAGCCGCTCGCTCACTCCCCCACCAGTGGGATTGTGGAGAGAATCAGAAGGGTAAAAGCTGGAAAATCCATGGGTTGAGATAAAGACAGCTCAGTAGGGAAAGCAAAGGCTGTACACACAAGCAAAGCAAAACAAGGAATTAATTCCCTGCTTCCCATGGGCAGGCAGGTGTTCAGCCCCTCCAGGAGAGCAGTGCCCCATCCCCTGGAAGAGTGATTTGGCAAGACAAACACCATCTCTCCAAATGCCCCTGCCCTTCCTCCTTCTTCCTCCCCCTTTATGTCCTGAGCATGATGTCACAGGGTCTGGAACATCCCTCGGGTCAGTTGGGGTCACCTGTCCTGGCTGTGTCTCCTCCCAACGTCCCAGGCACCCCCAGCCCCTCCCCAGTGTGGCCTGGAGTCCTGCCTTCTTCCTTCCCAATCCACACAAGCCTCCAGGGAGTGCACTTTGCACAAGGAGCAACAGTCATGGTCAGAAAGAAGACATGTCCTGAAAATACTACAGTGGCTGCTACCAAACAGCCTTAGCAAAGCCTGGGAAAAGTCTAGGCTGCAATTTCTCAGGTGCTAAAAGCTATCCTGTCTGCAATTCACTTACATAATAAGAAATGTTACTCAAACTCATGTATAAGAGAATATCTCCCTCCCATTGTGCAGTATTTGCCTGCTACTGCACCAGTGTCTGCAATAATTGTGAGGTGGATTTGCTTAGCTCTGTGCTCACCAGGCAGCAAGATCACAGCCCACACGTGCAACCTGTACTCTCTGCAAGCTGTAGGAATGACATTTTGATGCTCTGAGTAACGATCCTCCTCCTCCAGGCACCTTCTACCACACTTTCTTCCTCCTTTTCAAGTTCTTTCCAGACACTGTGCTTTCCCACTGCTGAGCATTCTGCTAGAACCCAGCAGCTGCTTTTCCTCAGAGTAGCTGCAGCAGCAGCAGCAATTGGTAGGCATCCAGGAGATTTACACAACAGAGGCTGTCACTCTGGACTGCCCACAATTACAAAAGAGGAAACAGTCCCTTAAATTTCCTATTTCTCCACCACACACCTAGAAATGAGTGACTAGAAAGCAGCTCAGGAGACAACTTTCAGTCTCAGACAACAAAAACCCAAAACTTCCCCTGAGAATGGAAAAGCAGCTCTCTAGCTGTATGATAAATCATATATGGTACTTGCTTAGTATCCTAGGTAAAGTGTTTCCCAGCACACTTCCTGAGGTGTGTGTTTTGAGGTCCAGGTGATATTGATGCCATGATGGTTTTTTGCTTTTATAGATACCCCTCTATATACTCTTGCATATAACTTTCATGTATTCTTAAGGGCCTTTTAGCCCACATACTTCTAATTCTTCAGCTTTGATAACCAGCACAGACCCAATATTCCTTAAGCCAGGAGACCAAACATCTCAGAAGCCTCAGACACCGAGGGCTTCTCTGGAACACATTTTGTAAACTGAGATAGACCTGTCCAGAGGGGGAAAGTTCCTCGGGGAGGGGGGTTCACTCAGCCTCTCATTGGGGAATCTTTGATAGATATGTTAATTGGTAAAGCCTATAATGTTATACCCAAACTATTGTGGGTGTGCATTTTGGGGGGTGCTCACGGGGGTGCATTTCGGAGTGCATTTGGATGTGCATTCCAGCGTGCTCCACCTGGATGGGGTGCACCAAGGATCCTTAAAATAAATACCGAGGTAAAATCCCTTTTCCCCCTCTAACCGTGTCTGGCTCTTGATTTTAAGACCAAGAAAAGGCATCAATATAACTCGCAATACCAGACTTCCTGGGAATGCCTTTGAGAATGACTCTTAAAAAACAAACCTAAAACCAAATATACTTTTAGAAGCATACTAGAAATGAATGTTTTCTTGTTGTTTCTCATTGGGGACAACTGTATTTGTGTTACTTCTAAAGCAGCTTGCTTTGAGGTTTGAGGTAAATTCAGAAGGAAAAATAACTGTGAGCCTACAGCATTAAATCAGCCACATCCAGTTCACCCCCTATCAGTTCCTGTGGTGCTGCAGTCGTAACAACCACAAAACTCCCATGAACTGGTTTGGTTTTGGGCTTTTGTGTAGTACTGAATCATTACTGGTCACATCAGGTACCTCAAAAATAAACCAGCTCCACATGAGATAGCTGCACAAGCTTTATTACGCAGCAAGAAAGAAATTAGCATGTCCAAAAGCCACACAGTCATCTGCCTTTCTTAGTGCACTGAATACTAACAATTATGCACATTGTGAATATTTCCAATCAAACCTAGAGCAGATTAAGTTAGAAGTATTCTTTCCTTATGGCTCAATCCCAGCCATAAAGAGTTATGCTACAAAAATTGTCCCAAATTAAAAATTAGCCTGTTTATTAAAGAAAAGTTGCTCTTAAAAATAGCCACAAAATCAACATCATGGGAGTATGGAATGGAGAAAGGTAGCTAAAGCCCACTGGGGAAATATTTACAGCTATTCAATATTAAACTATCCAAGGTATCCCATACCATCTTGCCTAGTGGAATTACCATTGCACAGTTTGTGCTGGGGGTCTACAAAAACTGCAGTTTTGACCTTTCAGGAAAGCAAAGCAGTGCTGAGTTACTCGCTGCTCTTCTTCCTCTCACATGATCTTTGCTTTGAGGCACTGAAAATATCGGTGCATCCCCAGCTTCTTTCTCTTGAAACCATACCACAACCGGCTGTGTATTTTCATTACTCATCTCTTTGTGTTCCTGCCCTCATTTCTTGCACAATGTATATGATGCAAAGTGATCACGTGTTTTAACTCTGTTGAAGCTGGTGGTACAGCAAGCTCGTCTTGTCTGGAAGTCTCTACCTGGCCTGTTGGGAAGGGTGGTGCTAAGGATAAAGATGATACATGATGTCTACATATGGTCATGATCCAAGTCTGCTGAATGTGAAATGATCTAGGGTATAATTATAGAAATACTGTAAATTTGTGGAAGATATTCTCAGAGCTGGCACAGCGAGTGATTTGCCTTGCTCCTAAATGTAACACTGCCCCTGTCCTACAGCCTGGGACACTCAGCAACTGGCTCTGTCAGGTACCAGCTAAGAACATTTCAGAGAGAAATACAAACCCTTGCATCCCAATTGCACTGATCAGGATCACATCAAAGAAATCACAATTTGCATCGATCTCGTCTGCTAGAAAGACCATGTATCTTGTGATCAGGTAATGAGAGGCATGAGATTTATCTTCAGACAGCCTCGTGAGGTGGATTACAGTCCTTGCACCATTTTGACAGGTGGAAATTAAAGTGAAGGGAGACTGAGTTAATTAAGGTTACACAGAAATCCCAGAAAAAAGATCATATTCCTTAGCATCCTGGCCATAAGGTCAGCACACTCATTCCTGGTTACAGGTACAAGAAACAGAAAAATGGTGAGTGCTGATTGACAGCTCGATCCTCAGCCTCATTCACAGCAGAAGAATTAAATGCTGTGTTAGGATCATGTGCTCAAACCTCCCACAGCTGTGGCTCATTTGGTGTGAGTCAGTGAGAAACCTTCCTGAAAGTTCACGTGTCCTCACTGAACAAATGCCAGTGGCCAGCAGGCAGCAGCGTTTTGCAAACACCAATCTGGTACATTAATACAACATCACATGCTGTTATTAGGGGAACACTGCATCAGTTTCATGTAACAGCTACAGGAGCATTTGTGAGATGTCTAAAGATGAACTGCAGTTAGCTTTTCTCTTCCCCTGCAGTTTATCTTTCTGTGAACACGCCCCTCCAGCCTTGATGCAAGTTGCTGTTACAATGTTTTAATACAAAGGTAAGGCAGAAATATTGCCGGGTTTAGCTTTGTTCATCAGATGGATTTCAAAAGCTGAAACTCCATTTTTGTGTGATTATCAGTGTGCATACACCTCAGGACAGGGACATTCTTTACAGTATCCTCAGCTTTAGGCACATCTGGCAGCAGCAGCAGCAAGGAGACACCTCCTGACTCTTCACGAGTACAGAGGTGTAGGAGCGCTCTGTGGAGTGACAGACCACAGAAATACAGGCATACCAAGGCTGCAGAGGAACAGACAGGCTGTTTTCCAGGGTTAAATTCTACTGCTGCAAATCTGAAAATGACAACATTTTCCCAAGGCTGGTGTTTCATTCTCCTTCTAAGATCTTCTCCTTAGTTTCCTCTTAGCGAAGTTTTGGACAGAGATAGGTCTACTGAGGTTGGTCCCAGTTTACATCACTGTGAGAGAATCCAAAATTTTTTCACCTCCATCACTTTGCAAGCTACATATTCTGATTCACTCCATGAGTCCTGTCTAGTTTGAGGGTAAGTGAAACACTCCAGGATGGTTCATCTGTTATAGCACATTTGATTTTTATTTAGCTTTAATACTGGATCACCCTTGGGTCGTTTGCATAAACTCTTGGGTACCTGAATGAGGATCTGCCAGACTTCACCCTGTTTGTGAATGCTGAATCTACTGGCTGCAGTCTGCTTTAACAGGGAATTCCTAAACAGTTTCCATGCAGTTTGTAGTTCAGTTGTCTTGGAATACCCAGCAGATCTGATGTGACTCAGGTATGTCAGATCTGAGTAAGCACTGGGCCCATGATCTGCATGCAGGCATTAAAACCTGATGCTTAACATCCACATGCATACATCAGCTGTGCAATTTGTGCACTACAGGTCCAACATCCTCACTGACTGCACCTGCAACACAGAGACAACCATCCAAAGGGCAGTTAATCCAGGGGACCTGGTTTCTCAGCCACATTCCAATTTCTCTTTCATTTGAAACATTACATTGTTGGGTTTTGAGGTTTTTTTTTTTGTTGTTGCTGCTGTTATTTTTTTCCTAACACATCTCTGCAAAGCATTTCCAGTCAATGAAATAATATTTTTGAGGTTAGATTTTGACATACTTTTCCTACCTGCTCTAACCATGGCTTTAATATCTACAGTTTATTTTTAGTATGAACAGATATAAGTAAACTACAGTAAAAGGATTGATTTATGGATGCTGGTGGGAAGAGCTATAAAGCTTGAAAGCAGTTACTGCTCAGACATTTGAGCTGCTACTTTTCCTGAGGTTGCTTCTGTAGAAGAGAGAGTTTGACAGGACATACAAACTCCAGCTGGATGCTGTTCACAATTTAGAAAACTCAATTGAAATCAGCTATTTTAATTTACTCCCTAGTACTTAGACATGTATTTTCCAAGTAATTGTACCTTCTTTCCTTACTTTATATGTGTGTTTTATTTCTTTCAAATGTACAAATCTGCTACAGATGGTTTGAAGCTTTTAAAGAATTTCTGTTGTGTTTTAGCACCACCACAGAAAGATACATAATTAAATAAAGCAGCTCTTATAAGACTAGTAAGAGTAAACTAAACCAAAGTTCTTCACTGACCCTTCCAGAACTAACAGAAGTCTTAATTCTGTTGAAATACTGCTGGCTTTTCATTCATGCCAGACCAGGCAGCCACACCAGCCTTTCTTTTGGTAGCACAAACATATTTTAAGGGAGGTTTGAGTTTTTATTATACTTTCCCTTCAGGCACCAATAGGATTGTGCCCTGAACATCACGGGGTCTGTCTTGCTGGTAAATCCAGCTGGGAGCGCTGCTGGAGTTCTGTCCCAGGCCTAATGGTGCTGCAGGAGCAGTGACACTGGAACTGCAGGAGCAGGAGGGATGGGGGGTGAGCAGGCAGCAGCCATGGTGCAGGGAGGGCTGTGGCCTCACTAACCAGTCCCCAGCAGCATTGGGATGGTTTCTGCTGCCTAATGACCACCAAACAAATTACATTAAGGAGGCAGCTCTGATGTCAGCCTGGGAAGTCCAGGGCACAAGTTGGAAGTGGCAGGGGATATTTTGGGTACCGCTGAGTGCTGAGGCCTGAGCCCCCAAATGAAAGATGCCCCAGGCTGCAATGAAAGCTGTTACCCCACTGAATACACAGGGGTGGCATCCAAGAGATCGGGATGAGGGAACCAGGATAAAGAGCATCCTGTGTGGAAAGTAGGTGTGAGCTTAAACAGGAGCACTGCAATGAGCAAATAATCTGTGTTGTTGGAAAAGCAGGTGTGTTCCCCTTTCTCACTATCTTACCTCCCCGGCCATGGGTCATGCCTGGGCAGGGACGAGCGCCCGGTGCACTTGGCGGCTACTGCTCGTCCCCCTCCCCTGGCACTCCCCAGCCTCCCACCTGCCCTCTCCGAGGCCTTGGCACCGCCACAGCGCCGCACCGCCGCGGGCTGGGTGGAAACGGGGATGGCAGGTCCTGCCTCCTCCCCCGCTGCCTCTGCCGCGACCGCGCCCGGAGAAGAGTGAGGAGGAGAGGGGCTGTGTGGCTGGTGAGGCCNCTCCCTCCCTCCCCGCCGCCGGAGCGCCCGCGGCCCGCGCACCTCGGCCTCCCCCGCGGCCCGCAGGGAAGAGGATGGCGGAGAGCGAGGCCGAGACCCCCAGCACGCCCTGCGAGTTCGAGAGCAAGTACTTCGAGTACAATGGGGTGCGGCTGCCGCCCTTCTGCCGCGGGAAGATGGAGGAGATCGCCAATTTCCCGGTGAGGGACAGCGANAGCCACGTCGGCATGGTCCCCTCCCCCAAATGAGGGGGGCGGGGGGGGGAGCCGGGGCTGCCGCGGGTGGTGGGGCGGTTCCTCCTCCTCCTCCTCTTCCTCCTCCTCCTCCTCGTCCTCCTCCTCTCCCCGCTCGCAGGGCAGCCGGGGCAGGGAGCGGGGGCTGGAGGTGCCCCGGCGGCCCCCGCGGGATGTGGGGCCTGAGCCCGTTCGCCACCGCGGGTGTGCCCGGGGATGGTGCCCTGTATCCAGGGATGGTGCCCTGTATCCGGGGATGGTGCCCTGGGGCCGGGCATGGTGCGATGCCTTGTGTCCAAGGATGGTACCCTGTATCCGGGGATGGTGCCCTGTGTCCGAGGATGGTGCCCTGTATTCGGGGATGGTATCCTGTGTCCAGGGATGGTGCACTGTATCCAGAGATGGTGACCGGTGTCCGGGAATGGTGCTCTGTGTCTGGGGATGGTGCCATGGGGCCGGGGATGCTGCTCTGCGCCCAGCAGCCCTCGCAGCTCTGCAGAGTTGAGAGCCTGTCCCGGGCACGGAGGGGCTTCGGGGGCCCTGCGGGGGACCCACGGAGGGTGGGTACACGCCGGCACCCAGCGCTGCCCCGGTGACCCCGCCTGGGTGGTCCCGAACCGCTGGAGGATGACGATGCTGCTCCGGGCAAGGGAAATCTCGCTCAGCAAAGATGTCGAACGGGGAAGGTCTGTGGCATAAATGCGAATGTCTGCTGTGGTGCACAGGTTCGGTGTGTGCTCCGCAGCCTTCCCTCTGTGCTGCACTCCCGAGGCGGCTGCCCAGATCGTTCTGGGAGAGCATGTGCTCCGAGTACATTCTTGCTGCACTGTCTGATTCACCAGAAAGGCCTCCTGTTTGCAGTACAAGTGCATGTTTTGCCCAGTAAATGCCTCCTTTGGCTGTTGCATACCCTTTGGGTGTCTGCTTGTAATGCCGTACTTCTCGATTTTTTTATCCTCTCCGTTTCCAAGCAAAAATATTTAAAGAGAATTACCGTGGATGTAGTGCTGCCTGCAAAGAGACAGACAATATGGGAGCTTTGTACCCCACCTGATAAAATCAGATGAACTCCTTCGTAAGTGCATTCTTGAGTGACTTTTTTCCTGACAATGAGATGATCTCTTTCTAGGAAATCCAAAATCCACTGCAGATAACAGATGTCAGCTCTGTAAATGCCCTTGTGAAACGTTGTTTCAGTATTGTGGGTTTCTGACTTACTTCATTGTTTGCAGTGTGAATGGCTAATGCTTTTCAATTTCTTGGTGTGCTGCTTCAAGCATGCACATTTCTACAATGTAGCATCTATTATGTTATTGTCATTTCTCAAGCACTCTCAAGCATTTGTCTTTACATTTTTTGATATTTTATTTCTAACTGTGCTCTTAAAGACTGGCAAGAGCTTGATATATAACACCTTAGATAAGGAAAAGTGTGTAGATGGATGGCCCCCAAAATTCTAGGATTAGGAGTAGACAGCTACATTTTAATTGTTCTTTTAAACTGTCTTCTTCCAGATTTATAGCATGCAGCACCAACACTATTAAATTCTTTGTGGTTTAAGATTTCAGCTTTGAGAATCTGTGGCTACAATGTTCCTGTGTTAGAACTGCACCCCCATTTTGTAGTGGCGTCTTGTTAAGCGTCCTCAGCCAATCTCAGCCAGCCACAATGTCATTAATAGCTGGCAGTAGCTTAGTTTTCATGGCTAGACAGTTGGCTGTGGAAAGCCAGCTTGCATAATCATATTTAATTTGCTATTTGTGCTTAGAGCAACATAATATTAGATCTTTTGGGGCTCCAGTGACAGGGAACTGTCTGCTTACTGAATGGACATGCTACAAGAGGATTTACTGACAGTCACTGGAAGAAGGAAAAGATGGGTGAGAATTGGGACACCAAAACTGAAGGTGCAGTATTGACAAGCTACAGGAGCAGCCTTGAGATCAAAATAGGATTTCATTTGCCGGGAGAGTGCTTGGGTGGTGAGTAATCTGATGTCCTTGTTGAGGGAATAGGCTCATCTCGATAATGGCATCTCCAGGCTCCACCTTCTTGTAGCCCAGAGTCTACCAAGACCCTTGGAAGCTTGTTTTGTCAGCTGCTCCTCTGTGGCTTACAGCTTATTTAGGGCTTCAGAGGGAATGCTGGCTAGGGACAGGCATGTCAGCAGAAACTGGGCTTCCCTAGGATGGTTCTCACTGATTTAGCCAAGGTCATGCAGAAAGTCTACAGCAAAGCCAGGAGTTAAATTCAGAACCCCATTACCCTAACTACAACTTCGTCTTTCTGCCTCTCAGTAGTGTTGACAAAAGATTTTTCTGTTTACAGGATCTAATCAGAATTTTCATGATGTTGCTGGAACGAAAAAATGGAGGTTCACAAAACAGGCTTCATGTACAAAATGTAATTATTTGGAGTGAAATGCTTTGGCTTATTCTGGTAGTATTTAGAGGTAGAACATGGCTGGGACCACCTACCTAGTTTCTGTGAATAAATGGTGTTTGAACAATACTTCAAGAAAGAAAAATGCACCAATGTCAAATAGGTCCAATGGAAAACTTTCCTCTTGTTCCTAAGGAAATCAGCTTTGTTCAGTGTAGCAGCAGCTCTCCATCTGCTCAAACTGTGGAAAATACCCAAACAAGTCTGTGTGCTGGATGTGTGAGAGGCCAGAGCCTGTGGCTACGAGCAGAAGGCTCCAGCAGTAGCTGTTGACCATATGGTGGCTTATCTGGCAAAGAAAATCCACAAGTGGCTTATAGGGCCAGGACTGCTTCAGCTGTCCCAGGGACTGGTGAAGTGGTCTGGAAGCCATTTGGAAGACACTGTACACTGCAGGAATAGACAATGCAGCTCCAAACATGTGAAATGGAGGTGGTACTTGGAAATAGTTACAGATATTGGTAAATTGGGAGTGACCCAGGAAGAAGCTGTTCCAATAATGGTAGAAAATCAAATGTACCAGTGGCCTTACTGGGAGTAATGTAATAAGCCTAATGGAAAGTGACTCTGCTTTAATGTGATTTCCAGTGCTGGATGGCTGAATAATGATATCCCTTATATCTTTAATTATTCTTAACACCTGTGCCCAATCAATGGTAACAGCTTTTGGGAGCTTTTGGACTATGAGAAAGTTACGCCTGAAACCCAGAGACTCAAATATATGAATGTGTCTGTGTTTTTACATCCAGTGCTACTGTAATTATAGAAAACCTTTTTTGTCATGATGCATAATTTAAAATCAGGTGTGCTGCTGCTCCTGAAGAAATGAAGTCAAAAGTTCATCTTCCATGTGACTTTGTAGTGTAGAGTGGGCAGGCTGAGTGGGACACAGATTTGCAGGAGAAAAAGTAAACCAGAATGCTGTTCCCATAGTATCAAATAACCAGAGCTCACACCACAGATAAGATATAGATGCACCATTTATAGGGAGTACTGTGCCTCTGTCACAACTTGCCTTGAACCCTCTCATCCTGTGGACTTTCTGTACCCTACTTGGAAATTAAAATTCTCATCTGTGAACTTAAGCTACAGGATTAATGGAGAAGCACATTTTTCCATGGTATTCTCTCAGTCACCGTGTTAAGAGCCAGATTAGCTGTTTGCTAACATCAGTGATTTCCGTGGAATTAAATCAGTCCCTGAAGTGTAGTGTTTAGTTCAGGTTCACTCAGTGCTTCATTGTGTCTTACGGTGTCACTGTGACTGGACGTGATCTGTCCACGTGCTTACTCAGAAGTGGTGCACAGCAGCTCCCTTAATACCATCTTGTGTGTGTTCTAAATGATTGTGTACTTGGCATCCTTGGGTCAAAGCCCACAAATTCATGCCTTTTGCAAAACTGGTAATTTGAGAAAGCGAGCTGTGTGCATTAATAATGAAGCTCTCTCTCCCATGGTGATTATTTTGCCAAATAATTTTTTGGAGTTCTGTGTGGAAAAATTTCAACTGTTGAGCAAATACCAGCTTCAAGTCCAGCCAGTTCATGAGAACTTGCATTTGATGCCAGACAGTGGGTCAAAAGAGCAGGTGTTGCCTGTGGCCTCACCTGTCTGGAGGTGGTTTTTTACAGATTCTCAATTTCCCTTGTAGCACTGGATTTTTGTAACTACCCACTGGCTGTTAGGGAGTATGATGGCTCGAGACCTTTGCTTTAATGAAGTGCCAGCAGTGAGTTTTTGGATAAGACCAAGGACAGCTTTCATGTGTGTTTATTTACTGAGTTCTCCTCTTTGGAATTCTTTCACACTCACTGTTAGGTGAAATGAACCAGGGTGAGTCAGTTTGGGTGTTCCATTTCATTGTTTGTTTGAGAGGTTCTGTGTGTACAGGTCATGCCTCTGCCAGTGCATTGCAACACTTCCTCCTGCTGGGTCACCAGGATGTGCCAGTCCCTTCCCTGGCTGATGGAGGAGCTTTGTCCTTCCTGTCTCTTACAATCTCTCTGCATTCTTTCATGGCCCATTTCCCTCATCCCATAATCCCTGTTATGTTCTTCCCACGCAGGGACTCTGTGTGCCCTGGGGTTTTCTTCTGTCCTAGGGAAGGAGTTGTTTGATGCATTGACCATTACAGCTATGACAGGGAGAACTGTTAAACTGTGAACAAGAAACAGAGGATACAATATAAACAGCAGTTTTCCTGTTTGTCTGATTCCCCAGTTAAAGCAATAGACTTCAGCTCATCAACATCTAAAATATTCTTGGCACTCAAAAGTTACTACACTTAAGGCAAAGAGAGGCTTGAACCATTGGAGATGTAGACATATGTACTTTTTTCTTTGGCTATGAAGTTGGTTTAAGGATTTCTTATCCTTGGCCTCTTGTTTCTTCCCCTTGCAATCAGCCTTAGCTGTCTGTGAGACCATGTTAAAAAGTCAGGTTGGCAAAATCTTGAGTAAAGAAATACATTGTAAAGAAAATGTACAAGGTGAGCATGCCAATATCTTGCTTTGTTTATCTTGTGCAATCCTGCTTTTCATGTTTTCCACAGACTATAAAGACCTCTTGGCAGTGGGGTTATATTTACAGGTGAAATTGGTGTTACTGTACTTCACAGTAACAGCCGTATTATTCAATATGCAGATTATTATTGCTTGGCTGAGTTCAGGTGGCTGCAGATGCCCAGATGTGCACAGGTCAAACACTGCTGACAGTCAGTCCTGATTTGCACAGTTGTAACTGAGAGGAGAATCAGGCTGAAAGGTTGCCCAAGGATGTTCCTGAGCCGTGGGAGGCTCGGCTGGGAGCTGTCAGAGGGACGTGTGGCAGCTGCGGCGGATTGCAGAGGTTTCCCTGCTGAGGGCAGCTCTGAGTGGCCTTTGTGGCAAAGGCTCCTCAGGGGACACAGGCATCCATGTGTGTTAAATTAGTTGACTTGCCTTAATTTCCAGTGTTCTCGTATGGAACTTCTCCTAGCAGTTTTGTTGGTATTATTTTATAACCACAGCTTTGCAGTTGTGAAAGAGCCAGATTCTGCTGTGCTGGATTTACAGTGCTATAACCTCCGCAGAATTTTGTTGCCTTGGGCTTAAACCATCTTCATTTAAAGAATTAATGCAAATACTACTGGCCCAGAGGCATGCCTTGAGAAATCATGAGGCATTTTTACACAAAATACATTTGGGATTCTTTTCCTTTCACCTCTGGTTTTTGAAGCAATATTATGCCCTATGACACTGAATGATGAGAAACCTCTGTTAGTGTCAGGAATCTGGATGAACGAGTTGATACCTTTAAAATCAGAATATAGCATGTAACTTCCTCTTTTTTCAGTAACATCACAGTTACTTGGTTTCTTTAAGCAATGTGTAAAGTTCAGATATTGTTCTGTTTTAATGACAGATGAATGTGCATCAATTCTCATACCAGCTGGCCAGAATGAATGGAATTCTTATTCAAACAGGAAGGGAACAGCAAACTGCATTGTTTAAGACATGATATATTGATAGAGATATGCTCTGTGAGCTGTCCCTTTAGGGACTGATGGACAGGGTCTATATTTGAATCTGATTTCATGCTCCTGATGACTGAAATCATGTTCCTTCCACCACTGAGAAGAGTAAATACTCCACAGCTTAAACTCACCCATTGAGGACCATTCAGGTGCAGAAAGTAACTCCTGCAGATTAATATTTCTGGGGGTTAGAGCCACTGGGTTCCTGTGCTTTGAAAGTCCTTCTGAAATGGGTGTATCTTTTTATTTATAAATAGCTCAAAATGCCATCAGGTATTGACTCAGTCTTAAATGCTGCTAGGCAAAGAAATGATAAATAAAACTATCAAAACATAAGTAATTGAAGACATTGTAAAGTTTGCCACTGATGCATTTGACTTGATTGCAGTGTGAGTAGAATTGAATATGTCCTTGTATGCCTCAAACTTGAAATAAAAGTGGAGAAAAAAAGATCTGTGGTTAAGGGAAACTCCTTTTATTATCTAGATGGCAGTGTTTCTCTCATGACCCTTTTATCAAACCAGTGAAGAGATGTTACTAGAGGCAGAACAAATGGTTCAGAAGAGGAAGAATTCTCCAGTTATCTAATAGGTTTTGTTGGGTCTTTTGCAAATGTAGCATAATTGTTTCCCTGCTGTGAAGTAGTGCAAAACTTGCTTTTTTTTTTTGTAAACAGGCATAGGAAAAAAAAAACCAAAAAGGCTTTACCCAGGGTAAAGAGTGTATTCTGAACATGTGAAATCATTATCAACTGTATTAAATGATAATGACCTCAAAGACTAAAGAATTAGAAAATTATGTAGATCAGCCAAACCCACCAGCCAGTTGTTCTCATTTCATGTTAATGTTCATTTGTCACAGTGAAGATATTAATGAAAGGAAGCAAAATGCTTCATTTTTTATTCTTATTATGCAGTCATATTAAATGAAGACTTTTCTCTGGTTCAGTACACTAGGGACTCATATACCCTGTGCTGAGGGGAAGGAACTACCCCATGTATTGTCCCAAAAATGCTGCTTTGAAGTGATGCAAGCTTTGGTATACTGGGCATGCAATGTGACTTTGTGGCTGCAGATTCTGTGACCTGGGATAAGTCATATAATCTTGTCTGTGTTGTCCACTAGATGTGTTTCTTCTCTTCCAGAATTTTTCATATAAAATGGAAAGCAGTTCCCATGGGCAAACAGATGTCACCTACCATATACATTTTTGTAGAGAAACTAGCAAATTGCAGGTCTGAAATTGAATTCAGCATTTCTTCTCCTCCTTTTGCTTGAGCCATGGCAGAAGAGCCCAACGCCCCCCAGCTGCCCCCTCCTGTCAGGGAGTTGTGCAGAGCCAGAAGGTCCCCCCTGAGCCTCCTTTTCTCCAGCCTGCGCCCCTTTCCCAGCTCCCTCAGCCCCTCCTGGTGCTCCAGACCCTTCCCCAGCTCCGTTCCCTTCTCTGGACATGCTCCAGCCCCTCACTGTCTTTCTTGTGCTGCGGTTCCCAGAACTGCCCCAGGATGTGAGGTGTGGCCCCAGCAGTGGCCAGCACAGGGGACAGTCACTGCCCTGGCCCTGCTGCCACCCCATGGCTGGCACAGCCCAGGGGCCATTGGCCTCTTGCCCACCTATTGATGCAAGGCAATCAGAAACACAGATTAACCATGCAATTAAAAGCCTGTTTACTGCTGGTCAGGGTTGCCAAAGTAGCACAGAGCAGCTACAGGCATTGCTGAAGCTGGACTGCTCTCTACATGCAGAGCTGAAATGCACATTAGTAATGACCAATGTCAGTGCTTCTGTGGGATCACCAGTGCTTTCTGTCAGAAAATGTGTTTTCTTCAACCATTTTGCTACAACACTGTAAACCTGTTGCCTGATATCAAAGGGAAAAACCTTATAATAGTATTAAAATGGTAAGATAAAAAAGCAGGTCTTTATTGGAAGCTTCCAGGTGCTCCCATGGTTATGGGCACACCCAGCATCAGATTTCTGCAATTTTTTTGCGTTTCACAAATGATCATATCTAACAAATATTGTCCAGTTAGAAGAGCAGTTCGTTAGGTAATTTTCCCCCAGGTTCTGCCCCATTAGAGTTGGTCCAGGGGCTTCTTTTCCCCATTTCTTGTTGTGTCTTCTCAGATTCTGGTTGGAGAACAAAATGTCCTTGTAGGTTCTCTTCTTGAAAACAAGACTAAACAGTAATTCAGGAATATGTTAGAAGATTAGTCTATTATTCTAAAACCTAAGAGAAAGGGTAGGAAAAATACCAGGAGGTATACAACCATGTATTAACAGTCCACAAAGCTACAAATATATGAAAAATGTATAAAAAGCTAGAGTCTTTAGGCATCAAACCCATGGTGATATCGATTGGCTGATGCCCTTTTATACTCCCAATCAGATTTCTTTCCATTTCTGATTCTGGAGAGCAGCAATGGAAATGGCTGTAGCTGGCTTAAAACTGCAGCCCAGCAGACAGGGGGAATGACTGTGTGCTGAAGGAGGGGGGACATAGGAGCCTTGAGAAGAATAGTTTTTGCTTAGTGCAGCTATAATTTGAGTGGGATTCTGTGTGGGATGAAATGCTTTACTCCCTGACCTTAGACAAGCAATAGCTGACTGGACAGGTTGTGTAGAGTGTAAACAATGTTTCTGGAAATCCTGAAACAAATGTGCTGTCTTTTTTTTAATGTATAACCTGTACCTGCAGCAGTTTCATTTTATATTATTGGTGTGCTGCACTCTTGAAACTTGACCACCTAATATGTGCAAATGCCTACATTAATGTGTAGGCAGGTTTTGCCTAACAGTTTTCCTGGAAGGGGTTGAAACTGAGGCAGAGAATTGCATTTTGAGTAGTGACAGACATCTTCTGGCATTATTATATGGTGAGAGGACTGTTTACAGCAAAGGGTGTGAGATCTACCTCAACACAAGTGTCTAATAGAAGTGCCCTGTTGTTTCCTGATTTCTGATCCCATCTCAGTCGGCAGAGCTCGCTGTGAAGCTCTGCATTCACCCACAGACCATTTTATGACTAGAGCAGAGCAGAGAGTGATGGAGCTGTCCTAGAAATCAGTGGTGCTGAGGGTAACTATGCAGTTCCTTTCAATGTAATTAAGTCCTTGAGCATGACTGCAAAATCCCATGGCTTGTCATCACAGCAAAGTTCTTTCCTGCATTGTTGTCCTTGGTACAGTGTGTGAAAATGAAGGGAAATGAGGCACACTGGGAAGACTTTCTGTTGGGAGATTGTGAGCTCCTGCTGGGGTAATGCATTATGCAATTTAGGCATGTTTTTTGATATGGGCTCTAAAAAGATGGGAGAAAGGGATGCCAGAGGATGCAGGAGGGCAGGATACAACTGAGGTAGGACTGGCTTAAGGGCATCTTTTCTATGCTCCAGAGAGGAGGCGAGATTTGAAACTTTGCTGATGCACTTTTGCCCATCGCTGTGAGGAGGTACCACTGCTGGTTCACACGGGGAAAGTTTGCCAGGTAATTTTGAGATGCTTGAGACAGAACCTGCCCTGTAGCATGTATTAGCCAATAAAAGCTCTCTTCCCCTGCAAGCTCCTGTCCTGCTGGCCAAGCCTTTGTTATGACTGCACGATCCGGCGCATTGCGCTGTTGTCGTGAAAGCCGCGGTGTCTGAACTGGGTGGTCAGGGCATCCATCCAAGGCATGAGCCTCAGCAAGGAAGGCAACAACTTCATGTGCTGGGTTGGCTTTAGACCTGGTCAGCCTTGAATAGGTGTAGGAAGGCTGAAAAGAAATGTCATTCTGCCAGAGCAAGCGGGCTCATCTGACATTTCTGTGTTCCTGCGTGTTGTATGTTGTGTCTTTTTGCTTTAGCCTGATGGATGTTGTGCTCTCTTTTATCACGAGAGCGTGTTTGGTTGGCGAGTAGAAACTGGAGGAAAATTAACTTAAGGATGTGGGCAGATGTCCTCTTTTAAAGGTGCCTGTGCTAGTGCAGGATTGTTAGTCTCCTTAGCCTGCTGTTTGTCATTCCTGGTAGAAAAACAGCCTGCAGAGTGTTTTGGGCGGATGCATTCTGGTTTGTCCCAGGCAAAATTTGCTACGTGAGTGGATGCCAAAAGTAGAAAATCCTTCTGCTAATTTGGCCAATCTAATTTCAAGTGTATTGGAGCAGTTTTTGTGAAGTTACTCCATCAGTGATGACACCTGCTGCAGACATGATGAGCATCCACAGATACGGACAGCCCAGCTAAAGCTTCAAGAGAAGAGTAAAACACTTTTCCCTTTGAATATCTGATACCAAGAGAGGTCTGTAACCAACCAGTAGCAGCTGTCTGTGAGGGACCTGTGACAAAATCCGGGACACCTGGGTATGAGGAAATCATGGATGTCAGGACAAGCTTGAAGACACAAATCGCGACTCTTCAATCAGAAGGCAAATGAAGGCAAACTTGTGGCCTGTTGTTGTTTTTAACAGGAGATCTGTGGACCTGACTCGCACTTCCTAGAGCTGTTAGGATACTACTTACCCAGCCCTTGCTGCAGAGCACGTGAGGATGCTGTGGATTATTAACGAGGATAGAAAAGAAAGGCTTTTTGCCCCAGCTGGCCTCAACAAGAGACCTCTGCCAGCTGGGACAGACTGGGGTAGCCATGGCTTTAATGCACTGGCTGGAGGGTATGTGACTCTTGAGCTGTTCTTCTTGTGGTTTTATAAAGTCTAAAGCAGGAAACACAGAAAATCTGGTTATCTGCTTCACCACAGCTACACTAGCTAACTAGTACACTAGGCAGAGGCTCTGGCAGGCTCTCATCCATGCTGTTTCCTTGCTTGCACATTCCCTGACAGGTCTGTGCTCTCCCAGTGTGCCCTCAGCATGGTGTGGAGACAGCTGGAGCCAGCGCCTCCCCTGGGAAGAGACGGATGAATCTCTCTTCTTCAGGGAATTGTTCCCTGTGGGTGAGGGTTTGGCTGTGCTACAGATCTCCCAGAGAACAGGACCTGGTGTGATTTATTTACTAGTGTTGCTCCAATATTAGGATCCAGCATGGTCCAAAGGAGGTGTTTTTCTCCAAGCTGGACAGTAGTGGCCGCCTCCCTCGCTGTGAGGGAGTGGGGCTGCCCCTGCTGTCAGTGCCAGGTCCCAGACGCTCTGTGGTCGATGTGCACTCCTCATCCTGTCCTCTATTGAGTGGTTAGTGTGCTAATGTAAGGGAGAATCACGACTCAGGCCATTTTTTTAAAAAATAGTACTAATGCATTAGCCAAAAATAGCCCTGCTTTGTAACCAGTTCATTAAAGCAGTGCTTTAGGATACTGTATTGGACATAATGGCAATAATTCTGTGGATAATCCATGTGTGTAAACAGTTCAGTGACAGCATTTTTACCAAACAGAAAGTAGGTTTTCCTCCTAAATAGAAGAGGGTTTTCATATTGTGCTGTTTATAGCCTCTGGCAAAACTTACTCAAAACACAACTTGGAATTAATGGACCCATGTCTGCAGAATTTAGCCTTTTGGTTTTGGTTTAAAAGGTGGTAGCTGCAAGCAGAAAAATAAATTGATTAGGAAGTCTAAAAATCTAAGGCTCTGTTCATTAAATGTTGCTGGAAATTGTGTGTTTAATACTTATTTTAAATCCAGTCTTGCTTAAGTTGTGGACTTTACTTTCAGTAGGTCTGGTTTCAGGTTCCTTGTGTGCCACAGACTCCCTTGACAGGTCACTACTGACTATGGGGCTTTTAGGCCATATAAGGGGGGCATTAGTCTTAGAGCATGAGTATTCAGTCCTTTCTGAAAATTGGGCCCTCTAATAAATATTTAATTGGTCAGTCAAAAAAAAATAGTGTGACAATATAACATCACAATTTCAGTCTTTATTCTGAATCCCCAGTCTCATTTAGGAAAACAGAAGAATTGGAAAATATGGCACCAAGGTACATACATTACTTTTATTTTTAAAACCCTAGTTGTTAATGAAAACCTCTATTCTGAAGCCAGGTGGAATTTGAGCATGTAGGAGAACTTTAACGTACAGACCTCAAGAGGAGATACTTTAATGTTTTGGAAATGGTTTTTTCTTCTCATTTTTCCTCCAGTATCATAGGGTGAAGATGAATCTGTCATACTGACCTGCAGATTTACACTGAAATTAGCCAAGGGGGAATGAGCTTGCAGGCAATTAGAGCAACACTGTGAGGCTCTGCTGTACAGCACTTGCAGGCCAGTCTGGCAGCTTTAGCAGCCCTCATTTGTAATGAGCACTTGCATCTATAAAAAGTTATGAGTCATAATGGATCTGTTGCATTGGATTAGCCAAAATTTGGTCAAGCATTGGCAGATCAAACAAAGTACAGCTAATTGGGATTGCTAGATTACTAGCATTAGTATTTCTTTATTTTAATTTTCCATATGGTTTCCAAACAAGGGGCGAATAAAGGGAACATACCAAAGGCCTTTGCATCCTTGGGCTGCAGGTTTGTCCCGTCTTAGCTGGTAAGAGAGGAGAAATGGAAGGAAACTACCTTAGAAACCACACAGAGAAGTGAAATTTCACTGGAAATCTTACGGTTTTATATTTGCCCCTTCACTTTGAACACATCTGTGATGTCCGGTGACTTCATAGGAGTGCCAGTGGCCAGAAAATGTTGAGAGAAGCTAGAGAACACCTGCACTAGAGAATATTTCTCCCTCCCACAGTGACTAAATTTGACATTGGAAGACATCTAATGCATAGAAGCCAGAAGGAGTAGCTGTGGTGTTTCCAAGTCGTGTCTGCCTCACTGTGCTGCCTGGTTGCTGCTGCAGCAGCCCCTGATGAGCAGCAGCAGAGCAGCCTTGGACTGACTTTGCTCTTGCTGCTGAGGCATTGGCCATGGAAAGGGCGCAAAGGAAGAGTTCCCAGTCTCAGGGACTGCTGGAGTGTGATGGGATTTTTAATGAGGCCTGGTTTCTGTGCATCGTTAGGTAGCGCAGGAAAGCGCAGCGCATCCCCACCAGCACATCCTCCTGCTGCTGCTGAGACTGGGCTGCCTTTGTACATGCTGCTGTGCAGGGTAGGAATACAGGTTCACAGATAATTTAAAAAGCTCTCCTAAAAACATGAACATTCTGGCAGGCAGTAGCTTCTCACAGCTGCCTCCCACCCCCTCTCTTTCCAGATATTGTGTGATAAACTGGAACACTCTGTGTTCTCCTGAGGCGTTTTATTGACATAGCAGAGGAGCTTGTCAGGAAGAGCATTTCTCAGGTACATTGCAGTGAAGTTCCTCAGATGCTGACTGGCTCCATTTTAGCTGGAGTTGGATAAGTGTTCATGAATTCCTTGTCTGTTTTGGCAGTATGACCTTGGAGGTGGCAGGGTGAGCAGTCTTCCTCCAGGATGAAATGCTGCAGATGGAAGAAGAAAGGGTAGAATTGCTGGGAGCTTACTAATGTGGCATCTGGTGCCTCATGTCCAAAGGCTGGCAGTTAATCCTGTTTTTCAGTGGTTATCCTTTTGTATTTATGCTTCTGTAGCATCCCAGGTGAGGTGTGCATGTACATGTACAGGTGTTCAGCAGCACCAGAAGGAAGCGATGAAGATACTGGAGATGCACAACATCCATTGCCTCAGCAGGGCCAGGAATCTAGGGAGTACAGAAAGAAACTCTGCATACTTTTATTTCCTTTTTAAATTTACCTTGCCTTGCCTTTTTCTTCTGTCCAACAAGTATCATAATTTTCCTTTTATTAAGAAAGTTTCTGTGACATTTAGATCTGGCTAGGTTTTGTGATAGACTGGGATTGTTGGCGTTATTCACATAATCTCCTTTGATAATCTCAGTTTCAGGAATTTACTCTACCTTTCATCCATAAAATGATGGTTCTTGCAAATCTCCACAGAGATCACTAAGTCAGCTGGGTCCCGTGGCAAATTGCTGTGTGTTTTACACACAGGTGGGGCTGCAGCAGAAGACTCACATCCCATCATGCTGTGGCATTTTAACAAATTCTGCCAGCCCTAGTCCAGGCTTGGGCCTCTCATCTCATGGATAGGTTCAGTATCTCAGTTTATTTGGCTTTCCAGCCAGCCAGTGTTCCCAGGGTTGAAGATGTTGCCCTAGGAGCCAGGTCTGGAATTTGGACTGCCTGTTACTAGGTTAAGTCATCTTTGCTAACCCAGAACATTCAGCTCTGATACCTTTAATTTGAGTTGGTTTTAGTCCTAGTAGAGATGTGAGGAGGTCATACACACCTAATTATATACATGAAAGCTTTTAGATTTTTTTTCTTTTTTAAAAAATAAGCCTGTGATGCTTTAATTTGTTCTTTTAAACAGGAAACCAGGTCAATGATAATTTTTTTACCTGGAGCTCTTGGAATGTGTGTGTGTGGTAAATAATAATTGATTAAGGGCGACGAGTTAAAAAAAAAATCACTGTTCCCTCAGAAATTAATTCCCTACTTCCCATTTCAGGTCTACATTTACATTAAGACCCTGAAATTCTGAAGCACAGTAACTTGAGTGCTAAGGTGGAAAAAAAATCAGACTAATACAGAGAGTGACAAAAGAGAAAGCTAGCACAGAGTTCATGGGTGAGGGAAATTGGGATCAGTGATCCTGCTGCAGGTGTAGGGAGGAGAAGTTCCAGCCTGCTGGATAGTGCCAGCATTTGTCTTTCGATGTGTCACTAGTTTTGGATGATTTAGATGGAAACTTGAGCTTCCAAAACCCCACTTTGGATGGGAAATACATCATTTCCCACCTCTGCAGCTCTCCATGGATCTGATGGCAATCAAGCCAAGTCTGGTGCATAGGCACAGGTCTGAGCAGAACCAGGTAAGGCCATGGGGGCTGTGCTCCCTGGCCCTCACTTTTAACTTTGCTGGTGGACATTGTGGGGAGCTGGTAGGGAACATGCTGCTCTCCTGAAGTTTCAGGGTGGTTCTGCCTCGATCCTGTGGCCCTTCTGTATTCAGAGGCACAATAGAGATGGCAGCTTTTTGCCTAGAGAGCAGCTGAGCAACCAAAAAAAAATAGTTTATTGTGTATCCCCACAGAGTTATTTCTTTTCCTTTCACGGAACAGGGCTGCTGTAATAGCGTTTCTCTTTGCAGGTGGAATTGGAAATACTGAAATAAATTATGGAGAACCAGGGTGTTTCCTGTCAGAATAAATATTTAATGAGAACAAGGGTTGTGCTCATTCAGAGTCACAAGAACTGATACTAAAGCACTGTATGAATGTTAATGTTAATGTGTAAAATATATGCTCGAAATTAAAAATGCAGAGTGAACAGCCTCAGGGGCAAGTGTGTACTAAGTGTGTGACAGCTGTCTCTGTGGGTGATGATAATGTAAATGTGTCTTCTTTTTTTTTTCATGGCCCACACCTTTTAAATTTACCCACCAGTCAGTAAGGGAACAGAGGAATCTTGAAGTGCTTGGTATCCAAAAACAATTCTTGGAGGTGTGTGTTCTTTCACATTGTGTCCAGACTGTGTTTACTCCAACCATTGGCCTCACTTAACTGTTTCTGTCTCAGATTAAACAACAATTGGATTAATGATGCAGTAGGGGGTTTTTTGTGTTGGAACAAAATACAGAACTGGTACACAGGTGCCTGTTTGTGTATACAGTCCTGTCAGCTAACGTGAATTAACTAGAGACTGTTACAAGTGACTTGCAACTCACAAATTATTTTCAAGTTCAAATGGTCATGTCCTCAGAGTTTTTACAGTTCCTCTTTCCAAAGACTGGGGTGCTGGGGCAGGCTTGGGCTTTGTAACCAGTTCTGGAACCATTACTTGTTCCTTTAGACAACACGAGATAGTGAATAAATCCTGGTCTCGTTTCCCTTACTGCTCACAACTCCTAGATAATGGGTCTGGATTTTGCAGTTTTTAGGACATCCCACACTCTTGGGACTTTTCATTTGACATGTGGGGTCCCTCCCTGGCTCGCTGTGATCTCTCCTCATTCTGTTCCTCCATTTCACCAAGAGCTTTTCTCTTCATAACCCTCTGTCAAATATCCCTGTATTGAGGGTTCCCTACCTGCCTGAAGGTAAAGTCACTTTGAAATAGTTTCCCTGTCCAGAGGTCTAACTGAAGTACCTATTAATTTTCCAAAGTGCAGTCATTGGCCATGATATCTAATGGTTGCTTTGTAAATGTCCTCAGAGTGGGGAGAGATAACGTAATTGGGGCCTCTAAAGCTTGTGACTGACTCACTGTGCATGGATGTGTTCGGGGCTTTACCCACTCCATAACCTGGAGGCATAAATAGACTCTCAAATCATTGCATAACAGTGGCCTTGCCTGCAATTTAGAATAAAGGTCTCTCAGCACAGCCACTAATGCGTTTTGTGAACTTGGATGACCTCTGTTTACCTTGTTTTTTAATTTCTAAAATGGAAATAGTAGTGTTTTGCCAAGGTAGCATTTACAGGGGCAAAACTTTTTGTTAAATGCTTTTGAATTCACGGGTTAAATGATTTGGAGACAGAAATGTATTTAAATTGTTATTGAATTAAAAAAATCTCAGGTCTTTTGCTTGAAAGATCTGCATGTGTTTAAAATAAAACTAGGGGAGCTGACATGCTATGTTAAAACAGTAGTTACAGACTTAGCTCTCAGCAGACTGTTGAGGACAAAAGTTGCCATTATTTCTCTGTTTAGGTCTCCCTTCATATGGTTCTGTTTAGATAAGAACTGTAATACAATCTGTTCTCTTTCATTGTTTGGTTTCTGCAGGCACAGGCTTGCTGCAGGAAGTGGTGTATCTAGTAAGTCAGGGAGCTGATCCAGATGAGATTGGACTAATGAATATAGATGAGCAACTTCCAGTCCTAGAGTACCCTCAGCCCGGTCTGGACATCATCAAGGTACAATTTATTGCAAAGAAAGTCTTCCAGCACCTGGGTATCTTTTTGCTCAGTTCCATGTTTATCACTTCATCTCATCCTGTGTCCTTCTCCTTTTCATCACTGGACTTGTTCAGATTGTTGCTATGATTCAGAGTGTTATTGGGTTATTTTAAATTGCTTTTATTAAGCTTTATTGTATTCTGTTTAATATTTTAAATGTGTCTCCATGTCCTAAATATCTTGGCAGTGGGTTTTCTGAATCAAAGTTGCAGGCCTCTCTTGCTTATGTAAACAGGAGCTGGCCAAATGAAGCAAATTTGCTTTGATTCCTTCTCTGAATTTCTGAAAGAGGAAGTACAAATGCAGATATCCATGGATCTGTATTCCCACTGCTCTGAATTTACACATCTCAATCTTCAGATCCTCACATCCTGGCTCTCTACAGACACTGTGGATATAATTTGAGGGGATTGGAATATCCTGCATGAAATTCCATGCTATTAAGAATCCCCTGAAGTCCAGCTGCATGGCACACAGGCATGATCTTGTCCTTGTTGCAACCACTTCTGACAGAGGCACATCTTGGAGTTATTAGGAGAACTGTACAGGGCCATCCTGTAACAGCTGCAGTGCTGCTTGAACTGAGCAAGCTCAGGCTGGCAGGGATAGAATTAAGCTGCTTGTGGTCAATGACAACTGCAGCCTCAGCCTACTTTAGGCTGAGAGTATTTAGAGGTCAGAGATTGCTCTTCTTTTTCATCTGTGATGCCTAATCCAGTGAGACCTCAGTGCTACCCTGATGCAAAAAAGTGGTGGCAATAGTAAGAGGTTTAGTTTGAGATTACACATTCTTATCTCTGCCATGTGCTAGCAGCTTGATTCAACATGGATTTATTCAGTTTTTAATAGAAGAGCATGATTTGTGTCATAAGACAATTTTGTCTCAAATTACAGAAAAAATATTGTTTGAAAGGCATTCACACACTCAGATAAACCTTTGGGCCTAATTCTGAGGATAAAATAAAATGCGAGGGTAAAATCTGGAAGAAGTTAGGGGTCATGTTTTCAGAGCTTCTAATATTTTTCAAGGATTTTTAGTGGAGGCATCACTGGAAAGAAAGTTATTTTGATATTAAGAGTCTTCAGCTGTTATATTCTCTTTCTGAGAAGGTCCTGCAAATGGAAGTACTTTGAAAACAAAAGTGATAAACCCCCAAAATAAAAAAACCCACAATACAGTATCCAGGCTTTTGATATTTAAAAACCAGATGTAACTCCCTGACCTGATTTCGAGTCCCAGACTCCTGTTAGTTTAGGAAGTGAATTTGTGAATGGAAGTCACTGTAGTAAAGGGCTTCAAGTGTGACAGTGCAGGACAGCTCAGGATGTGCCCTGAAGCAGTGCTCAATAGGAAACGACTCCCTCTGCTTTATTTTAGGAACTGACGTCCCCTCGCCTCATCAAAAGCCACCTGCCCTATCGGTTTTTGCCTTCGGACCTCCACAACGGCAACTCAAAGGTGAAAATGGGCTCATGTTTGTTTTATCTCTACTGGCAGCAGTTGTGTGAGTGCTTTGGGATGAGGAAAAAGCTTTCAATAAGATGATTTTCCCCCCATCACAGGTAATATACATGGCTCGCAACCCCAAAGACCTGGTGGTGTCTTATTACCAGTTCCACCGCTCCCTAAGGACCATGAGCTACAGAGGAACGTTTCAGGAGTTCTGCAGAAGGTTTATGAATGACAAGTGTAAGGAGCTGTTCTCTCTGCACACATTTATTTTCATCTCTGCATTCCTTCTGCAAGTACAGAAGTGAACTGGATAAAGGTGCATTTGTTTTGCATATACAGCAAGGAGGTTGCTGCGGATAGTGCTGCGGGGATTTAGATTTGTCCATGCGAACTATGAGCCATGCTTTTTGTAAATACTTGCCTTACAGTGTTTGACCCCATGGGTTCAGCAGTTTTGTACCTGACCCAGAGCAAAACTCTGGTCTACTCCTCTAAAATTCAGTTTGCAGGCTGACAGGTACCTTATAAAAAGTGGTGAATACTCCCAGCATCATTTCATTTCAGTTATTGCTCACTGTCAGCGGCCTCTCAGGAGTGTTTCTGGCCCTCAGCTTTGGGGTTATTTTCCTGGTAATTCCTTTAATTTTTAAATTTCAAGCAAAAGCTCAAGGTTTGTCCCTTGCAAGCTAACACAAAGTTCTCTGGTTTTCATGGGCCTGACCAGGAGTGTGCCAGTGAGCTGGAGTGAGACCCCTTGAGAAGGCAGCTGCAGGCTGCTGCTGCCTGGAAAGTGCAGCTCAGTGAGGAGAATGCAGTCACCTGCTTTGCAGGAGCTCACCAGCTGCTCAGCCAGCAGCTCCTTCCATCGAGGGCTGCTCATGGCACACCCTCCATGCTCCTTCTCAGGCTGCTCTGCCTGGAGCAGCTCCCCTGCCCCAGCTCAGGCAGCTGATAGGGAGGGCAAGCCCCATGTTCTCACATACCTGACTGCCAGTGGGCTTTTTGGCAGGGGATTGCCACCCTCTCTAGCTAAGGAAGAGAAAAAATTCCTGCTACCTTTTATTTCTCTACAAAATCTCCTCTGATACCTTAATGTGACACTGAGAATTCACCAGGTACCTTGAGCTCTGAGAGCAGGATCTCCTCTAGATCCAGAGCAGCAAACCTGGAATTCAGGGGAGCTGATGCTGAAGGAGCTGTCTAATACCAAAGGGAAGAAACATGTAAAGCCTACCAATGGAGGTTATTTAACAGGCCTTAAAAACCTTTGCTGCTCCTTATCCTGCAAGCTTGAGCAGGACTGATGCTCTCCTCCCATTCCAGCCCACCTTCAGTTTTCCATTTGCATTCCCTGAGAATGGAATGTTTGCCTGTAGCCCATGATCAGGAACTTCTAGACCAGAGACATAAGAAAGACACGTTAGAAGGCCTTCTAAGATAGAAAGGCTGGGCGCTCTTTTCCATGTAAGTATCCCAAGAGTTGTTTGTGTCTTTATCTTGTAGCAGCTACCTGACTTTATCACAACCTCCCAGAGCCCATAAAACACCACAGCGTGTTCTGTGGCCATAATTGTACAAATGGGATATTTATAATTCAGTAAATTTAGCATTCAGCTGAACGTTTGCACCTCGTGGAAGCAATGCAGCAGAATCCTGGTAACTCGAACACATCCAGTGGACAAAGAGATCAGTTTCATAGGAAAATATTTTTAATCAACTGACCAATTTTCCAATTTTTATAAAGGAAAGATTCCATTTCTGTTATTCTCTTTCCATAGACCCCTTAAGAAACGGATGCATGAAGGTAACACATCAGTGTTCCAGTTACCAGAATCAAACAATTCTTTTTCAAAGAGAAAAGGTGGCTTCAAAATACCCTAAAAAGCTTTTTATAATATTATTATTCTACAGCTGTTTTACTGAAAAGATAAAATTGACGAAAAAAATTGGGAAAAAATTGGAAAACTTCTTACCATAATTGCTTAACTCCTGCCTTGATTATGTGAAGTACTTTGTGGGTAGTCACTGGTAACAGAGAAATATGCAAAATGCATTTTTCATGGGGTTGTCTTCTAATATTGGCAACAAAAGAGATTCTTCAGATTGTAAGTGCCAAGCACCAGTGGCTGAACCTTTGGTAGAGACACATAAATTGACTGAAATCAGTGCAAATGTGAGCTTAATCAGAGAAGTGGAAAACAAAAGAGTAAAGTTTTGGGGGGAGGGTTAGGTCTTCCATGACATGGGTCAAAATGAGGCCCTGTCTTCCTGGGGCTATGAACCACTCCAGTTATTTCTTTTCTTTTCTTTTTTTTTTTTCTTTTCCTTTTTGAAAATGGTTTAATAACAGAAATGTTCATTTTCCTCATGCCAATCATAATGTTTTTGTAGTAGGATATGGTTCGTGGTTTGAACATGTGCAAGAGTTTTGGGAACACCACATGGATGCCAATGTACTTTTTCTCAAGTATGAAGATATGCATAAGGTAGGTTAGATGTAGCAAAATGGTGTTTTGATCACATTTAGCATCCTAGCTTTTCAAATACATGAAGCACACAATTACATTCTTATGTCCATATTTGGGCTCCCTAATGCCTGATACCATTTTTAAAGCACTGGCTTTAAAAATTCAGTAGCTTCTATGGACTTTAAGCACTTTCATGTATATATTAATTTACTGGGGATCCATAGGCACTGAACTAATTGCAGAGAAGGCAGCGATGTGAAACTGTTCAGTACTTGCTACACTCAGCCCTGGACATTCATTTAAAAAAAAGTCTTGCTGTATGTGCTGTACCAAAGAGGAAAAAAAGTGTATAATCACTATTTTGTCCAATGTATTTGGCATTTATTGTGATTATTTGGTTGTTCTTACTGCTTTCTGTGAAACAATGTTGAAAACAATGAGGGTATGATCATGTAGCATAAGGTGGATATGATTATTGGGTCCTTACAGTATGCTGGCTAATAAATCCACTTTAATCAGAAATCTAGTGAAAATACTACGTGTTTCTTATTGCAGTAATGTATTCTTGAGAGCTAATGAAAATACTGTAAAATATTTATTTGACTGGAAAACTAATGCAAACATAGGAAAAACCCAGCTCCTGTTTCTAAAAAGACAAAATCTGGACAAGACTCAATAAAGCTGGGTAAATTATAATTCCAACTTTACTGAGCCTTCTGATGGAGTGGGATCCTAAAAAAAGGTGTAATACAATCAGAGTAAGTAAAGTTTAGTTGAAATTATTTCAAACCCAGGGTTTTGAATAATTAATGTATTCCTAGCTGTGCTCACCAGCTGGTGGCATTACAGCATCCTTCTGCTTTCTGTTAAATATTACTATTTTGTCCTTGCAACTCATACTGAGGAACCCTGGAATTCTGGAGACGTAAATTAATGGTTATTCTCAGAGGCCACCTCACCAGATCCTTTCCATCTACATGAATGCAGCCTCAGAAGCTAACAAAGGAAGAAGGGCTCTCCTAATGTTTTTAGTCGTTTATTTGACTAAAGTCAAAATCAAAGTAATTTTTAAATCCTCTGAAATGCACTGGTATTCCACTGGTATTCCAAAGGGATCCATTTAGGGTGGGGTGTTCTCTGAAGTGAGAAGCATCACAATTACTTTTCAGTTGTTCCCTGTTGCAACATCTGAAGGTTACATGGTCATGTTCTCTGCCAACCTCTCTTACTCTAATTACTCAGAATATGTTTCTTTTCAGCAAATTGAAAAGTGGCAAAACTTCAAGGCAGTGGTGTTTCTGCAGCTTCTGCACTTGTATTTTTTTCACACTCGCTGGGATATAGCTTACTTTGAAACATTTAAACTCATTAAAAATGTAATTTTAAATATTGTGAAATAACCCGGGTTTCAAATGCTCTCTTACAGGACCTAGCAACAATGGTTGAGCAGCTGGTGAGGTTCTTAGGAGTTTCTTATGACAAAGCACAGTTGGAATCCATGGTGGAACACTGCCATCAACTCATTGATCAGTGCTGTAATGCAGAGGCTCTTCCTGTTGGCAGGGGTATGTTTAAAACCCACAGCAAAACTCTTCTTGGAGAAGCTGCAAGAAGCAGCTCAGTAACCTCCAGGGTGCGTTAGATGTTGGCAAAATATTGCCATGTAAAGGATGAGAGGTAACTGGCTGTTGGTGCAATTTGGGGGCTGGGTTGTTCTGAAATCAAGTTAGGTAGAAGTGACAGAAAAGGGTGGAAGAATCCAAGATTAACAGTGTAATTTCAAACCCCTCTGTCAGAGAGTCTTTGTCTTGCTTCGACGGATTCAGCTCTTCGTGCTGAGAGCTCTGCACTGCTCCTTCTGACCTTTGGCATGCCAAAGCCCATTCCATCTCACACAGTTTATCCTGATCTGAGCTCTCAGGTTTAAGTATATCAGGTTTTCTAGAACAGCAGATATTTCTAATGTGGAAGGCATAAAAATCCAAGGAACCACAGCTTCCCTTATGAGCTTTTTATTTCCGTTGCCTACCTCAGCTGTTTAAAATGTGTTTATCTTCCAGATGTTTATTCTGGTGAGATCTTTCTCTAGGAACCTGAAGGTGCCATTTGATCTGTTGATACATCTATTCTTTGATAAGAAATCAATTCCTTTCAGTAGTCTTTGAGAGGTGTAAAAGTGAACTTAGGCTTCCTCAAATTATTTTCTGTGGGCTGCTTTACAGCACTTTTAGAAATGAGGGAACCAGGTCAAGATGGCCAGTTCCTATGTTATCCCTACATGTGCCTTATCCAAACATAAAATCACTCCATGCACTAATTTAATCCAGTTTTATTTGGAACTTTCCCTTGTTTTCCACCCGTAGCTGTGTTAGCACTTTATGATACAGCATCATACATGAAGCACATGTTTATCATGACCACAAAGTCTCTCAGAGGAATCAGTTTGCAGGTTATTGTCCCTTACTCAGGGATTAGGACAGGAATACTTTGCTCTTAGATTTCTGTGTGTAGGAGCCCTTTCCATACTACCACTTTCAGCCAGCCTTCATGTGACCTGCAGATTATACCAACTGTAATACTTATAATTATTTTCATATCTCTGATGAAAATACCAGATACTATCAGTCCCTCTTGACTACTAATGCTGTATCAGGTAGTTATTTATTCAATTATCACACCTTTGGTTGGGACATCCCAAGGTCCTTGGACAAGGTGCTCGTGTGGGTGCAAGGCTTTACAAACAGCAGGGTTGTGTTCTCCTCATTGGCCCACACGTAGCCTCTTATTTCTACTGCCTACAAATGTTTCAAAAGGAAGCCTTCATGTTGTAATAGAGAAGGAAGGGAGCTACAGCACTTAATGTGATATTTTGTCATTTGTTCGCTGTGTGCTTTTCAGTATAAATATCCTTATTTTGAATTTCTTTTCTTTGCTGTCTTTGGCTTTTACAATATTTTGTTACTCCAGAATGTAGCTTCATTAGCAGTGCTTTGTTCCTTCTCTGTTCGTTTCTGTGACAAAGAATGGTGGCAATGACATGACAGCTGATTGTAATTTGTTTCAAATATTTTTAATTTGTCATTAGTTACATTTACTTTATTATTTTGCTTTATTTTAGTTCTTCATTTTTTTTTCTTTTAGCACATTGATCTTTACTCTGAAGATAACCCTGAACTGCTGTGAAAGCAGAACAATGATTAGATATGTTACTTGTATTTGACTCTTATCACATCATAATTTACGCTGTTGCATGATTCAAATCATAAACCAGGTGGGTGACTTTTTGACAAGCTATCAATTCATATGGTAAAAAAGAGAACAATTGTTACAAATAATCCACTCTGTATGTATGTCATTTGTAAAACTTGTCATTTGTCCATACCTGTTGTTAGGGCGACTCAGAAATAAAAGGCTTTTCTTTACAGAGGAAGAACATATTTTATTATCATTATTGAATGGGAAATACAGGGTTTTGTGTTTCATGCTGTACTTTTTGCAGTTACAGTTGCCAGAGCAAAATTTAAGTTAGTATCCGATGTTTATGATTGTAAGCATTTTCTTAATTTGTTTTTTTAAAAACACATGAGAAATTTGGTGGTAACAATAAATGGCATTTTCAGTGTCAGGTTATTCTGGTCTTTGGATCCTCAAAAGAAACCAGGACACTTTCATACCTTCAGGAGTTGTAGAAAAGCCCTGATTTCATAAAATGGCCCTTGCCACACATGCTATACCATCATGTTAATAAGTAATATGTAGATGTTTCAGACAGTTTTGTCTTCGGTCTCAAATTATAAAGTTGCTGCATAAAAGCAATGGTAATTGAATTAAATGGGTATTCTTCTTATGCATCAAATGCATAATTAAGCTCCCTGCATGTAGCTTTGTTCTTGCTGTTATGATTAAACTCTGGTAGCACAGTCCCAATTCTCTTTTCATTTATTCCAGTTGAACAAGTCTGGATTTTGTCTTTATCTCCAGCATAAATGAGAAGAGAATTGGGCCTCTCAGTCTGGTTATTCCATGGGGCTTATTCAGCCACAAGTAAGCCTGGCTGATTTGAGTTAAATATATTTTGGGCTGCATTGAAACAGTTGTTAAGGGGGCTGCTGTCTTTGGCTGGTAGGTTCAGCAGGGTCACCAGGTTATGCTACTGGTTGGGTTCCACAGAATACTTCATATGAGGAAGGTGTTCATTGTCCATATTGCACACCCCAAAAGCTTCCTATTCCTCGTGTTCAAAATTAAAATGTCGGTGGCACAAGTTGAGTGCATGGCACTTGTTCTCTTTCATAGGTAGAAACTCATATTTAACAAACAAATCTCTTCATGTTGAGAAATGGAAATTCATCTGTTGGACTTATCTCTAGACATAAAATAATAGAAATTAACAATGAAAATATTACACTTCAGTTTTATAGCCCACGTTCCATGTACCTTTTGGATAATTCCCTAAGAAGTGGATGCCGTAGACACTGTAATTTTGAAGTGTGTTGTTAGCTGTTGGAATTATTAAACAGCCATAGTTTGCACTGAAAGCAGAAATCCACATTTAAGTGAACACCAACCCAAAATCTATGTTCATTTCTGATTAAGGCCAGAGTAAAATCTCACATAAATCTGAATTCTTCCTGTGCAACACTGGGCTGGCGCAGCTGAAGAGGTGTGTCGTTCTTATTTTAAGGCTTTGCAAGGGTTGTGCCAGAGTAACTGGGTGAGACAGTGAACAGCCTTAGGTCTCATTAAGCTTTCAGTGAAAGCCCAGACTGATCAGAATCTCACAGCTGGTACTTGGTGCCCTGCACAGTTAGACTGTAGGTATTTGGTGTCCTGTTACATCCACTCTCTGACTTGTGTTCTTTCTCTGTGTTTCAGGACGAGTTGGGCTATGGAAAGACATCTTCACTGTTTCGATGAATGAGAAATTTGATTTAGTTTATAAACAGAAGATGGGAAAATGTGACCTCACATTCGATTTTTATTTATAAAAAATGCATGCATATGATATCCAGATATAGCTAGAAGTGCTTTATGCATTCATTTATTACCTGCTGGACAAACTACTGTAGCTATTATGTGTAATAAGATTTAAAGAAAGAAAAACAATCTAAGTAAACCATATCAGATGCAATTATCTTTGATCCTGAACAGCTGTTTATCTTCTAGTATTTTAAGTCCTTTGTCCCCATGCAAGAACTTCCCAGACAATACTAGAACGTTCAGCTGTTACGGAATGTATTATATACGTATAAGGTATGTATCATATATGCAACTAGAATGTACACCTTTTCAGCCCCACATTGATTATTTAATGTGTTTTATAAAAGCTTGTCACTAGAACCTAAATAAACATCCGTAAACCAAATAAAAATTTATTTCTGAGGGAAACAAGTAACAGGCCAAAACAGTATGCTAGAATGATCTCAGGGGTTAATCGTCACATTTATTTTTATAGCAGGTATAACCAAGTATAAATAAATCCCATTCCAAAATAGGAACTGATCCAAGTGGGGTTCACATTAGGTTCTGCACACCCTTATCTGTGTGATTTGAGTAGGTTCTGTGCACTGGCACACTCTGCGAGACAGGGCTTGTTCTGATTTACAGCTGTGATTGGCAGCCTGATCCCAAATCCCACCCATGCCTTTATGGAGACAGCCCCTGATGGAGGCAGTTCAGCTCCATGCCCAGGGTCAGCAAACAGAAGATTCTTAAGCCCTCAGCTCTAGGTCACTCCCTCAAAATGGGGCTTAAAAGCCAGGAATCTGGTGCAGGGACTTTCCTGAAGAATCGGTCTCCAACCCGTATCACTTTGCTGTGTGGATGTGGATTTCTCCCTTAGGGGCAGCCAGAGAAGCTGAGGTGCTGGATAAGCTCCAGTTCCACTAAAAGGTGAGGGCACTTAGCGCTGTTTATGGGTTGTTCTGGACTCCACCAGACCTAAGGGCAAGATCTGTGCCAGTGTAAAGCAGGCAAAGGGAGCTGCAGCACCCGAGGAAGAGAGTTGATGGATATGCCAGCAGGTGGGAGTATTGCACAAATATCCATGCACAATAAGTTCCAGGAATTGTTAGCCATGACTGATCTGGATTATAATCAGGATTCAAGTTTATTTCTCTTATCTTTTTTTACTCTCTACACAAACAGCCTGAAGCAGGCTACTATCACTAAGGAACTCTCCCAAATTATTTTATTGTTCCATTATGTAATGACATCTATGCTTTTTTAGGTTCTCAACTGCAGGAGGCCCATTTTTGCTAGTCAAATGTTCAGGCTCACCAAAAACTGTGAGGAAGGACTAGTTTTTAGTGTTTCAGTTCTGTTGGGAAACTGTCAGTTCAGCACTGGCAAGTGGTGTAGCATGATGTGGCTTGACAGCACTTTTCCTTGTATATTTGTGAGTGAAAATGCTTTCAGTGAAATTTTATTTCTATTTTTATATTTTTAGTACTGTATGAATATTAAGCACTACACATTATACTTCTGTGCTTGCTTGCTTACTGAATAAAAGATGTGTTCTGTGCATTGTGGCTGCTCATTTTCTAGACCTCCCACTCAGGCCAGGTGGTCTTTGCAGACAAACTACAACAAACTGCAGGAACACAGGATAAGGAGAATTCCCTCTCACTACAGAGGAAGACAAAATTCCCCCACAGTTCCTGCAGATTAGAGTCAGACAAAAATTCCATTAGCACCAAAAATCTACTTAAATTGCTTAATCCTGAAGATTTACAAGCAATACAACCTTACTGAGTGCCTAACATTTGTGAAGGCACCAGGGAGTCCTGCTCTGGTTCCCAGAGCCGCTTTCCTTTGCTGTAGCTGATGACCCAAAAGCCAGGAATGTCCCACAACCACGTTTCTAACAGGTCCATCCATATGCCATTGCCTGTGCAGAGGGCCTCCAGCTGCCAGGCCACATTAGCTGGAATTCTGCCTTTGGATCTCTGGTACTTGAAAACATTTGAGTTTTTCTATAAAAATCCAGAGGTAGTAGGCTCCTTCCTCTTTTCAACAGCTTCAACTTTCAGGACTCAGCCAAATGTTACCGAGACTGCACAAACACAGACACCCCTTGGCCCAGATTGTCTGTGGAGAGAATGCCTCATTGGTACCAAAGCACTGAAAATTAAGAACAAAAATACCAGAAAACCAAGAGAATTTCTTTTTTTCTCTCCTCAGCATTCCAATTTGGTGAGCTGAGGAACTGCTGCAAAGTTCACGCCCTGTCCAGGTTTGTCAGAGTCATGAAGGTTCAAGCGTTCCTTGCAGTGAAGTTGGGCAGGAAAGAGGAAAGACAAGAAAGCTGAGGAATGACCAGTAAAGGTTCTCAGCACTTTTGTATAAGCCTCACAACACAACATGGCACCAATAGTTCTGGCAATAATTACATGTATAGGCTTGAGTCACCGTTGTAATTGTCTTGGGGTGATAAACCATCCAGTCTTGCCTGGGCTATAAATAACACCACTTAGTAGCTACCAGCAGAGGTTTAAAGAGAGGATTAAGGAACCACTTTTGTTGCTTCAGTCAAAAGAAAAAGGTTACACAGGGATTCAACTGAATCAAATAATATTAACCAAAAAAAAATCCCAAACCCAGTGACCACACCTGTGGGAAGGGCACAGTACAGAAATGGTGATGTGTAATCTCACTACATAGTCCATTTGATTTCTTTACTGCAGGATCTGCAGACTGGTGTCCTCTAGTGTTTGAATCATAAAACATGTGCAGATGAGTATTTTCTGCTACCTGTCATAGTGTATATCACACAGAACACAAATGCACCCAGTAATCAGCTTCATTCTGGCAGTGGAAAGAGAATCCGCAAAAATGAGCATATTTTTTAAAATAGAACATACCCGGATTTCAGCTTAATGAAGTTTTGACCTCGAGTGCCAAGTCAATACAAACTGCTGGTTTAGCTTCAGAGAGTGGCAAGAAAGTCAAGAAAACTGATGCCACTCCACTCTGGTCTATCAGCTTAAAAACCACCCCTCTTAAAGATGGGAGAGTGATGGCAAATTCTTCAGGCAGATTGGAACAGCACCTCCTTACAGCCCTCAGGCTTGCATCACATTTGGGTGCATGTAACATCCAATGTCCTTCTGAAAGCATCTGAGCTGCGTGGTCTTTAAAAATGAAAATGAGAAAAATTTACAAAAATGCAGGGCAAGTCTTTGTGCTTTAGAACCCAGACATGACAGAATAACTATTAGCAGTGCAGGACTCCTTACCATAAGTTGGTTTTAAAAAGAGTGAAGAGCTAAGTCAGGAACATGAGGTTCTTTTGGTGTACTGTACCATGCCAGCAGAATTTTTCTGGATTTTGCTGCTTCATCCACAGGCAAAATTGCAAAGCCACGCAACAACTTTTGCTGGAGTTCTCTGTGTGCACAGATGATAAGCCCTGGCAATGCATGCTAGAGTAGTTTGAGAAGCTGCCACCTCCAGCTGTCCACGCTGCCTCTGTGCCAGGAATGGCCACCACGGAGGAGAGACAGCAGAAGCAAATGTGTGCTGGTTCCTCAGCTGCTGTGAGTTACAGGCTGACGTTAACTGGAACCGACGTGGATGGTGGTGTCAGATAATGGGCTGTGCCAAGAGCCAAAGCACATCCTCAGGTGCTGCCCTGGGCTGGAGGTGTCCTCCCAGGTCCTTGTCTGAGCTCCTCTGTACCAGCCCTGCAGCTGGCCGGAGGTCTCTCCCTGGGAACAGTCTGTCTCACACTCAGGCTGAGTTTCACCCGCAAGATGTTGTCTCTAAAGGTGGAACCGTGTCCTTGAGCAAGAAGGAGAGACAGATCCACGCTGCCACATGGCGTGTATTAACTGAAACCTGCTTTTGGGAGGAATGCTGTTTTGTAGGAGGGAGTGCTGCAATGTGTGACAGCACACAAGATGGAGAAAGAAAGGCAGCGTAGTGACTGCTCAGACTGGTCCCAGTCCCAGTCACTAATATGCCGACTGGCTTGGTGTGTGTGCTGCGAGTGATATTCAAAGTAACTGCCACCCAGACGTTAAATCCACTGTCAGCATCTCTGTCACATACTCAGCTTCTGCCAGCACTGAACATAAGATGACAATTTAATCCTCGCAGCTGGTGTTACAGTGTGTTAAGACTGCAGCCCTTGCAGGCCTTACATCTGCTTCCTTTTGGCTTTGGAGGAGAGTCACCCATAAAATACGGGAGAGCTCTAAGGACTCAAAAAAAGTGAACCAAATGGAACAAAACAAGAACTAGGGAAAAATGGAACAAAACAAGAACTAGGGAAAATGTTCAGATTTCGAGCTCCACTGGGAAGACAGTTCTTTTGTTTCAAAAGGAAAAAAACCATCATTTTTCCCAGGTACCACTCTTGTTTGCTTCTGCACCTTATTCTGCACCCCACCACCCCACAAAGGCAGTTCTAACCCTACTGAAACAGGTAATCCTGGAAATGCTGCAGGAGACTTTGAATAGCTGGAATTGCTACCACCCCATGGCTGGTAGGATTTAAACTCACAAAGACCCATAGTGGGTCTCCAGTTTCAGTTCTTTAACTACCCTGCTCCAGCCACACATGCTGAGGGGTTGGTCTCTCTTAGCAGCCAGACCCTTTTGGACACGTTCCTTGTTCCCTCCTCAGTAAATACCAGCAAGATTAGAGGCTAAAATAGTTCTGATTTGTTTTTAGTATTAAAGATCTGTATAAGCCTGTGTACTCTAAACAGGATGAAAAAGGAATATAAACAAAAATATAGCATGGGTCAATTCAAGCTGTAAACATTTGGGTTTTAACCATGCAAGTCTGGATCATTTGGTGACTCTTTTATGCAGTAATCTGCAGCAATTTACATGAAGTCTTTGAAATAAAGAAGTCATTTCAAAACCATTTTTTTTCTAGCAACAACTATGTTGCTATGTACAGCCATCACATTCCTGTGATCCTACACACTTCTGCTCAAGTTATTGTCTCTAAATGGGAACTATCACTGAATTCAAAGGGACCACATGAAAGGTAAGCTACACACACAAATATTTGTGGGAAACAAGGTTTTAATGTGCCCTGTAGGGCATTAGTCTGTATGAAGAACTACTGAAATACTGAATTTTTTCATGGATGTTCGAAAACAGCATTATCATTTGGTTGCTGATGCATGGCCAGTGTGTCTGGATCCTGCAAGACACTGCGCTTTTTTCCCAGAAAGTGGCTATAGTTTTCAAGTAATTTCAAAGTAACTACAGGATAGTTTTCAAGTAATTTCCTTCAATTTATTAAAAAAAATACATCAAAGCTTAGGGCTAGACATAGAATAAGGCCTTTTTTTTTTTTTCATATTGGACTGCAGTGGTTTATGCAGTCCTTTGGAAAGAAGAGGAGGCCATCCCTAACTGCCCCTGATGAAGAAGAATCTGATTTATGCATGGTTTAATCCACAGTTCTGCTTGACAGGAGTTCTTTCACCTTTCCCCTGAAGTACCTGAAACAGAGAAGTTTTATAGCTCAGGACCTTTATAGGCCAGCAGTCTGTCCCTGTAGCCCAGCTTAGGGCATGCCTTGATAATCAGAATGACCTGCTGCACACCGAGGAGGTGGTGCTGGATGCAGCAGGGCAGATGAGGAGGCAGCCTGTGTGTACTGAACCTCCTTGTGTGATGTGTTGTAGGTTGGCTTTCACTTTGGGGTATTTCTGCCTTTGGGACACAAAATTACGTAGTCATTATATACAAAATTCTCTTTTTCTCTAAAACAAAATGCACTTCCTGAAGGTTATTTCAGTCTGCTGAATTGCTGGGCAGGGCCCTTGGAGGTGGTTTGTCCAAACGAAAGACATGTGCTAGAATCCAGAAAACTGTCACACAGGGACAGGTGACATGTGAGAGAGATTATGGTATCTGCAGGATTGTTCATTCTTTCTAGAGATAGCTTTCATGTTTATTTGCTTTCATTTTTTATGTTCCATAAAGCAAGTGCTGCTGCTGTTTTTCTCCATTGTGTGAAGTGAGGAGGGAACTTCTTTGGTCATCCTCTGAGGAGGGCAAAGGCTGGCTGTAAGTAGTTGATACTTCTAGAATGAGCCTTTTCCCCTCAAGCCATGGAAAGAGGGAAAAGCAGCAACTGCAGACTGAGAATGTATCAATTAAGAATTTCATAATTGGAGTTAGAGGCGAGAAAAGGAAGGCAACGAGAAGACACCATCTCTACAGTGGATAGTCTGTGATTTGCACATCAGGATTTTTCCTCTGGCTGGTGAACACTGGCAAAGACTCTGCCTGCTTCCAACACACAGCTCCAGGAAGAGCTGGGAGGTGGGAGTCATTTTGCAGGAAACTCCTGCTTCACCCAGTATTTGGATTTCAGGGTAACTTGCCCTGTGTGTCTGTGGTATGTGTAGGTGTGCCCAGCTGTGCTGAGAGAGAGAGAAGTGAGGGGAAAACAAGCACTGTGGGAAACCACCCTGCACATCCCAGAGTCGGAGAGGAGGAGGAGGAGGTGGTGGTGCCCTGGGCATTGAAGCAGAGATTCCCCTGCAGACCTGTGCTGAAGCAGGGATTTCCCTGCAGCCACAGAGAGGACTGAGCTGGGGCAGGCACCACTCTGGACTCACATTTTGCTAACCTCCAGGTAGCCATGGCCTGAAGGAAGCTGCAGCCTGTGCAGAGGCCATGGCCTGGAGGAAGCTGATCTGTGCTGGAGAAGATTCCTGGCAGGAGCTGTGGCCCTTGGAGAGGAGCCCATGCAGGAGCTCTCTAGCCAGCGGGAAGGACACATACTAAAGCAGGGGAAAAGTGTGAGGGGGAAGGACTGGCAGCGAGGCCTTCTACGTTTCTATCTAAAGTGACCAGAAATAAAACATTTGCAAGATTCATCCATCTTGTAACTATGGTGAAACATGGCTCGGCTGCCGGAGCTGCACATACAGACACTTGGGAAACTCTTATCAATTAAATTATTGAAATGAGAGCCAAATCCCTTAGTGGCTATAAATGCTGTAATTCTTCTTAAGATAGGAAAGCAAGCAGAGCTATTCTGATTTATGATAACTGAGGATCTTGCTCCCATACTAGTATGAATGTACTTAAAAATATAAGCAGTGGATCTGATTTATGACTTTTTATGCACTGCTGTGAATTCCAAGTAACACATAAATCAGGAGCTATTCAGTGCAGGTAAGTTATTCTTGATTCATGCACCGATATTTTGCAGGTATAAAGGCAATGTAAGTGAGAAGAGAAACAGGCTCAGTATTTGATGAAACTTGAAATCTGTTTGCTCTGTATCAGTAATTCTGAGTTCTTATGGACCACGTGCTATTTCTGAAGGGTCTGGGAGAAAGGCAAGCTGAATTACACCTGACACACGTATACTTCAACCAGAAAATGTATTAGAGTCCAGAAAAATGCCAGCTGACTTTACAGGAGTGTTTTAGAGCTCCATCCTGACTTTCTGGAGTCTAAGAAAGCTTTGCTAATGACTTCAGCAGCATCAGGATGTGCTACTACCCACCATATTCCTGTTGTAGCCTAGTTACTGAGCCACAGAGCTGCTGCTGCTGCATCAGATTTTTGGGCAGTCCTTGTGCTAACAAATTGTTTAAAGCATATCTGTTGATGCTGTAAAAAGAGCTGAGTAGTATTGAAAGGTCTCTGAATTTCTCTGGTCTGGTACAAGTATCTGAGGAGACAACAGCAAAATCATCTTGTGTGTGTTTGTCTGAAATAAGGTTGTTGTCTGCCCATATTTATGATGGGGTAGATTTTGCAGGCAGAGCTGGTTCATTTGAGTTCTCAGTCTCTAAGAAATGAACCCTCCCTGTCCATGGTTTCTAGAGAGCCGNTATGATAACTGAGGATCTTGCTCCCATACTAGTATGAATGTACTTAAAAATATAAGCAGTGGATCTGATTTATGACTTTTTATGCACTGCTGTGAATTCCAAGTAACACATAAATCAGGAGCTATTCAGTGCAGGTAAGTTATTCTTGATTCATGCACCGATATTTTGCAGGTATAAAGGCAATGTAAGTGAGAAGAGAAACAGGCTCAGTATTTGATGAAACTTGAAATCTGTTTGCTCTGTATCAGTAATTCTGAGTTCTTATGGACCACGTGCTATTTCTGAAGGGTCTGGGAGAAAGGCAAGCTGAATTACACCTGACACACGTATACTTCAACCAGAAAATGTATTAGAGTCCAGAAAAATGCCAGCTGACTTTACAGGAGTGTTTTAGAGCTCCATCCTGACTTTCTGGAGTCTAAGAAAGCTTTGCTAATGACTTCAGCAGCATCAGGATGTGCTACTACCCACCATATTCCTCTTGTAGCCTAGTTACTTAGCCACAGAGCTGCTGCTGCTGCTGCTGCTGCATCAGATTTTTGGGCAGTCCTTGTGCTAACAAATTGTTTAAAGCATATCTGTTGATGCTGTAAAAAGAGCTGAGTAGTATTGAAAGGTCTCTGAATTTCTCTGGTCTGGTACAAGTATCTGAGGAGACAACAGCAAAATCATCTTGTGTGTGTTTGTCTGAAATAAGGTTGTTGTCTGCCCATATTTATGATGGGGTAGATTTTGCAGGCAGAGCTGGTTCATTTGAGTTCTCAGTCTCTAAGAAATGAACCCTCCCTGTCCATGGTTTCTAGAGAGCCGAAACTGCACGGGTCTCACTTGCCAGTGTATCAGCCACTGTGGTGGGTTTGTTTGTTTATTCATTTTGGGGAGATTTTTTGGGATGTGTCAGATTCTTTTCTCTCTCTTTCTCCTTGCTTCTCTTACTATTAAATAAAAAATATCAATTTTTTGGCACCAATATCTAACCTCATTTGGTTTTAGTCTCGTTTTTGGGTATATTTTGAATCTTCAAAGTTCTTTCCGCTTTATACACAGAGACGTAGTTTTCTTTTCTCTTCTGGGTTTAAACCGGATTGCAGCAGGGTGGGAGGCAGAAGGGCTTTTCTACCTATGCAAAATGCTGCACAGTGCTGCATTTTCACTGGATGACTAGTAAGTCTTGCTCTTGTCCTGCTGTTTTGCACTTGGCCGTGCAATATCTGCTTTTTTTTTTTCCACTTCTCATCTCCCATTCCCAAGTTGCAATTGACCGAGTGGTGAGCTGACCTAGACTGGATGCCCTCTGCCCACCCATCCTTTGTATTGCTCCCTCTTCTCAGCTGGACAGGGGAGACCAAAGATGGAAAACAACTCCAAGGCTGCAGAGCTCACAGAGTTCCCTGTGCTATAACATTTGCTCTCTATGCTGTGATAATTGAGTGGCAGGAGCACGGCGCAGTTGATTGGCACATATCAGAGAGAGGAGGAAATATGTTGTACTCTCTGACTGTCGCTTGGCTTGGAGAGAAACCAAGCTTCTGATCTTGAAATACATTTGTAATAGAGAAAACAAGGTCTTGAAATATCTCCTTCGAAGTCTGATTGGGTTAACCTCATAAGTATCACTAGAGCTACACCGTGATCCAGTGCATAAGGATGTCAATATTCAAAAGTGGTTTTGTGACTAAGGACTGTAAAACAGTATGGGAAAGATTGGATGATATAGCACCATCACCTGGGTCACCCTTGTTTTGTCAGCACTTAAAACCCTTTACACAGGGGGAAAAACAAGCGCCTCATCATACCTGAATAAGCTTTGGAGCGGCCTGTTGCCTAAAAACAGAAGAAAAACTTTAGGCATCAGGCCTCTGCCAAGGTTTTGGTCCACAGATTGCCCTGGGCTCTCGGTTTCCTCCCTGGAGCTCAGAGCATTGTTTGCAGGAGCAGTTTGAGCTGGGTGGTTGCATGGAGCAGAGGCAGACCCCTCAGAGCAGGCTCTCATGGATCCACACTGACTCCGCTCTGGCAATGCCATTCAGTGCCATGTCTGATTGCTGTTTCCCCACTCAATTCTTTTGTTTGTACTTGCAGTGCTGTTTGCTGCAGATTTCCTGGAAAATTAATACTATCTCTCCATGAAACAGAGTAATTATTGTAATGAGCTTGTGTCTGGTGTGTGCATTTTTCTCCTGCAAAACCCTAAAAGTCAGTATCAACATTTAAAGCAGCTGTGCTGCTTAATAAAATAGCTTAATAAAATAGGCTTTCTCGACTAAAAGGTGGTGGTTTTAAATGTTTTTAGAGTACTTTAATGTGCACAGACTTCAAAATAGTAGCAGAAAACATTTCCAGGTATAATTCTGTGATAAAGGAGTTAGTCTACCACTCCAGCCTCCTACACTAAACTGCATATCTGAAAGTGCTGACATAGGAGATAGTATCCAGCACAACCGCAGAAACTGTGACCTCCTCTCATCTGGTCACTGCTGTCAGCAAGACATATCTTGGTCTATTCTTTTATCAGCAAATTAGGTCTCATGTCAAGAAATCAGTTTTTGTCTGTCTTGTTGCTGTGCCAGCCACAGCTTCTTTTGGTGTCCTACACTCTTGTATTCTCATAACCCAGGGGAGACCACGGCCAGGGTGCAGACTGCAGAAGAACTCAGTGCCTTGCATGCCCCTGCGAGACATCACACTGCCCACAGGACCTCATTCTACACACAACACAAAATAGTTGTGTGGCAGCAGGTGACATTCAGTTAAATCAACTGCAGGTTGTGTCCACAGTCTTGGAACTTTAGGCCAAAATCCCTGTTTAGGGTTTGAGACACATTTTCTCCACTGCATGTGGAGAAGTCATCTTTCAGGCACACTGTGTTTGGTGGATGCTGTGGAATGAGCTTGATGCCTTTTCTTGGTCTTAAAATCAAGAGCCAAACACAGTTAGAGGGGAAAAGGGATTTTACCTCGGTATTTATTGTAAGGATCCTTGGTGCACTCCATCCAGGTGGAGCACGCTGGAATGCACACCCAAATGCACCCCCAAATGCACCCTCGTGAGCACCCCCCAAAATGCACACCTACAATAGTTTGGGTATAAAATTATAGGCTTTACCAATTAACATATCTATCAAAGATTCCCCAATGAGAGGCTGAGTGAACCCCCCTCCCTAAGGAACTTTCCCCCCCTGGACAGGCCTATCTTAGTTTGCAAAATGTGTTCCAGAGAAGCCCTTGGTGTCTGAGGCTTCTGAGATGTTTGGTCTCCTGGCTTAAGGGAACATTGGGTCTGTGCTGGTTCTCAAAGCTGAAGAATTAGAAGTATGTGGGCTAAAAGGCCCTTAAGAATACACAAAAGTTATATGCAAGAATATATAGAGGGAGTATATATATAAAAAGCAAAAAAGCATCATGGCATCAAGCTTAACCAACCTGGTTCTGCAGGTGGGAAGAAGGTGGAAGAGGGAGCTGTGGCCCTGCTCAAGCAGCTCTTGTTCCTCCTCCTTGTATGTGAGGAAACAGGGTCTTTATTTCCTTCCGTGCTCTGGGGTCCACTGAAGCTTGAGAGAGATGCCTCCTTTGGACTCAATTCTGTTCTGAAGTCACCACAAGACCACCAGTTCCAATTATAATGGATGTGACACACATCTCATCCTTTGGCAACTTCTTTGGAATGAAAATGCACTTACCAAGGAAAGCTCATTTCTGGACAAGTAAGGTTTATAGTTTGTTCCAATCAAGTATGAATTTGCTGGTAATCCCAACCTGGGCATCTCTCTTGCAAGTAATTTTTAATTATTATCATGTAAGGCTGCCTCCATCACAGTTCGTGTCACTTTTCCTCCTCTCCTTGCCGTGTAGTTTTAGATTTAGGGTCAGATTCATTGTAGGAATAAGCTGTGACAGCTCTATTGATTTCACTGGAGCTGTATCCAGCTGTGAATTTGAATGCTTCCTTTTGTCAGAATGGCTTGAAGTTGAAATGAAATGTGCAAGACGTCCATGATTGTGTACCTCCATTGTGAGGAGAGGATGAGCTTAAGAAAAAAATTGGCTCTCATAAAACTGCAGCAAAGCTGTAGATAACAAAAAGCTGTATTTTGCCATCTCGCTTTTTGTAAACAAAGCTTCTCTTGAAGGCAGTTACGTTCTGTTTAAGAGCAGATCCTAAGCTTGGAAAAAACAAATACCTATGAACTAGCCCTAGAGTTCAAATTTGTTTACAAAATCTCCTTTGATTCAAGTAGAAGATAAATAAATGCTCAAAACTATGGCTGAATTTGTCTCATCATGAATCCAAAAGAAACATCAGGCCAAATCCATATACTTTAAGTAAAGTAAATCATCCCTGTATGCTCTATTGTACTGCCAGGTACTTTCACTCTCCATTGCTGGTTGTGCATTTAATGGGAAAGGAGCTGGCATTTGCTGATATGGGTACCAGCCACAGACCCCTGCTGCAGACAATGAATTTTGACCCCACTGCTACACGGTATCTCTGCCCAAAGCTCAATAACTGAATAAAGTCTCTAAATTTTAGAGGGCAATGAGCTCCTCCCTGTTGTTTGAAGTGAGAGTGCTGCTGTCATGGAACACAGTTCGGCACTCTACTTAAAGGTTTTCAACTTTTAAAACTTAAGTGTGTATTCCAACTTACTGTTTAGTGTGCAGTATCAGAAAGAGAAACCCTGGAATCTTTTCTTTAAATACTTGCAGTTGTGTTTGGCTATTTATTGCTTTCAAGGCTGTGGACTTATCAATAAGTGATTTACTTAAACATTTATAGAAAATGACAATATACATTTATACATTTATAGAAATGAACTGATTTGTATTGAGTTCTCAGAAAAAAAATGTGATTTTGCCAAACTTAGGAGTATCTGGATGACTGCCTAATATATTTTACAGCTACATCTGTGAGCTCTGTCCCAGATCCCACATTTTTCTCCTGGGACATTGGACAGATCTTACTTCAAAAGATAGTTGACAAAGAAGATGAACTGGGGAAAAAAAAAAAGCATTTCAGATGCTTGATGTTGGTCAGACTTTGACAGTCTCAAAGGGTGAGTTCAGGAGGTGTTGAAACCTTTCTCTTCTGTGCAGCAGAAGTGAAATGTGATGCTGTGCTGGCAGGGCCACACTGTGTCATTGTTGTTGATAATTGTTTACAGGCTGTCCCTGTTTATGTCAAGAGCAAAATTTCAAGCTGGGAGCAGGTTTCCAGACCAGTGACATCAAAAAGGTGCAAGACACGGTCAAAACTTACTCAAGTGAAAGTTTTGGAAACCTTGCAAAAGTGATGTGACCTAAATTTGACAACTGGAATGTTTGCATGAGATTTTGTCTGTATAATGTGTCTCTCTATGTGAAAGAGTTGCAGTTTGCCAGCAGATTTTTTTTGGTTTAAGAGAAGATCTCACAGCTGAAATTCATATACATGCGGTGTTATGAATATGCATGGATTAGGTTGTGAACTCTGAGTCAGAGACCAGCTGGTTTTTGTCTGCAGGGAGAGCTTCTCTGCTCGCTTTTGGAATTTGTCACCTTATAAACCACCGTCAGATTGGACTCGAAGGAGCACTGGGTGTTTATATGAGATCATAACTGATGCTTATCAAAATCAGAGGATTATTCTGATGCACAGTCTGCACCAGCATTATTGTACACTTCAATTTCTGCCCTGAACATGGAGGTGAACAACTTTTATATTTACTTTTTTCCTAAGTACTTGACTCTCTTTTGTTTGTTTGTTTGGTTTAAGTGAACTGATCTGTTACATTTGTGTTTGAAACTAATCAGCCTGTAATGGGTTAAGCCCATTCCAGCTGAGGTTGGTGTTGATTTCCTTCTATTACTAAATTATCATTAGGAGGACACATATGCTCCTGAAGCACTTCAAGAGTGTTTTGGTAGAAGAGAAGGATGTATCAGTGAGATTGATGAGAATGAACATGCTTTCATATAAACATATGAAAGTTCATAGAGCTAAAGCTTTGAAAAAATTTATATTACATGATGGAAAGACTCGTAGGTTGTAAATTCTTGAGAGGGGTTTAGTGATATTAAATTAATGCCCTGCCTAACTGTAGACAAATCATTGAGAAATAGTAATGCATAATGTGCAAAATAAAACCAAAGCTATAAGACAAATTTATTTTTGCTGTTTAAGGGACTAGTAATCCAAATGAAATATTTAAAAAACCTGATATCAGTGTGGGCCTTATCCAGGTGTATTAAAATACAGACCCCAAATACTGACAAAGTTACTGTGCCATATCTTGACTTCCTGTCAAAGTTCCCTAAAACTGCCAGAAGTAGCAACATGTTCAAAAGGTAAGCAAGAGTTCCGTAGTTTGCAGGCAAATTTCTCCTAAACTGTAGTTGTGAATCACTTGTGGGTTGTGGAGCTCTCAGTCCATAATGTAGCTGCTAATGTGAGCTTCTAGTGGTACAGAGATATGCTACACTTTTTCCTAAAATTGCTTTTTCTGTACATGCAAGTGGCATGGTTGCCATAGGAATGTTACCCGACTGCTGAAGGGAATGGTCTGCTAAGCCACTGATCTGCTGGTGGAAAAATAGGAGCCTTTAAGACTAATCAGTCTGTTCTCTAAATTAACAATGGGAAGTTGTTGTGTACGGAAGAAATGGTAACTGTTTGATTTAATTGTGATTTGAAAACACGCCACTCAGCCTGGCATGTCTTTAAGTGAAACATGGAAGTTTAGCCAAGGGACCCACTGATGGAAAAGTTATAATGTTTCAGGATTCAATACTTTTGTAATAAATAACTCACATTCATCTTAATTTCCTGTAATTTTTTCATTAATAAAGTTGTGAAGACACCAGCTGTGTGTGAACTGGCATTAAGTTTGGATTCTTCCTTCAGTGAAGTAAAATGAAAAGTGAAGCTGTACTCTGCATGAAAATAAAAACCCCGAGCAAATCTGTGCTGTCACAGTAGCTGTCTTAGTGGAGCACTAAATATTTTTCACTCCTCCAGTGAAATATAAAGGGTGAAATTCTGCAAGAGGATCTGCAGGGAAATTCCTTTTCCTTAAGTTTGTCCTCTGGGTTTATATGATCTGGCCTTCAACAAAGAGTCGCCTCAAAAAATATTCTGTAAATTCTGGTCCAACTTTGTTCCCAGCAAGTGCAAAGCTAAGAAAACTCTCAGACAAAGAGAGAATGAGGGAGTGTAATACTGAGGATACAAAAATGGGATTAGGACTTTGAAAGGAAGCAGGAGGAAGAAGAGGAGCAGCAAAAGAAAAGAAGAAAAAGGGAGGCACCTAAGCCACTTTCTCCCAGAGAGACAGGGGAGCTTAAAAATTCTAATTAATTAGTGAAAACTAATTAAATAACAAATGACAGAACTTTCCTGGAATAAAAGCGTAATCTTTTCTTTATTACATGCAATATAATAAAATGTAAAGCTTTTTGTACTCTTGGGGTTGGATTTTCTTCCAGTGTTCAAGGAGGATATGTGTTACTCTTGACTTCCTCTTAAACTCATTAAGACGTGGAGAGTAAGGATCACGCTTAGGCAGTCTTGTCCTTTGGCCCGCTGGTTTGTTAGGGAGCTTCCCTGAGGCTGTCTGCTCTGCACAGGAGCTGAAACACCGGCCCGGGGGTTTTGCTGGAGCTGCCAGGCACAGATCGGTGCGATTTCCACGGGAGGGCAGTGCAGGTGCTGTTTTCCAGGAGCCGGGATGGGAGGAATTTTCAGAGATGCTCTCTCTTTGAAGCTCAGGCAATCCCGCTGAATTCAGAGGCTGAATTGATTGTAGAGTTTGGCTTCTAGGACTTCACCCCACAGACAGAGATCAGGCTAAAGTTGCACAAGACTTTTCAGAAGCGGTTAGTTAAGGCTGAAAGCAAAGGAGGATGTGCAGAGGGTGCAATTTGTCACCTGTAGAACCTACTTGCAGAAGTAAACTTGGCTGGTAGTTGACTCTGAAAATGACCTGCTACGGTGCTTGATGCAAATCAATAGGATGGGGAAGCAAAAAGCAAAACAAGGTGATGTGTTTTCATTTTTTAAAAGATTTTAAAACTTACTGGTGACAAATGGATTGCAGGCGTGTGCTGGGGAGAATGGGAGGAGAGAACATGATTGTTCTCTGAAGAACACTTGAGCAGAGGAGAGGGGAGAACTTGTGCTGTAATTTCTTGACCTTGGGGCCCACAAGTACTCTGTCATTCCAAAGGTCAGATCAAGCTGCAGATCGTCCTTTGTGCTCTGTATGGCAGCCAAAAAAAATCCTTCAAGAAAAGTTATTTTACACTAACAGTCATCACACTTGTGGTCGAGGAGCAATTGTCACATTTCTCAGGGATTCAGATTTGTGGTCATTTTCTCCAAGAGCAGGGCAGAGCTGTGAAGAGCAGCCACAATAGAGGCAGGATCAAGCCACTTTCTTCCAATTTGTAGTCGTGCACACGCTAAAACAAAACTCTCTCACTGATATTCTTACAGTGGTCAATGGTACTGTGAAGCACTTATGCTTTATGATCATCGAAGTTTGCCAGCAGATGTTCACCTTTATGTGGTTTATGTTAGTCCTTTTTATTATATTTATTTTCAGGTTGAGCAGCCACAGCTGCCAAACAATGACATTAAGTCAGCTGGAATTGCTGCTCAAGGAGAAAGTATGTTAACCGGGGTAATAATAGAAACCACATGCAGGGGTACTAATTCATTTCAGATAAGTAGATGGTGTTCTTGATGTACTGATATCAATTTAATAACAAGTTTTAAAGAATGTGGCCCTGTTACTGTATCATGAAGATCTATTCATACTTGTATGGTTAGGGGTTTGTTGTTGTTTGGGCATTTTTTTATTAAGCTCAAGGAACATTTTAAAGGCCTCTCTAATCCCCACTGTGAATCCCTTTTCAGCATCAAAACCCTAAGAACTCTCCTCTTTCAAGCAGTCTTGCTACAGATCTCTGGTGTAGGACTGGCATAGTCCCACTGTGATTTTATTTCATTATGTGCTTGAGTCGTGAGCAAAGACATTTGACTTTTTTAAGAGACTAGATTGTCCATGGCAGCACAACTTCTGTAATTGCCCAGCCCTTTGCAAGGCTTGTGTAAAACACACTGTCACATCAGAAGAACGGTATTTTAGGCATTTTGTTCTCTTTTTACGCAGAAATATCCAGATACCTGAGAACTCAGTCTACTTAAATCTCAACAAAAATTTGAACAGCAGAAACCCTCTCTTATAAACCAAGGAGAAAGTGATCATGTGACTGTGGGAAATCTGGATTTTTATTATTTTGTCTTTACACAAACTGAGCCATGAAAATTTGTTTATAAACATGGTGTTTTAGTATGTTTGGGCATTTGCAAGTTTACCTAATATCACATATGACTATCATTAGTCTAATAATAGTTATTATTTACCAGGACACAGAAGAGTGTTCCTTGCCTTTCACAGCACTGTGTGACAGTCTGTTGGCTCTACCCTAAAACTCCTCATAGAAGAAGAAATACATTAAACATAACCTGATGTAAATTCCTAGGAAAATCCAACCTCCTGCTGTGTTTGGCATGGACTTGGCCTGTAATTTGGGAGAAGGAAATAAAATCTTTCTGATTTCACAGCTGTTATTGCACCTCAGGGCTGCAGTTGTATTTGCAACCCATTTGCTTCTCTTCCACCGTGTAGGACGTCGGAATATATCCTCGCTCTAGCCTGAATAAAATATTAACATATCGCAAGGCTGTTAGGACAGATTGTATCCAAGACAATCTTTTCTCGCTCTAGAAAAGCCTATCAATCATAACTTGGTATAGTTGTTATTAATGCCATAGCTTTTATTCATTTGGCTATATGCACTTAACTGAAGAGCAACGTTTACATTTTCATGTTAAGCGTTTCCTATCACAAAAGAAACTGCTGAAAAGCCCTGTTGTTACAGAATTTATGAATTGAAAATATCCTCCAAAGTTCTAATTGGACCTGTATTTATTTTACAAGGTCCTGTGGTATTTTTTTTTTAGCATCATTGTGAAATAGAGCTGTTACATGTATTTTAATACATTAACAGAAAGAATTATTAACTTAAGGCAAGGTTACTGCTACCAATGTGTCCCAAGAACAATTCAGTTAAAGAAGTAAATATAAATGCAAGATATATAGATGCATGATGTACACAGATAGTCACTCAAATACACTAAAGACTTCATTTACTGCTAAATATTTATTTGTGACCTATCACAGTGGTTAGCCTCAAGCCAAAACTTATGCTGCTTCTGTTTGGATGCACGTCACCCATCAAGGATACATTTACATTCATAACTCTGACTGAGTTTTTAATTTGCACATGTGTGGTAAAAAAATTAACAAACAAACCAACAAACAAGCCCCCCAAAACACAACCCTTTCCTTCCAGGAAACCTGCCCCACCCTGGGCTTTCCATCGGGTCGCAGCCTCCTTTGGACATTCCCCTGCTCTGGTGTTGGAGCGTGTCCAGAGAAGGGAAACAGAGCTGGTGAAGGGTCTGGAACATGAGGAGTCCCCTGAGGAGTGTATGAGGGAGCTGGGAGGCTCAGCCTGGAGGAAGAGAGGCTCAGGGGTCACCTCCACACTCTCTACAACTCCCTGACAGGAGGGTGTAGCCAGGTGGGGATCAGCCTTTTCTCCCAGGAAATGGCCTCAAGCCGCACCAGAAGGCTCAGGTTGGATATTGGGAACAATTTCTCCCCTGAAGATGAGGTTAAGCATTGGAACAGGCTGCCCAGGGAAGTGGTGGAGTCACCAGCCCTGGAAGGGTTCGAAAACCAAGTGGAGTGAACGTGGTGCTTTGCAATATGGTTGGTACTTGGTTGAAGGCTGGAGTTGGAGGTCTTTTTCAACCTCAATCATTCTATGATTGTATGATTCACTGACCTGGCTGTCAAGACTCCAAAAGTAGGGACAGGGTTTGTTTCCCACTTGCAAAAGGACATGGTGCCATAGAAAGGAGCCTTTATTTTCATGACATGGTGTTCCTGAATATTAAAAAAACCCCAGCTTTGTTCAAAAAGAGCTTGCAACTTGCAACAGTTTTTTTTTTTAATGCCAGCAATAGACTCCCCTGAAGTGAGTCAGTCCCTACAAATTATAGTCTCCTTAAAAAAAGAATCCAACCACTGTGAAAAAGAAAGTTTGTCAGAGTGCAAAGATGGCTCTGTACTGCATGTGCACATCCATTTTCTGTGGAGGTCCTTCACTCAGAGCTGCCTGGTGGGAGTGGGAATATTATATTAGCCAAATTCAGACCCCAACTGTTTCTATTTAAAGATTACTGAAGTACTGTGATTGATGCACATTTACAATCAGGCTGTTCATGTAAAGAAGAAAGTAAAGAGGAGTGAAAATTGATTTATTTTGTGTGCTCATTGCACAAATTTCAAGGTCTCTAAAAATTGTTAATGGATTGTAGAGGACTATCAATATGAAACAAGCAGCAGACCCGTATATTCCACTCCCTCCCTCTACTTTTATCTCCCCTCCCCCATTAATTTTTGATTTTATGTTTATGAGGATCTGAAAATAGTCTAATTCTTTTCTATCTGGTTTGGGCCTATCTTTACCAGCTGGTAAATAGGAAATGTTCACTGTAGGAAGCCAATACTCTGCAGAGTGTAAACAGATGGAGTCAATATAAAGTGACAAGTTAGACTGTGCTACTGAGAATACAGAGCCAAAACTAAGAGCATAACAGTCACGATACTTATTTTGTTCCAATTCATTTGGTACTGAATAGCACTTCATATATGCACAGCTGTGTCCTTCCATTTTTTACTTTCTTTCTTCTGGTTTGATGATGACAATTTCAAAGAAAAACTTTAATTAAAGATTTTACACAGAATGGCCCAAAGTAGAATATAGAGAAAATGAGCGCTGATGTGTTTATAGCACAGAGAAGAATATTTTTCAGGCATTTATTTCCTTTCTTTCTTTTTAACAAAACAAACAAAATCTGATGGATGTATCTCCCTGCATGCAATATGCTGGATTGATAGATCTCTGCAGATTGAAATCTCCCATTTGGCGATATGGACCTCTTAAATCCTCCCCATCACCCCCTTTCTCCCTGCAGTACCTGGTGCAGCAGGCTGCCATGGAGGGCAGGAAATTGGAGTGTTCATCCCTGCATGGATGTGCTGGCTGAAGGGAAAGGGACAGTCAGACACAGAGGCTGCTGCAAAATGCTCTAGACTGTCCTGAGACAGCCTGGAGGCAGAGTGACTGAGGGTCTTCCTTCTCCTGCCCTCAGGTGCTCCTCCTACACTCTCAGGAGGGGTGTTCTGGAGACCCCTCAGGGACAGTTCACGGGCCAGTGAGCTTCCAAGCTGTGCTTTGGCTTGCCTTGAAAGAACATCTGAACTCTAGTCCTTTTGCTAGAGAGAGTACCAGGTGTTATAGTACAGGTTTTTCTTTACCAATTTCTGCATTTTTGACACATTCTCATAAAAATGGAAGAACACAGCACGTTTTACCACTCTATCCCCAACTTATTCTTTGCAGCATATTTCTTGATGCTGCCATTAAAATTTTTGCTATTTTCACTTTCTTGGCAGATAAGAACCCCAGATTTCCCATATGTTGTTTATTAGGGTGGCTGTATGGCTCTAATGAGGGGCAGCAGCCACAAGTTTGAACACAGATTTTGCTACTGATCCTTGTGTCAAGGGAGAGCAGCTTTTGTTTCCTTCAGAACCACTGGGTCTGTCCCAGTCTCCTCTGTGCATATTGCAAGGCCAGATCCACAGGACAGGCTCACTTTCTGAGGAAAATGCCTGGAGATACAGTGGTTGGCAATACCTGTGTGGGTAACAAAACGAATTCCAGTGATTTGCAGCAGGAAATCATCTCACAGTCAGCTGCAGTGCGCAGAAGGGCATGCCTGAAATTTCCACCCTCCTGGTGACTGCAGGGGATGTGTTTTCACTGGATATCCTACGTGCTCCCAAGGAATAAGAAAATATGTAAAATATTAATTGTCTTCCCTCTTCCCAAGGGAAGCCTGGGTGTTTTACATGCATAAATGCTGCTGAAACGCAGTCACTGCTGGGGTGGGGAGCAGCAGCCAGCTGGCACGTGTCGGTGACAACAGAGCACGTTATGCCAAAGACACTGTGGCAAGGCCTTGTGGCTGCTGAGAGTGTGTGATATCACCAGCACTCCAGAGAACAAACAGGAGCAGTGCTTCCAGTGGCTCTGCTGAAAGTCTGATAGCATAAACTGGTGGGTACGTGGCCTTTCTAACCTGCAAGGACAAATGGTCTCATTAAGCTGGCGGGAAAACGAGCCGCTGGTGCCAGGCACCGCAGCATCCAAACCTGTGCTTCACTCATTAAATAATGCATTTTGGTTAAATCTGATTGCAGGGAGGAAGGAATTGAGATTTCTGTGTTTCTTTCCCCACGGAAAGCTTGGATTTGTGGTGGAAATATTTTGCCAGTCATGGCAAGGAAGAGAAATCCCTACTCTGGTAAAGTCTAATCCTTTCTCTGAATTTCAATTTCCTTTGTTGTTTTGTATCTATAGTAACTATAGATATAAATTTCTATAGAACTATAAGAAAATACTTTTTTAATGAATAAAATCTATTTTTCTGTCTCCATGTCTTTAGCCAGATGAGAAGCCTTGTCTTCTTCCACCTTGTTTTGGCAGACAGAGAGGCCAAGGAGCAGTCAAATCTGCCTGACTCACAGCTTCTTACTTTGGGCAACCTTTGCTTAGCTCAGGGGATGGTTACAGCCACAAAGAGGAATATTCCCTCTGCCAAAATGTTCTGCAGTGGGAGGACAGGCCTTGAAATGTTGACTGGACTTGGACTGTTGACTCTTTTGGTCAAAAAACCCCAAAATATGGAATCTTGGCTCCGCTGAAGTCACTTCTGTATGATCAGGATTCCCTCCAAGGACTTTGCTCCTCCTTACTCCTAAAAGTAGCACTGCAGAGCAGGTACAGCTGAGCTGAATTTAATTGTCTCAGGTAGCCACACTCGAATGAGTGAGTAAGGAGCGGTGGCAGGATCTTTATTACTGCTGCTGTTATGTGAGCCAGAGAGAACACAGCCTGACTCAATTCCCCAGTTGCTTCTGCAGAAAAAAGGAGTTAAAAAGAGTGATATTTTGAAACAAGGCTTTGTTCTTGCAAGCTGAACAATTCAACACAGAACAGAGTAAGCATGGAAGACTTCCAATACTACTTTTGTTGACAGTTTTTAAGTTTACTCCAAGGTCCAGGCTGCTGAGATGTTTTAACAGACTTGGTGAAGGCAGTTACAGTCACTAGAATGTTAACATATTTGTCCTTTTGTCCCATGTATACATTTTCTTTCAACCTCTATCTTCTTGATTTGGGGAATTTTTGGAGAAGTGAAAAAAAAAAGGGTTTGGTGTGTATAGAACAAATAATTCACTAATATTCTGGAATTCATTGATACTTTGGAAGTGTATACCCGCTTTGATCTTTTGTTTCCAGCAAACCTCCAGGTTTTAGTACTGAAGGAAGAACATCCCCTGCCTACTATTTACAATATATGAATCTGAAATCAATTTCTTTGCCTAAAATAGTCTTGAGGTTTACTAGTGTCATTTGAAGAGAAATGTGCCTTAGAACACTGAGTAAATGAAAGATACTCATTTCTCATGGAGTGTTATTGCAACATTTCCTACTGTGCCAGGGAAGGTTGTTCTGCACTCCTGTTCATTGGAATCGCCTGTAATTTGTAGATTGCAGAGAATGTGGAAAACATTATCAGGTGCTGCAGACTTTCTGACTGCAGCCAGGCAGGATGGATAGAGAGGAACACACCTGGAGATGACCTGGTTTAGGATGAAGGGCTCAGAATTTGGAAGTAAGTAAAGAAACAGCCATGATTTTTCTGTGAGACTAGAAATAACAATAAATGATGAGGCCTTTGTGATCTTCTGAGTGACAGTGGCTGCAGGCTGCAGCAGCAGGATAATTTGACAGTTTATCTTCTGTATGCAAGTTGCAGCCTTCAGCCTTTCTCTGACTAATGGATGCAATAGTATGCAAGGATAAATGTGTTAGTAATTCATTCCAAAGGCATGAGCCCCTGCATCAGAATTCATCCCAATCACCTTGATTTTCAGGATGGGGGTTAAGATACTGGAGAGGTGATGTGGGACTGCCCTTGCCTGCAGTCTCACAGAGTGGCTTGGGGATGGATGCTCCTGGCCTCAGATCCAGGACAGGGCTGGGGGGTCTGCATGGTGATGTTTGTGCCTGCTCCACTCTGAAAGCTGCACAGAAGAGATAGTGAGAACCCCAGAGGCTCTTCCAGAGAAAGAAGTAGTGAAACGAATAAAGAATTTTCCTTACTCTGCTTATAGAAGGTGTTAGGATGCCTTTTTGCTCCACCCCTTCAGTTTCTTGATATAGGATATATGAGGAAAGGATATACAAAATTTTTTTTAAAAAATTATTCAGCAGAAACAATATATCAAGAGGACAGAAGGTGTGTGCAGGACATACCTACAGGAGCCAAGACCCCATCCCCTTTGCAGCTGATTTGAAGTTGTTGGTTTCTGAATGAGAAAATGGCTCCCCACTCCTGCTGACATCAGTGAGTGGAGAGAGCCAAGAGCTGCTGCCTCTCGTGGGGAAAAAGATCCTGACAATCAGGTGACAAGTGAAACCCTGCCTTTGGAAAAGGAAACATCTCTTATCAGCTGTGTTTCATGCCTTTGCTGAATTCCTCCATGAGGCTTGAATATTACTGGTTTTTTCCCCATGGGGTGGAGGCATGCTGCAATTTAAACACAGTGGTACCATTGCATATCTTCACATCCTGTGCAGCGTGAGGCAGTGAACAGGGAAATGTCGTATCAGAGATACTGTGATGCTCTTCCCCTTGCTTTAGCACGGTTCTCATGTGAGGTGATCTGGTGAAATGAAAACTCGTTTAGTTTTGAATCATTTAATCTTGTGGGGTTTAACAAGACCAGGTGCTGGTGCTGTACCTGGGTCAGGGCAACCCCCGGGATCAGTCCAGGTGGGGATGAGCAGATGGAGCAGCCCTNGTGTGGAATGGGATGGGCTTCAAGGTCCCTTCCAACCCAAACCATTCCATGATTCTTGGATCTGTTGGAGTGAGTCCAGAGGAGGCATCAAGAGGAGCAGAGAGCTGGGGCACTGCTGCCATGGAGACAGGCTGGGAGAATGGGAGCTGGTCAGCCTGGAGAAGGGAAGGTTTTAGGGAAGTCCTTATTGTAGCATTTCAATTCTTAAAGGGCCTGTAAGAAAGATGGGAACAGACTCTTTAGCAGGGTCTGTTGCAATAGGACAACGGGTGATGGTTTTAAACTAAAAGAGGGGAGAATCAGACTTAATTTAAGGAGGAAATTTTTTATAGTGAGGGTGGTGAAACACTGGCACAGGTTGCCCAGAGAGGTGGTGGATGCCCCATCCTTGGAAACCTTCAAGGTCAGGTTGGATGGGGCTCTGAGCAACCTGCTTTAGTCAAAGATGTCCCTGTTCATTACAGAGGTGTTGGACTGGATGAGCTTTAAAGGTCCTGTCCAACCCAAACTATTCTATGATTCCATGATCCTACACACGCTATTTCTAAAGAATATTCAGTGTCTTATGATTTCGAATGACTTTCTCTGGGTTTTGGAGTCTGTGATATCCATCAGGAAATACCACCTGAGATATGCTTTGGTGGGTAAGGACCTGAAATAAAATGAAGCAAATTAGGATGGTATTTTATTGTTTGAGGAAACGTTCAGGGTTTGGTTTTTGTTTTTGGTTTTTTTTTTTTGTATATTAATTTCATTGTGAGCAACTTCCAAAGTATTTTTTCTCATTTCATGTTGCCTGGCTACACTATTTCACTTTGTGTATTTTTTCTGGTTGGGATACTTTCCAGAATTAGTTATCAACAAAACCAGTTAAATAATTTGGTAGAGGCAATTATAGAGCAGAAGCAATACTCTTCTAAAGCAGGCAATCAAAAAACAAAAATGTTGCTTTATTTGACAATAAACCTTATGTTTGGCATTGCAATCTGAAAGGTAATAAATTTATAAAAATGTTGCCACATCCCATAAGTGCTGAATGATAAAAAAGAATGCAAATTTTCATTTTGGGGATTTCAAACTCTAAAATGAAGTTTTATCAGAAAAACTTCTGAAGCTTAACAGATGAAAATAATGGTCCTGAGTCACTTTTCTATGAAGCAACAGGATACCAGACAATGCAGAGATAAAATGTAACCTTTACTTTATTTTCTTACTGATGGAATATTACACAAGCAACTTCAGACGAAGCCTATTAAATTTGAGGGTGTTTAAATATACCTGAATTATATCTGAATTTCTTCTTATAGATGAACAATAAAGAAAATGAAAGTGTATTCTTGAAGTACAAGTTGTGAAACAGTTAATAGTATGTTTAAAGGAGGATATTAGTGCCCAAGTCAAAGGAATAAAGTGTTTTGGTTTTTTTCAAAGTGTCATTAAAATCACAGACCCAATTCACTTCTGTGCTGAAAACTTGCTTGGGTCCACTTAAATCTCAAGGACAAGATAAAACAGATGAGTGTGCTTTGCTCCTCTGTCTGCACATTTGTTAATGCAAAAAGCTGAACGCTCTGTGNGAGAAACTTTTAAAAGTCTATATAAGTTTTAGAATTAAATAATAAAATCAGAATTCCGCCTCACCCGATCCAGTTTGGTTCTTGCACTCCGCTAGCGCTCAACAGCGACACACACTTGTTAATGCAAAAAGCTGAATGCTCTGTGATCATCATGCCTGAAAAGAACTCTGTTGATTTGTTTTGTCTGTATCATAGCTGGGGAGACATGGGCAAGTCAAGAACTTCAAATCTAAATAGCCTCTGCTATTTCAAATATATTCATGTCTCCCCCTGAATTCCTGTTATATTGGGCAAGGAAAATACTTCTTTTGCTTTTTGGGAACGTTATTGAGTCTCTTGACTGCTCCAAAAATCTACACTGCTGACAGTAGCAAGAATGGCTGTGAAACTGGGGAAATCCAGTGTGAACAGCAAAAAATCTGGATATCCCCATGGAATATGTGGGTTCTCCACATTTTCATCTCTGAAATTCCTTGACAAAAATCAATAGCCCTTAGGCTTCTAAGGAGTTTGTTTAACACATCCAGAGCAGATAAGCAGGGAGGCCAAGGAAATGCTAATGGTCTTTGCTTCCCACTCATCTCCCATCCTTGAGGAAATGGTCGGAGTGCCATATTCCAAAGCCAACAGGGCAAAAATCTTGGATTCTTCTACTTTTGAGGCTGCTGTCGAGGTTTCTGTGAATGTGAAGAGCCTCTGCTTCAATGCTGTTTGTCCAGGGACATTCTAGGATGTTGGATGCTCAGCTGGCTGCAAGGCTGTGTTTGATGTGATCCTCTGTCACGTTTCTCTGGACAGTGCACCTCTCACAGCATGGACCTGTCACTGTGACTTTTAGAGAAGATGCATCTTATTTGATAGGGCCTGTGCTCCTGCTGATCTTCAGGTTTCTGGTTTTGAATTATAGTATAACAGAATCCATTTAAAATTCTTCTTGCTGCATTGATCTATTATAAACAAAACCAAACAGACAAAAGCAAACCCAGTCCCATTCTTTGGGCCAAGTTCTGCCACCAATTCTCTTCCTGCTGTGCCTTCACAGTGTGGTCTTCTGAACTGATTTCTGCTTTTTGGACTCTGCAGCTGTTTCTGATTCAAGCCAGAGCCTGCCAAATATTTGCCTTGGATCAATTAACAAGTGTTTTTTTCCCATAATCCCGTTATGGTTGCTCTGGGCCATGGTGTCAAGTCTCTCAATTAACTTTAATGGACTTTGGACCAGCCCTGCAATTATTAAGAGGGTTTTTCTGTCAAGATCCTGACCTGGGGCATGGCTCATGCATATCTTTTTGGGCTGAGGAAATATACTACGTAGTATAGGGGAAATACTCCTTTTCAGAGATGTGTTTTGGATCCACAGACTTGGCCACAGACCCCTGTTTGCACTCAGAGCAGTTCTTTCAGATAAGTCAGACTAATGCCACAGAGAGGGAGCAATTGTTTTACCTCACCAAAAGGTTATTAAAAAATTTCTGGAAAAAGTCCACAAGTCTGACAGTTCTGAAACCCAGATTTGTCTAGGAAGTAGTGAACCCTTTTTGAGTGGACCTCCCATCTAAAAATGTACTTGATTATGTGGAAAATACACCTCTCCCTAAGAACAAGTCAACTTTTAGGGTTTCAGAGTTGGGCTTGGTCATTCAGTCTTAGAGGTCAGGAAAGTCATTCAGGTTTTGCATCAGGGCCTCACCTCATTCTCCAGTTTTTTGGGGAAAAGCCACCATAAAACATCCATGTCTATAAATACACCTACCTATTTCCTTAACATTCCAGTGATACCCTGAATTTATGGCAACGAGGCGTTACAAACCCTCATCATTAGATAAATGGCCAGAACCACAGAAAAAAAACCACCCAAATTCTTCCTCTGTGTGATAACTGGGTTTAATTTAAAGATCAGAGGAAGAAAAAGGATACTGCAGCAATTTTTAAATATTGAACTTAAAAGCTTTTTCTTAAAAGTCACATGCTCAAGATGAAGCTGTCCCTAGGCACCTTTAATGTTCTCATGTGGCAGTTATGCAGCAAATAACTCAAGGTTATTTTCTTTGGCAGCAATTTCAGAGCAAATCTTTGTGTAAAGAATGATTTCTTTTCCTTGAACAATGGGCTGGATTCATAAAAAGTATAATGGGTACATTTGTTTGTTTTTCAATTTTAACAATTAGGAGTATCCATATGTGTGTAAAAATAGGAAGTAGGAAAATAATGAATAGTAGTACTTATAATTAGCATATTTTGATACTTAGAAAACTAGAAGCCATTTCTATGCTTATTTAATGTGCATTGTCAGCTTCAATTTTTTTTGAAAATTACTAACTAAAAAAATAATTTCAGATGAAGTGTTGCTTAAGGAATATATATTCAAATTAAATGTAAACCCAGAATTTAAAATGTGTAGAACAGTGCTGGTGTAAGTCTTATCATCACTGAGGTAGCTTTTAGGGAAAACTTGTGCAAAGATGTGGAAATAGTGTCCAAATTCAAGCAGGTATAGAGCATAAACAGGTACTGGCATGGATTTTTCAGATCATAACCCGTGAAATGGTTTAGGTTATATGAATAGAGTGGTCATAGAAATAAATAGGGAAATTATTTAATGACAGGAAGAGCAAGGCCATCCAACAGCAAATTTGAAGTACCCAGGGCTTGTTGCCCTTCCTAGTAAGTGAAAAGATATTAGTATATCCAGAGAGCAGGCAGGTGAGGACAATAATTTAGCGTTTCTTGTTTTTCCTCCTTCTCACTGTAGAGGAAGATGGAAGGGACTGCTATGTCCAAAGCCATTCTTTGGGAATACTTTTCTTGGTCAATAAATCTGTGAAAGCAAAGCAATCATTGTCATGATTAGAAGCAAGAATTTGGAGGTTTAATTGTGTTCTCTTCGTACGCCCAAGTGAGGGCAATAAAAAGTCTGTTGATTTTTATAACGAAAACAGGCTCTAGCCCAGTTTTAATGGCTGCTGCCAAAACCAGCTTAATCTTCATTCATTACACATCCAGGCAGTACCCTGGCCTTCTGTAGGGATTTGGTTCGTGGTGTGCAAAGCACAGTGGTGATCCTGGCCTAGTCATGGGATTCTGTGTAAGAAACTGGAGCATAAAGAGCAGAGGGCAAAAGTACAATTTCAAACCAGTCACTCCTTCTGTATTTCTATTTGCTAATCCAGTGGGATTCTCTTTCCAGCCTAGNTGCTTTTCAAACCTTCACATGTATACAGATGCATAAGAAGCCATTTGGTTCAAAGCAGCAGTAATTGAAGGAGTGAACCAGTGGAAAGCTCCTGGGGGGAGGAATGGTACAGTTTTCATGGGACAATCCCCATGGGAATGGTCACAGACGGAGGATTATGACTGAAAAGCATTCCTATTTTGTAGTAAGGCCATGATAATTTCTGAGTATATCTCTTTGTGTTGTAGCTTGGGGGTTTTTTGGTAGATCAAAAAGTAAACTGTGATCAGGAGAGAGTTTCAGACACTCCAAAAAATGAGCCAGAGTATCATTCCTGATGGAGAGATTTACTATTTACCTAATCTTTCTCATGGCAGTGTCATGGTAAAATCAAAGTGTCCATCCCCAAACAATGCAATCACAAATGTTTTTGAAGTATGCCTTTAATTTTGAATGGAGGCATGAAAAGTTTGCTCAAAGTGGAACTGAATCTCTCCATTTTGTTAAATATGTTTCCACCAAGTTTCACATATGTCAGAGTACTGCCTGTACATTCATGCTGTATTTCCATATGTGCAACTCCCAGCTAATATAATCTTAATCCCTTTAAAATTTCCTTGAATATTAATTCTCAGACAGTTCTCACTCTCTAGCAAGACGCAAAGAGAAGTCTTGAGGGGAAATAGGATATAGGCAGAATTTCAGGGGAAAAGCAGTACAGCCCTCTATGAATTATGCATACACCCACGTTTTACCTGCATCAGAAACAGGTGTGTGGTTTACTGTGATAAACAGAAGAGCCCTGTGGGTTGGCCAAGATTATATTTTTATTAAATTAATTACAATTAATTATTACAAATTTTAATTGTTTACAAATGATCATTACAAATAGGAAACTGAGGCAAGAAGCAAGTTTAGAAGCAAGTTTATTAATAAACTTCCCAAGTTCATTAAATAAATTTAATGTTGTGATGATGAATTCCTGTCTTTTAGCACCCCACAAAAGCAACAGAATTATGATGATCTTAGCAGCTAATTATAGCTTTGTGCTTTGCCAAACAACCCAAAGAATAGAGAGGAAAACAGGGTATGTCACAGTGCAGCTCTCTTTTCCTGTCCCAAATGGAATTTGACAATTGGTTAACCAGGATCTCTTCTCATTATCACTTAAAGAGTCCCACAAACTGCAAGTAGAATTCCCCTGCCTCTTCCTGTCCCCCATGGTGTTGCAAGTAGAGGCTTATAAATGGGTGGTATTTTTTTCCCTAAGATCTTAGTGTCTGCTCTAAGGGACTTCTAAAGGGTTAATGTCCCAAAGATGTCCAGAAAAAGTCTGAAAGAAATAGAACTTTTATTTTCATCTACTGTTGAAAGTTAAAACCAGAACACAGCTTCACATCAGCTGCTCTCATTCCCAGGATGTTGGAAAATTGTGCAAAAAAAAACCCCAAAGCACCATAATTGTGATTCAAGGGGTGGTGTGAATGCTTTAGAACTTAATGTTAGCAGACAATCTGTTTAACCTTTGAGAAGGGAGTTTAAGAGGTGTCTGCATCATATGGTGTAGCATCTTCAGTAGATAAATTCAAATTAAAAAGTAAGGCAAGCAATTCTTCTTGGAACAAATTCATCAGGACTAACTAGACACATTTTTGTAAGACATGCTTTAATCAAACACAAGATTTATTGTATTTAGAGACGAATTATGGGGCTAAATGCAAAAAAAATTCAAGAGAAAGTTAGTTGCCTGTGATACACAAGACGTGCTAATGGTGCCATTTTAGCGGTAGACTTTATGGATCCTCTTTATGTGACAGAATTCTAATTTTCATTTTAAAAACTGCATTTTTCTGGGTTCCTTGCTTAGTAACATAAATAATAAGCTTGAGTCACAGCAGTGTTTTCTGAGCAAAATTTCATTCTGAAAGGTGTATGCAGCAACTTCACTGCCAATCAAGGGAAATATCTAAAAACTAAATGCTGCAATCAAGCTGTAAAAGTTAATACCATGTGGAAATGAGTTCTAACTGCAAAGTGAGGTTTCTGTTTAATCCATATGAAGCTGCTGCAGATTTTCCAGCCCGCTGTAAAATCCAGACAACTTGCTACAGAGTTTAGGTATGTCTTGCCATAAGTTACACTGGAATTTGTCTAAGAATATCATAATATTCTATTATTGGGAGAGAAATGTGTGGATATATTAAAATTCATGTTCATGCAGATGGACAAGAAAGTGGCACCTTATAAAGGATTTGAATGCTCTTCCTGATGCCCCTGCAGGATCCCACTGGCCTCCTTGCCCTCAGGACACACTGCTGGATCAGGGACAGCTCATTTTCCACCAGGACCCCAGGGATTGCCCTTCCCCACGTGCAGTACCTTGCATTTGTCTTTTCTGGGTTTCAGACAGTTCCTCTGCCCATCTCTCCACCCTGCTGAGGTCCTTGGGAAGGGCTGTGCAGCCCCAGGGGGAATCTGCTGCTCCTCCCAGCTCTGTGTCATCACCTATCCCCTCACCCAAGTCACTGATGAATATATTAAACAATCCTGAGCCCAGTATTGGACCCTGGGGGACACCACTGGTGACAGGCCTCCAAACAGACCCTGTACCAGTGATTATGATCCTCTGGGCTTTCATGTTCAGCCAGTTCTGAGACCACCTCACTGCCCACTCATCCAGTCCACACTTCCTGAGTTTGCCCAGGAGGATGTTGTGGGAGACAGTGTCAAAAGCCCTGCTGAAGTCAAGGAAGACACCGTGCACTGTTCCTCCCCTCATCCATGCAGGCAGTTTCATCACAGAAGGCAATCAGGTAGGCCAAACATGATTTCTCTTCAGTGAATCTGTGCTGACTACTCCTGATCACCTTCTTGTCCTCCATGTGCACAGAGATGGCCTCTAGAACAAAGCACTCCCTCACTTTCCAGGGACTGAGGGAGGCTGACTTGCCAGTAGTTCCCTGGGTCCTTCTCCTAGCCCTTTTTAAGACCAGGGTGACGTTTGCTCTCTTCCAGTCCTCAGACACCTCTCCCGGTTGCCACCACTGTGAGTGGCCTCGCTGTGGTGTCTGGCAGCTCCTTCAGCATTTGTGGATGCATCCCATCAGGGCCCATGGACTTGTAGCTGTCAAATTTGCCTGGATGTTCTCTAAACCAACCCTCCCTGACTAAAGCAAAGTCAACAGGCACATTTATTATCAAAGGCCATTAAGGCTACTGCCTTCCGTTTTCTGAAAATATACTTTCAGTGATGCATCATTCTGGAAACATACAAAGAAACTGAGTTATTTTCTAGTGGTACCTTCTGATGTTAAATCTAAGAAAGTTGCCTGTTAAGATTGTAAGCTAGCTCTACTAAGTTTTAAAATAAAACAAATGCACAGATTAATTAGCATAATTTTGAACCATTGATCAAGTTTAAAATACAAGAAAGTTGTGTTTCAGGTTTGGTTTAACCTGTTTGTAAACAAAGATATGTCCAGTTAACAAAAGCTGTCTTGAAGGGCTTTAAATGGCTTTATTCCTTTGAAGCCAACAAAGCTCTGGACTTTGCTAAGACAGTTTTCTTAACAGCACCAATCTGCCAGAAAATAAAAGGGACGGAGCAGAAGCAGAAAAGACTTCTTCTACAGTCTTCACCAGCAAAACCTTTCCTCCAGTCCCCACCAGCTGAGTGTTGCATGCCAGAGTGCAGCCTGGTTACACTGAGAGGGCACTCAGAGAAAGGGTAAGGGAATGACATTAATACTTTGCAATACTCTGACAGAGAACAAAGCTGAGCCAGGCATCAGAGGAAAAGAAAATTGCCAAGCTTTGAGGCCTGGTAATTGTACCCACTGCTTTTATGAACCAATTCCATGCATAGGGTTTCTTGTTTGCATTTACAGCTGGCTAGCAAAAGCAGCAGTTCTGTTTTATTTTGCATGTTTCAGTCTTGCTTAGATTCACAGCATTGAAACATAAGTATTCTAACTCCAGATTCCTTAGGCTAACACAAAATGAGGGTGCATCAAAACTGTGTTTCAAGATGTGAATTGCGAGATCACTCTATCAGATTAAGTTCAGTAATGACTTTTAGTAACAACTAGTGTCAGTCTGACAATTATTTTCTGAAATAAATTATAGCAGATAGGTGCTACTGCAGAAACACATTTTCAATGTGTGGTGGCAAGCTGAGAACAGAGAGAGTGAAGCTGAGATAGACGTGGCAAATGACCTCTCCATATGCCCTTAGGTGTTAACTTAACAGAAGGTGGTTGTGAAGTGTGATGGTGGAACATAGCTGTGTTCTACCTGCTTCATGGGAAGGTGAAAAGAAACAAAGTTTTCCAACATTCAATACTTTGCCTTTGTGTCATGAAAGTTCTGACTCTCTAAGAAAAGAGAAGCTGAATCAGGAATACTCTGCACAAGCTCAGTTATACAGCCCTGTAACTGGGCTTTCTCAACCTTGAAAATCCAGGAGAGGAGGGAAAAACAAGGCTACAGGGACTTTAAACATCTTGACCCCCTTTCTTCTCATCTGCCTTGGCTGGAGCAGGGTGCTGATGATGCCAGGGTGGAGGGCTTGATCCCTGCATGGGCCTGTATTCCTGTAAGAGTTGGACTCAATGATCCTCGTGGGGCCCTTCCAGCTCAGAGTATTCTGTGAGATCTTTGATAGGGAGGTCAATGCCTGGGCTGGAAGCACAGCACACCTCACCTTACAAGCCCTCCCAGTGCTGGATGTTTATTTTGGGCTTTCAGGTCTCCCTGTCCTGTATCTTCACCCTGCAATTTCAGCAGTTTTGAATGAACAATAATCAGCTTAGAAGCAGGTGGGGTACTTGTCAGAAAATGGTGGGGGGAGAAAAGCCTCGGGGATGCTCTCAGTATTCATCAGCCCAATGTGAGCCAACATTTCAGAGAAACAGACCAGTCTTCCTATTGTTTCATGAACCTTTTTAAATTCTGCAGTAAGTCAACTTTCAGGCATTTTACAAGTCCCAGAAGCAAAAAAACCACATCCACATAGCTCCTTTGCAACATCCCATGAATTAAAATAAAAAACGACCAGAGAAATATGTGATATGTTTAAACAACATCTCTTTTAACCATTCCACATCTTCTAACATTGTCCAGTATTAATTGTGCTAACAACCCATTTTAATAATGAGAACTTTGATGATAGGTTATGCCATGGATGGCTTTAAGGTTACATTAAGACAGGTGTTATCAGGCAGGCTGATCCACAAAGTATTTTTAGCTCTGAATTTTGAAGTAGAGTTATTATTTGAGAAACTTGTCTGACTTGTCATTTGAGAGCATGTGATTGGGAATACTGTTTTGTAGTGAGCTTATTAATTAAACATCTGACCGTCAGAGCATGCCAGGGTAACCTATTTGATCAGTTCACAATGAAGAACATTTGAAAAGGTCTTGTAAAAAATGCACCACTGTTTTAAAAGCTTCATGAACTTGGTTTTTCCAAACAAAACACTATAAATTGTATTCATTACAGCTGTGTTCAGCCTATCAGGACACTGAAAAAACCTTCAGAGAAATTGATGTCAGTCAGAGTGGATTTGTGTCTTTGGATTACTTGAAGTCAGTCATAAATGGCTTTATATTTCCTTTGCCAAATGAAATTTTTCAAGAGCTAATGAATAGGTAAGAATCATATTATTTTCTTAGGGGACATTTTTTAGCACTGCTGTCTTATAACTTTATTATTGCTTCCTGTGACTACCATCATTAATTCATCTTACTTGTGCCTGTGTTGCAGTATGTATGGCACAGTATGCAAAAACTGATTTAGCAGGGTAAAAAAACCCCACTTTTTCCTTACAGTGAGATACAGAGGTTTAATGGAGTAGAAGCTTTAAGTTATTGCTTTCTGATTCAATTTGCTCACTAATTTGTATTTAACTTCCTAAAGGAAGCATTACTTTCTTGCATTCAAATGATGAGGTGGGATGGTGTAAATGTGCTGGAAGAGCAGCTTCATGACTGCACCATATTTGCATGGTGACAGGGTGGCTCTACAAGCCTCTCCATTTTAAATATGAGGGTGTGGCAAGGAAAAGAAAGAAGTGAAACTGAAGTGAATAAATGAACTCGTGGTGAAAGCTTTCCCTCTGCACTGCTCACTGTCAGTCACTGGAAAAGACAACTGAAGGGGCACTTCTGTGCTGCATAACAAAGCAATTTCATACCTGGGAATTTAAATTTAAGCCAAAAAGAGGCAAAAATCTTTTGAACTTAGGTTCTGAAATTGTAAATATTTTTATTGAGACTTCTTTATAGGCTGAGAAATCATACCAACTACTGAATTCAAGTCAGTGTACTATTTTACTTCAGCCAGGCATCTCTGTAGTACTATGACCAAAACTCAAATCATCTTATGGGCAGAATAGTGTACAGAATATAAATGGGTAGAAAACACTTTCCAGCCCAGCCTCAAGGATCTCAGCAGACAGATTTTAGGCCACAGGACATTTTCCAAAATGTGGATTCCTGAACAGGATCACTGTCATATGCTGACTAGCTTCCTAAATTCATATTTTCCTTTTTAAAGCCAAAATATCATAGGACTGATTTTTTTTGTGTGGTTTTTGGTTAAATCTAGTCCAGTATCTCTCATGATTAATCTCTTGTACTCAGAAACCAAAAGCTGTGAGAAGAAAACTGACAGAATAGACTTTATACTTGTTGGCAACAGTGCCAAGGGCATATGGCCAGTCAAGGAGAAAGGAAGAACAACTTAACTCTTACACAGCATTTTTGTTCCAAAATATTGCTTTAAGCTTACCCAGGCACCCAAGTTAAACATTGTGAGGAGGACAGTAACCAGATCAGGAATTAGTGCTTAATGGTTCCATAACTCACAGTTTATCCATTTAACTTGTTGAAAGAAAGGAATTATTCACATACCGAATGAGTTGGGATATTTTTTCTGTCTCTGCACTAGTTAGCTGCACAGAGCTGACTGAAGATATACATTCTGCAGCAGCAGGTGCTGTATGAGAGTGTCATCTGCAGTGACCATATTGCTCTGTGCATTCAGCAGATAAATCTGATTTGCTTCTAATCATTCACAGTGTGATATAACAATGATCAACTATTACTCTGTCAAAAAATTGCTATTATGGAGGGTTTGGGGTTTTTTCAATTAACACCACTTGTTAGTTTAAATCTTCGAGTAAATCTTACTCTTAAGGGCAGTTGCATAATATTTCTGCATGTATTCTTCCACTGGAGCTTTTTTCTAGCACTGAAAAATACAGTGACATTTTAATGATGCTGTAAAGAGAAATGTTCAAGCCTATGCATGCCATATCTCTTCGGTGATATTTCTCAGATAATGCAATTCAAAAGCTCCACCAGGTGAATGGAACAACATCAAAAGCTCCTCCTCATCATCTGCTTTTAATAATGAAGTAACTTAATTGTACTTGATAATAAATGTAAAAGCAATTAATGGGCTAGGGACATGATTTCAAGGTTTTTAAGATTTTTTAAAAATAATATGACATTTGTTGTGCCAGGGACCTGTTTGTAAGAAATAATATATGACAGCATTTGATGGTTGTTTGAGGTATTTACATCTCATGGGCTCCTGATATAAAATTTAGGGCCCACTGAAGTGGATTCAATTTTGCCTGGAGACTTCAGCTACAATTTTATCCTTGTGTGGTTTAGGACCATAACACCCACACATTTTTCTCTGTTAATGTCCCCTCTGCAGCATGAACAAGCACATCCAAGGCACCACTGAGGTGTTCTTCACTCAAAGAACATCACTCATCTGAGTCCTGAATTCCCTGAATTCCATCACTTCTACTCTTTCATTTACAAATAAAACATCGTCACTTGGGATTATGTAAAGAGTTGCATAGACTGAAGGAATTAATTCATTCATAATTTCACAAAAGTATTTCAGCATTCCTGTGTGGGAAATGTTGAGGTTGTCTTTGAGCTTTGCTGTGGATTTTGTCCCTTCATGGGCAAGAGGTGTGAGTGAAGGGTGTTCTTGTCAATGGCTGGGAACAAATCCTACATGACCAAAATGAAGGGTTTGCCAGCAGAGGACCTCACTTCTAAGAGTTTTCCCATGGCTGCCAGGATTTTTAATTGGTGACTTTTATTTGGGATATGAGGTAAATCATTATTCTCAGTCGGTCGGGACTTTGATGAACATAAAATCAGTTAAAAACACAAAGACAGTTTTCAGCAGCAGAAGTAGTTTTTGTGCTACCCTCATGCTTCATTTCTTTGATTTATGATTTATATAAAGGCATCAGATGCTAAGGCACTGATGATTAAAAATATCTAAATTCCTAGTACTTTGTGAAGGACCAGTATGGGATGATATATCACATGGGTTTGCCAGCTATCCATGCTGTTATGGCTCTAATCAGTCAATTCTCCTGGAAATATATCCTTCTGGACTTGGACATATCCATAAGCATACTTCCAAAAAGCCATACCATGCAGAATTATTCTTATTACTTTTATAATTTAGCTGGCCTCCTATAGTAGATAAAATGCTGGATTATCCCTCAAAAAAGATGCACATTTTTTCCTAGCCCTACAGTGGAGCAGTATTTCTTTTCCTCAGTAATTCTACCTATGGCATCTAGATATTGTACTGATTGCCTTTCTAGCACAGCTTGAAATCTGAAGGCCAGTTTTATAACTATGAAGAAGAAATGTTTTGAAATTTAAAAAGTGCTCTGAAGTCCCTTCTCAGTTTTCATTCCAACTGGTTCAGCTTTATCTAAAACCAAAGCTCAACACTGGTGAGTTCCTCCCTGAGCTCCCCACCCCAGCTTCCGGAAGGAAGGGCCAAACTCATCCCTTTCCATGATAAAATCTGCAAGAGAAATGTGCTGTGTTGGCCGGACACAGGCAGCACTGGAAGAGCTCCACAGCCCACTCCTCAATCTGAAATACGTGGCAGAACCCCTGTGCCCTGTGGAGTGATCAAGGGCACCACAAATGGGAGTGAGAAACGCCAGACCTTCACACATCCGCACTGGTGTTTCTTCCTGAGCTCCCTCCAACTCTCCCCGGATTTTGGCAGCTGTCACTGCTGGATCCGAGAGGCAACTGTAGGATTACTGAGCAAGGAGGTGGAAGTGGAGAGGCCTGTTGCTCTGATTGACACAGCTTTGGCTGGTTGCTCATTTTCAGTGCAGAATTGCTCTCTACAGTGTGATTTGAGGAATTTAGCAGCCCATAGACTTTTGAGTGTGAAGAGATCTCAGCTGGGGGCTCAAAATAACTGTTGTTATCTTGGCCTTAATTTTAAAAATAATCTGTTATTTCATACTGTTTGTTTCATATTCATTTGTCCAAGACAATAATCAGACATGAAATATCTGTCCTTCCCACAGCTTTTTTTTAATAACCCATTCCTCAACAGTATTGTTGGCAAAGCCCTTCCCTGCAGGGAATGAAATTACTCCCCTGGTGAAACTTGATTGCCAGCACTGCCTCTGTCTTCATTTCTCTTGAGTGTTTGGTGCTTGGCCCTTCCCAGCCTCTGTTTTGGGCTCTGGGCAGCGGGAGATGCTCAGCCCCTGAGCCGTGGGGTGTCTGCTGCTCGCAGGCCAGAGCTTTTCACCACTGGGAAAAGTCAGGTTCCCTCCCCACCCCGTGGTGTCAGATTGCAGTTGATCAAAGCCTGGATGCTTCGATTCTTCTAACTTGTGTTGCTGAGCTTTGTTGGCTGTTTAGCTTTGCTGGCTGAGCTTAACAAACTGCTGGGCTGCCCAAAACCAGGAGGTGTTTTGTAAAAGATCCTGGAAGCTTTGCATACCTCTGGGTAGTTTTTTCGTTTTGTCCTTTGCATCCTGGGTTAGCAAATGTTCTTAATACCATGTGCCACCATTTTAAGGAGCATTAGGAGTTTTAAAAGCTTTCCTGAGGTGACTGCAGTAGCAAATCAACACATTTCTGATAATACCTGAGGGATGTAGTTTCCCACAAAGAGCCACCTGAAGCAGGAGTGCATTTAGCCATTGGGTCTTTCTGCAGTACCATTGAAACTGAATAGGAGATATGCCAATGGTTTCGGGGGTTATGAGAACAGGTCCTTATTGATTTTAAAGTAATTATTTATGAAATATGGTGCTAGTTAAGTTCCCAGAATTTTTAACACAGTTTAACGTTCCCAGTGCTTTTGGTGTTTTCAAATTTGGGTACAACGTACACCATAACATTAAAAACAGAGCAATATCCTATTCCCCTTAGTTAGTTTCTCTACTGTTATGTGTAAATAATGAGAAGAGATGCATTAAATACTACCTCATTGTAGACATCTGTAATGTGAATGTCTACGCCTGAACTGCTCCTCCTGGACTGCATTTTATAGTCACTGGAGAGGAACAATGGGCAGGATTCATCTAATCAGTTATAGATGCCTGCTTTAGGAGGAGATGAATCCTGTCCAGAAAGGGCCTGTTTCTCCCCAATGACTATAAAGGGAACTGAGAGTGGCTCGCTCAGGTGCAGGCATGTACATTTGGTGAGATGAATTCCACAGTTATTTGGAATGGAGGAAATAAGCTGGCTCAGTTTACATATTTAGCAACAAAGAAAAGCTATGCAAGCTTACTCTAATGATGAGAGTTGCACACATTGGCATCATAGTGATGATGTGATGTTCTAGTTCAAAATTTTTCTTGGAACATAGGGTACTTTTATATGAAAGTCTCTAAAAAAACCCTTTTCTTGTTTTAAAAATCAGATTTGGACTGAAAGCCACAGGTAAAATTGGGTGGCAACACTTTTGAGAAAAATTCCAGAATCCTGGGAGCACCTTTGAAAACAAGCAGATAATTCCTATGAGAAAAAGCAAACATAAGTAAGTAGTAAGTTCCTGTTTGTTATGTGAGTCACCTGTGGCTATGTATTTATTGAAAAAGAGAAGTGTAGCCACGCAGAGATCACCCTTGATTAAATTCAGTTAAAAAATCTCTCGGCAATGCTTTCTCTGAGTGCATTCTTATTTCAAATCCTATCAAACCTTAAGTCTTAATGAGGTGATTTATTCTTCCTGCTCTGAGAAGAATACAGTGAGTGAACGAGGGTGAGACATGAAAGCATTGCAAACTCTTTTTTCCTCTAGCAGAATAGATCCAGCTAAAGGAGATGAATGTTTCTCCAGTGACACTGTTCTTCAGAAGCTGTGCAGATACATCCAAGATGTTTATCCCTCTTTAAAGCAGGCTTCCTTTATGCTTGATGAGGTACGAGCAATTATTTTTAGGTGCTGCCTCCATTAATTTACTATTATAGCTAAGCATTTGTCTCCTATCTTCTTCAAAGTCATCTGCTGGGTGCCAGTGTTTGTTCCCTGTTACAGCAACACACAGAGTCTGTTTTTCAAGTTTCTTTAACACAGATATGTGCAGCTGGGGGCTGAATAATCTGTAACAACTTCTCTGATGACCAAAAATTATTGACCTCCTACAATTTCACTTCAAGTCGTGTTGGCCAGTTGTTTAATCCTCCCATGGCTGCCTTTGAACTCCTGCTTGTTTTTCTGTATATTTCATGAAATGTTATGACAAAAATGAGAGTTGGTGCTTTCACAGAAGTTACAGTGGTATCAGAAAAATAAATAAAGAATATAACTTCTCAGGTACTGCTAAGTGTTTCCCTGTTTCTACAGACAAGGACTGCCCGAGTCCCTTGTGCCTAGCATCATACTGGCAATTTATTTATGCTTTGATTATATATTATGAACTGCAAATCTTTTAATAAAGCTTGTAATTAAGCTTCTCTTTCTATTCTAGCATACTTTTTCTGTTTCTCATTGTGGGTCTTCATTAGAAAGCTTGTTCTTTCCTTGTTCTTCCCACTCATGCTGTGTTAGTGGTCTGTTCTCTATTGTTTTACCATCCCACTTATTTTTCAGTGTTCTATGGTCACCCAATCTTTCAAAGTTTTAGAGAGGGGTTTTTTCCCAGGTTATGTGTACATGTGTGTAGGTATATATTTATATAGATATATATGGAGAGGGATGTGTTTACTCTGTTGATTCACACTCCCACAAACAGACACAGATGAATGGAGGTGTGTGCATAAAATGTATGGATAGGACAGGGCTAACAATGAGCCCCTGCAAGACCTCATTAGAAACAGACCTAGCTGAGAACGGGTTATTGTCTACAAATCTGTTGAGGGTTTCTGTTATCTAGTTCTGTTGCCCATCACACTTGTTTGATATCTGCTACTGCCCATAGAGGGATCCAGATGTGTAAATTTGCAGCTGTTGACATCCCTATGTAGACTCTACTATTGTTATCCCAGTGCTGTAACCTGACTGAAAGGTCCACTTCTGAGCCAGGCTCTGTCCCTCTCCTCCTGCTCAGAAAAGGCTCTGGGCCCAAGTGGATCAGCTCCACTCATCTACCATGAAGCGTGGTAGCTCCCAGAAAAGCTTCACCCTTACTGGTGAAAGGAAATGTGATACCCACTGGCTTTGACACTTAATGGAGAAGGAGTGCTATGAAAAATGCTCAAACCCACACAATCAACCCAAGAAAAGTCTTCCTGGACATCATATTTTCTATTCACACTAAGATCTGCACAGTAACATTTAACTAACATAAATAACATAAGTACTGTTCTCCTGCTCAGCTGCTGTATTATTCTTAAATATTTATATTTCTGTGAATATGTTTTCAGCTGTTGTGAAAAACCCGTATAAACCAAAGAAAGATATTTCTTCCTGTCTTAGAGACAACAAAAGGAAGCTTTTTGTTCTTTTTTTTTCAGGAGATAGAGGTAGATTGGAGCTTGAATATCTTCTGTTACAGGACTTAAATCCATTCATGTTCTTATCTAAAGATTTTAATAGGTTCATGCAGCATCCTTCTGATTTTTTGTCACATCACTGCCCAACCCAAAAGGATTGGCCTGCTCCCTTTTTCTTCCAACTGATGTTTTTTCCTAATTGCTCTCAGTGTGTTGGAGTCTAAAATGCCACTGGTCCCTACCTTTTAAATCCATATTCTGAAAGCAAAACCCCAGCCTAGTATTGTGGCTTCCTAATGTGCAAGCTAGAAATATAATGTTCCCTCTAGCTGTACTACAAATTTGACTTTAAAATGTTGAATTAGATTGATGTTTTATAAAAGGATGAATGAAGCACCCTTTGATATTCTATTGTGAGTCTTGTAATATTTTGTGATTTACTTAAAATCTCAGATCCTAGAAAAGAAATTGTGATGCAAGTGTTTCAACACTAAAGAAATAGCAATAAACAACTTCTCTAGCCTCCTATAATCTTTTCAGAGAGTTTCTCTGTGTATATGGAGACACAGAAACAAAAGGTATGAAAATAATTTGAGTGGGAAGTATTTGATATAAATTAGTTGGGCTTTTTTAACTAAAAAATATTATTGCTGTAGCTATAATATTTATACATTCCATTATATGAAGTGAATTCTTTTATAGTTCTTGTGTTGCTAATATGTGGTGTTTCAGTCACCTAAAATGTTGGCATTTGTGTCATTTGAAGATGAGATGTCATTTTTTTAATGACTTTCAGAGTCATATTGCTGCATCTCCTGAAAATTTGGAAATTTAGAATTGCAGCATCAATTTGTAACCTTTCACCTGCATTATTAGTATTTTTCTCTCAGTCTCTTCTGAGAGGAGATTGTTCACCTCAGGGCAAGGAATCCAGGTGGTTTTGGAAAGTCTCCTTACTCTTGCTCTTAGATGCATCAGGTTCATCCGAGAAAAAAATCTGGTTTGTCTCCAGTTCTGAAACATGGCATGAGGTAAACTTTGGTGTTCAGAGAGTTCTAAAATGTTTCAGGGAACACAGTGTGTTTGATATTATATCTTAATACTTCAGAGCATGGATACCTATTAAATGTCACGTGCTGAAGGAGACCAGTTGGTTGTGATTGACATTTCAGCTAAAGGCAGGCATTAATATGTGCAGGACAAAGCCACACCTTAACCTGCCACACAGCATTTTGGAGAAGCAGGGCAGGTGTCATGGGTGTGTAGATCCAGATGTGGCACTCAGCAACGGATATACACCCCCTTGGTCCCCGAGCACACGGGAGGAACCACAGACAGGCAGCTCTCTTTCGATGAAGAGATAAAATCAGTGTGACAGACAAAGTTAGTGAGAATCAGAACCGTGTAGCAATTATTGCAAGACCATGTTATGGAATATAAACAGAGTGCTCTCGTGTTTGTAAAAGGTTTGTGTTTGCAGTTTCCCATCTGACAGCTGGACTGGAACACCGTGTGTGACACTGGCAGTGCCAAACCTGCTGTCCCACTTTCAGCAGTACCTTCATCGGGCATTTCCTAGGCTCTGGATTCCTTCCTGTGTTTGGTTCTGGAAGATGAGCTTTTGATGAGAGCTGCCTGTCCTTGGCAGTTCCAGGGCCCTCACGCTGCTCAGAGCTGTGCTGTGCCGTTCTGTCCGTGCTGATGGAGTGCCATGATATGTGTGTCTCACACTGGCTTGTGTGATCATCCCTTTGGTGGACAAGCTGTATTTTTTTTATTACTTTGATTTGCTACATATTGCGCTCCTTAACTTGTAGGCTCTGTATTTCTAAATTGAGTGAGCAAATAACAGTCTGAAAAAATTAAAGCTCTCAGTCTGGTTGACACAAGCAAAGGAAGCACTGGGCATATCTTCAGAAGTACACTTGCCATTTTTTATTAGATGGTTTTATATAGATGATAGATCACCATTCCTTTCTCATATAATTACATAAAAACTGTTCATTTTAGCTCTGCAGTGTTTCATCCATATACATATACATGTATGATCTCAGAAGGAAAGAATTCACTTAGCAATTTATAGGAAAAGAAAATCAGTTTCATACATTGCTGTAGATAATAATAATAATGCTTACAACATTCAGGCAATGATTCAGTAAAGCACTTTATTACTATGATTTTTATTCATTTACTGAACAGGATCATTACTGAATGCAGTTGTTAACAAAGGCAGAGGTATTGAAGATGGTGGAAAGACAGGCAGAAGAAAAAACTATTTAATCCACAGCATCTGAAGGCTCCCACTGTGAAGGAAATACATGTAAAATAGTTTATATTTATACATAACATTGTGATTTTTTTTTGTTGGCGTAGATCAGTACATCCCCAGTCACATCACTGATGCTGGACTGACTTAGATAATGATCTGGACAACAGAATTAAATCCTTTTGACTAAATAAAGTTGAACTTGCAAGGTGGCCAAATAAGCAAATGTTTAATAAATCTTGAAGTAATAGGTCTTAACATTCCCACATTATCTAAGTTTCGAACAAAATGCAATTTCTTTTTATCAGAACAGATATTTCCCTTCCATGGGTAAGATCCAGTCAGTCTGTACAATTGTTTCTTGTGAAGTACAAGCTGTCTTTGTAGCTTCAGTACCAGATTCCCCAAGTTATTTACTGGGGGAGGTAGGTACATTATCAGGTTTTGCTTCCATATGATTTAATGCAGTGACAAGAGTCTCTAAAGAAAATTCAAATACCAGATAGTAGTTTCACAAGACCATTATCTTTTGATTGCCAAACTTTAAAGTATTTCCCAGACCAACTGATGAAGTAAATAATTGCTCATCCTCTATATTATTACTGCCACCCTGGATCTCTGTGGAGGACTAAAGGGAAACAGAATTTTCTTAGGGTGAATTTTATGAACAGAAAGATATTTGTCTAGTGCTTAGCCAGGAAAACTGAATCACTGAAGGAACTATTTACTCCTAATTTTTCTGTTATTGTTCCAAAGCCTTTATTCCACTTTTTCTTCTTTCCACTCAATATGTCTCCTCAGGTTTCTTTGGAGAGAATAAAGAAACAATCTAAAAAAAATGTGCAGGCTACTGAAACATGTACAACCTCTCAATTATTGTAGGTCAGGATGATTTGGGAGTGTAGAGGGACATGTTGGAATCAGCATTGCTTTAGTAAATGTTTGCTCTTCTTTATGCTTGTGGGGAAAAGATCACGAGAAATGACCTTCGCTAGCTTTTACATAACCTGGTATTTCAAATGAAAAATAAAGCCCTCCAGGAGTTAATTAATTGATCCAAAGCAGACTGGATAGCTTGACTACCATAAATTTAAAGACTAGTTTGAAGAAAAAGAATCAGTAGTAAGTGGGGTTTTTTAAATTCTGTAATCATAACCTGTTTTATAATGACTGTGGCAAAATGCTGGATTGTGTTTTGGTAAAATGTTATGTTCTGTGTACGGTTTTTAGCTCAGTTAGTAGGTTCACATTCATTCTAGCAATCAAATAATCCTAGTCATCACTTCTGGACTCTATTTCTGAAGCATCGACTGCAAAGCAATCTCATGGTTAGTAGAAGTTTTTGAAAACTCCAGCAGAATCTCTAGCTCACCCCTGTGAATGCAGCACAGGAACAGTAGTAGTGTTTCTTAGCTTTTTGTTGTCACATCTGTTTTTCTGATATTTTGCTGTTTCTTATTATATCTACTATTCTTTATAATGTACATCGATTCAAATGGATCCAAGAGAACATTATGGAGCTGTGTCAGGGGAGGGTTAGGGTGGATATCAGGAAAAGGTTCTTCCCCCAGAGGGTGGTGGGGCACTGAACAGGCTCCCCTGGGAATCGTCACGGCCCCAAGGCTGCCAGAGCTCCAGGAGTGTTTGGACAACGCTCTCAGGGATGCACAGGGTGGGATTGTTGGGGTGTCCTGGGCAGGGCCTGGAGTCAGTGGTGCCTGTGGGTGCCTTCCAGCTCAGGATATTCTGTGATTCCCTGAAAATATATTCTACATACTACACAGACATTGCATATTTCCCTGGGCACAGCTTTGACACTTCTAAATTTGTAGCTATCTTGCAATGTTTTCCTTTGGAACCATTCACCCAAGGTACAGAGAGGTTACTTGCTGAAACCCACAGGCAGCACTTAGCATGCCTGTTTTCCCTGACAGAAATAAATACTTTTTTGCTTACTGAATTATTCTAAGAAATAACCTAAGCTGCAGTTTGCAAATCTACTTCCTAGTATAAAGAAGCTGTTCATCATTTTCAGTATCAACTCTCTTTTAGGTTTGCATTAGTATGTGAACAGACTCCATATTTAGCTTTGTCTTAGGTGCTCTGGAGAGTGTTTTTGAGAGATACCAAAGTGTTGAAAGGGATAACAGAGTTAGCAGATACCACTGGTGTCAGGAGAGATACTAGAGGAACAATTAGAAGGTTCTATTGAGCAGCCCTGAATGGTGTGCATTGCTTTGAAATATTTGGATATTAGGAGCTGAAACAGGCTAATTTTCTACCCTGATGGCTCCAACAACAGCAACATTTGATGCAGCTGCTCAATGAGCAGCAGCTCGTTCCATCTGGTTTTTGGTAGAACCAGAACCTGGAACCAATCTAGGTCCCCAGCCAGCTAAGACAACCCAAGGGGTTTCTTGACCTGCTTCCTTTTACCTGAAATTTTGCGTAGTACAATGTTTGGTCAGATCTGCCATTATGCTGAGACTTTTTTTATCAAAACAGGATCCTGGTTTTGTTTCTTCTCATAACCTTCTGGTTTTAATACACTCAATTTACGCATGAAAAACACTTTTATTCTAAGTGCCGCTGCTACAGACTGATCCTAAAGCAGGTTCAGTAGGCCAGATTTCCTCATTATTTTCCCTTCATCAAAGACATTGTCTTCAAATTATGCCCTGAGTGACCTGAGTGCCACTTGCAATTCACTCAGTCCCAGTGGGTTTTGTTTCACAGGACTGAGAGGAGGAGCAGACAGCAAAAGCTCAGTGTCCTCAGCAGTCATAGACAGGTCTCTTACAGGAGTACATCTATGAAGGGAGATGAGGGGCTGCTTTCCTGCAGCCAATTTTCAGTCAGTTTTCAGAACAAACATTTTCATGGGTGAGTTTTGGGCCTGATGTTGCACAATGCTTTGAAATTAGTACACTAATTTTTTTAGGTGAATATAATTTTGTTTTAACTTAGATGTTTACAAACATGTTAATGGTACAGAAGAACTAAAGAAACCTGCCCTTCTTGTTCCACCTTGTAAGTGATAACACAGGTCATTTTCAGTACGTGTTAAATTTGTCATTTTAGTACATTTTTCCATGTGATAATGCTATCAAAACTCCAGGAAATAATTTTTTTTTTTCCTTACCAGCATTACTAATTCATTCAGCTGTTAGGTGGAGGAGATCCTTTCAGATAAATTCACAGAAAATTGGAAAGATTTTCATGAGGTTCTGCAGTCCTGTGATCCTAAATGTACTGGCACAATGAATAGAAGTCCTACAGCTGTGATGTCCCTCTTTGCCAGATCAACAGTTTGGGAGGCAAGCTGATGATATGTGAGTTGTAACAGGTTTAAGGTAAGTCCTTTTCTTACCATAACTTCCTTCCTGTCTTTTAATATTGCAGCTATAGCTGGAGATATTGAGTCTTTTAGTTTGCCTTAAGGATATCAGAAAGAGAAGATTGGTGGAAGAGATTTCCCATTCCTCATGTGATCAGCTTGTGACTTATTTAGTTTCTGAATGTTGGAAACTCTTGCAAGTTTGACATTATTTCAGCATTTCAGTGGTGGGAAAAGCCTTTTCTCAACAAAGGAAATCTGTACTGCAGATTCATGACAATATCAAATACTGTTTAGAATTAACAAACACAAAGAAATCAAAATTAATTAATGAATTAATGTCTTTCTTCAGTAGACTGTTGTTTTAAAGAATAAGGAATTGATATTTAATGTTCTCAACATAAAATTTAATTTTCAATATAATTTGGACTCCCCAAAGTGAGAAGTCCAAAGAGCTACAAGCATGAGGAGCATGGGGTCAAAATATCCATGCCCATAAAAGAGGGATTTATATTAAGCATTTTATTGCAATGACATTACAGTTATATAATCAGGTCACTTTATAATCAGGTCTAACCTACTGTCTCAGGAGCTCTGATTTTCTCTGCTTACAGCCAGTGACTTCCAAAGATGTGGAACTCTTTCTTACCTTTGAAAACATAATAGAAAAATCAAAGAAATCGTTTCCAGTCTGACCCTCACAACCTGGTGTCCTGCTGATCGTTGTGTGTGAGCAGCAAACACAACAGCATCAATAGGAAATGGTTTTTGGAGAACAGTCTTTGATCCTGAAATATGAATGAGCCCGAGCGTGACCAGAGCAGCCAATTCTACTGCACGCATTTTCCTTCCTATAAATATCTGAAGAGAAAACTTTGGGTGTAATGCACAGGGTTCATGAAAGTCATGTTCCCAGCACAGTGTGCTATAACTATGTGCTTTCACCATTTGTCAGTTTTATAGCTCTGTGTTGTGTAGTATATAATTAGTCATTGATCATGAACAAGTAATTATCCTTTGAATTACCTGGGACTCGACAGTTATACAATTTTCTAAATAATGTTTCTACCATTATTTGTGTCAATGAGAGATCTGTGCTGTAAGAAAAGTCAGGAATTGCAGCCACTTTGAATTGGAAAGTGGCCCTGACTTGAAATTCAAAACATTACCTCTAAGAAAATAATATAGAGTGAGGTACTGAGAGGCAAACTGTTATGGTTTAATTCATTCATCACTGTGGTCGGTGGTTGTTCTGCTTTTGTTTTAACAGGATGAAAGAGAAGCCTTGTGAGATCAGTCTAGGAAAGTGCTGAGCACTGAGGTTGTGCTCTAGCAAAGTGCAGGGAGGTGTGGGTATAACACTTTTAAGATCCTGGTGGGGTGAACACTGAGCACATCTGCATATTTGCATTATTAAGCTGTGGCATTGCTGAAAAGTGCAGGTGTTTAGCAAAGTGAGATGTGCAACACCATAGGTGAGATGAGTTTGGAATCCTCTTATAGGAACAGCCTCTAAGATACACATCTGAAAGAGAAGGCCTGTGTTCTATTGTCAGAGGCATTCAGGGATGTACAGTCCTGCACTGGCCGTCTTTAGAAAACAGGGTCTCATTCACACCATATTATTGGTTCTTCTGTGGTAAACATCTCTTAAGGCACCTGTTCTTGGCAATATTAATCACCTGGGTCGTGGTCTGGGGAGTTGATGACTGCTCTGGAGAAGAAATGTAATTCTTGGAATAAGATGAAAAGAGAATTCACATTCAACAGTGATGACCTACTCGATTGGAGTAGGATTTGGTATAGCTAATTAGGTTAGAATGGCTCACCCATGGCTGAGGTGATATTTCATAAAATCTCCTTTGTTGTAATCTTCTAGAGTTCTCACTCTATGATTTAGCCTGGCTCCTTACACATGCATTTTGCCTCGTGTCTTTTTACCAATCTGTATTTCTTAGCTCCAAACGTGGCGTTAATTTTTATGTTAGCTCTTATTTAAGACATCCGAGGAAAATGTTGTGGATTATGTAGAGAAACAGTGGATGGCACTGTTCATTCGCTGCTCTAATGTGGTAAGAAATGCCAGTTTTAAAAAGGCTGTATTTTAAAATAATAAGGGGAAAAAAATAAAAAAGAAGAAAGGTAATTGACTCCTCTAAATGCATACACACTGGCTTAAGACTATCACATCTGTGCTGGGAATGTTGTAACCAGATTGGGGATTTAGCACGGGCGCTTTAAGGGATGCAGGGGTTTTGAGCAAAAGGTGATGAAGTGACTGAATTACATTCTGAATTCCAGTGGTTCAGCTACATCAGTCTTATTTATTTGAAATGATACTTCTGCTTTGGGGGGCTTCTGCTATAATTGGACTTTTGCATTGATGTGACTCATCCGGAGGCACTTGAGGACAATACTGCCATCGCTACAGCAGAATAACTGGCATGCTTGTCCCAGATGGCTTCCTGGGAGATGGCATTCAGACTGGGGAAAAGAGGGAACAGTTTTTAAGGGCATTTGGAAGCCTTTTATGGATTAGACTCACAAAGCAGATGTTGCCGTGTAGTGTTCACAGCCATTTTCTCTGTGAAGGCTACACTTGTTTTAGCTAAACAGAGCTTCACAACTACTGGGAAATGGTGACTCTTTCCCCTCCTTGTCACCCCCCTGACACTTTCTCTCCTGAAGTATATATGATGTGGATTGGATTTCTGAAAATAAACAAAAGCTTTGATTTCATTTCTCTTCTTATTTTTCCCCAGAAGGAATGCATAGGAAGGAGAAACTTGGTATGTTCAGTTACAAGTGAGTTTTTTTACTACAGGTATTTTTTTAGTGTCTTCCAAATAGAAATGGAGTAAGTGGAGTGCAGGGAATGCCATGTGTCTCCAGGAGCCTTCTGCTTTCATCCAAGACTACTCCAAAGCTTCATGAACATGAATGAAATCCTGGACGGTTAAATAGCTCAGGGAAGCAGTGACATGGTGATGACAAGGGCTCTGATTCTTGAGCATTGCTGATTCGTGCAGGAGTGATTTCAGATGGTTATTTGACAGGTCCAGGGAACACCAGCTCAACTTCTCCATTGGAAGTTACCCTCAGAATAACACGAGGGGCTGAGCAAAGAGTGTGTCTGGTTCACAGCCAGGAGCATTACCTTAGCCTGCCAGGGATTTCATTTTATATTCATACACCAGGCATTGAGTGAAGGTAAACAAGGGCTTTCATTCATGATTTCCAACTAATTTATTTGTGCAGTGGCTGTGATCTTAGCTCCCTCTTCCACCAATGCAGCTGATTTGACAGGTCAATGTCAGGTGAGCCAAGTTTCTTCCCAGTATCCACCATACAATTTAAGCTTTAATTACGCAGGGTGTTCACAAAGGTTTGTATCCTTAGGCTCCTTCTAGAGGCAATAGAGCTCTTCCAGGTAATGACACAGTACTTAAATTAGGTTCCTGTTCTCTCTGTAGTCAACAGAAGGAGCCTGGGAAGGCCAGTTTCCAAGGATAGCTTTTTAATAATGTCCTTAGCTGTGCATTGAAAGGAAATTTATTGCTTGGATCGTCTTTGCCTTAAGACATTTGTATTATGTATTGTTCTCAACCTCCCAAATTATTTTATATTCTTATTTTTTCCAGGTTATACAATAAATAGAAGGATAACTCTTCTGATAGAATCTTTTATAAGATGCTTTTGGATAGCTTAAAAATTGCTGTTCTTCCTGGTATCTTTAAGTGGTAGCAGCTCACATATATTAAAAGAAATACAACAAAGAGAAGAAAAAAGGCAAACAGAGCTTTCAAAAAGTTGCTGTTATTACAGACAATTTTCTGTTTAATATAAAGAAAAAAATATGTGTAGAAAGGAGGCTTTTAGATAGTCTGAGGATACAAGTTGTTTTTCTAATGGTAAGTACTGTCCTGGGCTGATCTCTCATTTCACAGAGATGTGTTCAAAATTTTACAGCTCTCAAAGCATTGCAACAGGAGAGCAAACACACATGGATCATTCATCAAAGGCTCTGGGATTCAGGTACAAATGTTGAGCTCACTTTACAGGGCCCACAAGGATTGTATCTCAGCGCTTCGCTCAAAAACTGGGGCTTTGCCAATGATGACAGCTGAAGAGAAAGCTTGTGATCTTCAGCAGAATCAGCACAGCTCATTGTTCAGGACCTGGATTTGGATGTTCTCAGAGGGTCAGGAACTCTGGCACATCTGATGGCCATGACTCCTGCAGGCCACAGCCATGCCTCCACGGCACCTGTGGCACGGGTATTGGTGCCCAGGCTACAAACATGTGCCACCTATGGATTCTCCTCCCTTTTTAATTTGGATATATGCAAATGCCTGCCTAATCATGGGGGATAGGGAACAATGACACAGCAGACACCAACAAATTGTCCCTTGTAGTGGGGTAAGTTTCTCCCCAGAGTATTTTTCCTTGTATTTGCATGATAGCCTCCATGTGGGGTTAGAGTCAGGGCACAGGCACTTCCTTTCCTTTGACCCAGACAAGGCTTTACTCTGATATGTCCTTGGAGGCATCTCACTCCCTATCTTCCCTCATTTTTTGGCTGGTATTCCATAAAACAGAATGCCCTATGCAACGCTCACTTTTCTGTCAACAGCTCTCAATACAGGAGTATGCCCTGTCTTGCGCCAGATTCTCCTCAGATTTCCTCGTTTCCTCTTAAACAATGTGACCTTTTCCTGTTTAAGTCCCCCAACTCCTCTCTTTAGTGAGCATTTGTGACCAGTAATGGAAAATAATATTACATCAAGTCTCTAGAAATGCAAATCTGTCCTCTGCTACTGATGCCTTGAGTTTTAGCTTGTATATTCTGTATTGCCTACTGTAAAACTGAAGTGTCTTACAGCCTGCTGCTGCTACTCTCTCATGCTAAGATAGACATAACTACAGTGGTGATTTTGCACCAATGATCTGTAATGGGTGGAATATTGATATTTCCACATCTTTCCACCTGTAAGTTCTTCAACAGGTTGGAGTGGTTAAGGTGAAAGTTCCTGTTCCACATGACCTTCATCTTAATCCTCAAAACTTCTAGCAGGCTGCCTCTGCCTCTGAAATGCTTTCTAAATTTGTTTTTGCAAGACACTAGGATACATCTAAGACCTTATGGTAGGCTCCTTCTATGTAATATTTTTTGGGTACTGAGTGTTCCTGCAGATGCATTCCAAGATTGGCTTCAATATGAGCTGTACTTCAGTCAAGAAATCAAACCTGGGGTTTTTTTCTGCAAGCTGAGTTTGTCCTTCCTGTTCTTGAGGTCAAAAGATCTTTCAGAAATTCCTCAAAGTTATTTTTACTGAGGTCCAACACCATTCCTACTGAAAAGACTGTCAAAGCAGAGAGCTGGCAAGATACAAAAAATGCAGATGACTCACCAACATGGAATATATCTCTGTCACTAGGACACGGTACGCTAAATTCAACATAAATCAGAGACCTCACTAATAAATATCTCCATCCTTAACTTCTGCTGAGCCACCATCTGGAGCTTTATCCACACCTTCAACAAGCATCCTGGCACCCAGAACTGGTGTGTCAGATAGAGAGTTAGGCTGGGTTTGTCAGGCCTGAGTGAGGAACTCTGTGACCCAGCCCTGGTGAGATGGGAATGTGCAGGGAGCGAGCTTGGTGCCTCACACAGCTGGGAAATGTTCTTGGGGCTTATTACTGAAAGGTAGAAAAAGAACATTCCTCTCACTGCACACTTCAAGCAGCTGGGCAAGACACAGTCTGTGGCTAGCCCAGAGGAGCACATATGCTGATTGCTTGGCTAGCTGCTAACACATGGAAAAAATAATGGATCTGCCTTCCCAACTAGAAGAATGAAGAGTCTCTCTCCCTTTTGTGACAGTCAGTTTCACAAAACTTGTAATAACTGTGTCTGAAGGCCCCTAGCACTCTCCAGTTTGACTGAAATTGCTAAATGGACACCAAATTTAGGGGAAAGGCTGACAGATGTGGATGAAAAAGCTGATTGTGTTATGTTCCTAGGAAAGCAGGGTGAAAGTGGTGCATGTTGGAGAGGAATATAATTTAAAACATAAGCTTGCCCGAAATCAGGATAGATCTCAAGGATCCCCAGTGACTCCTGTGTCTCTTAACAGGCTTCGAACTCTTTGTGACTCTGTAATTACTGCCTGAAAGCAGGAATAGATTTCTTAGAAATATGTCAGTAACTCTCCAGTTCTTCTCCTTCCCTCTTTTTAAAGCTAGGTAATGTCTTTGCATTTTTGTGTAGATTTAGAAGACAATTTTAGCCAGTTGTTTAAGAACTAATATGAATACATAGCAATATTCTGTAATTTGTTCTTTCCTTGTTTGTTATTGACATTTGTTGTTCAAGAGACCTGCTGATATTTGACTTTTATCAAAGATGGATACAAAAAGAGGATTTAAGTGTTTCATCCCCTTAATGTAATCTGTTGGTAGTATTTTTTCTTTGTTGAATAGAAAACCAAATTTTTCCTGATCCCTCTCATTCTACAAATGCTCCAGTAATAGGTATTTGTATTACTCTTGGTATTTTTTTGTATTGAATCTCACATTGTGTTCTGGGCTTTCATATTCTGGTCGTACATACTGTGCTGGTATGTTACACTGATGCACCTCCAGCTATCCTCAAGTTATTTTCCCTTTAGACTCATTTCCCCTGAGACTGCAGTTCCTTGAGAAGGTAGAAATCTACATTTTTTCCCCCTCTTCTCCCGTCTTCCTTCTGTAAATGTCGTAACTTTGTCATTCCATCATCTCTCCTACCTAAGCTGTATTTCACTATTTCAAGTAGTTTCTCTGCATTAACCAGGATGAAATATAGAAAGACTTTCCCATCAATGGATTTTGTGGCATCAACAGGATGTCACTGCCACGTTCTGATGATCTTCTGGACAACCCCTGCTCTGCTGTAATCATTACTCAACCAATTACAAACAGCTCTTTTACCCTCAGGGGAAAAAAACCTCCAGACCTCCAAGAGCTTCAAATCTAAATACTACTGGCCCTGTGGCTGATGTATTGTAGTCATCCTCCCACTGTAGCACTGATATTCTCATAGGTTTTTATCCACTGAACTCTAAAGAAGGCTTAACTTACTGACCTGTAAGATTCCAGGGTCTTCCAAAAACCATAAAGGCTTCCAGGTCCTGCTTTTTATACCACCTTTCTTACATTCATGTGCTGACAGCCAGCATGCTTGGTCCATCCTGTCTGGCTTTGTCTCCCCTGAGGTCCTGTAATGCATAACCTCAGTCCAGGTAATTTTAGGTCCTCAGCTAAGTGGCTGTGATTAATCTTTTCCTGTGAGCTTTTCTGGCAGCTCCTGTCTTCAGTCTGGTCTAAGGCTTGCCTCCTGGGTTATAAAGCTGATGGATAAAGAAAGCTCTTCTGTGAACAAGATCCTGACAGGGAAGATGGGTTTTAGATGGCACCCTGCAAGTGTCACTCACCCACTTCCAGAACACAGCCAGCCTTTGCCTCAGGCTTGAACTTCAGCAGGGGGAAAGGGCATAAAGAACATTTGAGTTTGTCTTCATCACCTGTCCTTTAATTACCTGTTCATTTTCTCAGGGATATCCATGGCAAGGCCCATGTTGATAGGCAGCAGCACAGAACAGCTGCTGATGTTTTGGCCACCTCTTCCATTCAGTCAGGGTGGCAGATTTCTCAGAAGACCAGGTGCCTTCAGCACATGAGTCCATCTGAGATCCTCGTGAGGGAGTCACCAGTCACTGTCATCTTTTGATCCCTTTTTTGGAGGCTTAGAGTTAATCTGCTGTGTGCTGCTCAGATCAAAGTAAAACTCTTTTCATTAGCATATTTTTAGAATATGAGTTAAAATGTTAAGATTATCTTCAAGTTTAGGGAATACTATAAAACACACTTTATAAATCTATAAAATGAGACTGCTGAATATTTCTGCATTTTGCTTATATGGAAATACATGCTCTAAAATTTAACAAAGATAATTGTTCTAACTTTCCTTTTCATGGGTTATAGTAAATCCATAATAGATGTAAAATAGATACAAGTGGGACACATTGCATGCACTTTAATTTCATTTCTTTCTGTCTTTAAAAATTATTAAGTATTTAATTGTTATTTATTTTTATGGCTCAGTGATGAAGCTTGTGGTATTTCAGCAAGAAGGGTATATAGTCCATATCTATGGACTTTCTTATAGGGCCCGAGAAGGAAAAGTATTACGAACATCCCTCCAAAGGGAAAAAGCATGGAAGTGGTTTACTCAGGATCCAGAAGGACAGAAAATGTCAAAAGACAAATTTTTTTCCTTTTAAATTCAATGGAAATACTTTCATTGACTTCTTTCATGTTAGCTTAGCCATCTCATGTTAACTGAGGAGGTATTAAAGGATCATGGTGGCTCCTTAGCTGATGGAGAAATGTGGGCTCATTAGAAGCTAAGCCTGTGATCTGGGGGTCTAGCATCTCCATTAGCAAGGAAAATAATTCAGAACACTATCAGTCATTTTAATTTTTTTTTTTCTGTAAAGGAAATATTTGCACAACACAGGCCTTGGAATCAATGTGTGTTCTAACGTGATGAACCTATCACTTTGTTTTGCATCTAAGTTTCTTCCATGGCTATGTCTTGTTTGTCATTAAAGCAGTTCTCGCTCATTATTGCTGAATCAAGTGTTTGAAACTGCAAAATAAGTGACTTGTCTTCATGCACGATCTTTCAATTTTGTAATCAAACAGCTTGAAGACCAAACTAAGAAATATGCCCAGAATAGAACTGTTGATGAAGTAATGAAAAGGCTGAAGGACAGAGAGATACAACAGGCAGCAGCTATTAAAGACAGTAGCACCAGAAGCTACTGAACAGTTAGTCTTTGTGATTTCATTGTTCTCTTGTTACACCGGGGATGATGCATTTCTCAAGTTTTGGCACTGCACAAAGGATAAAGCATCACCATGTACGTGCAGCCAGGGATGTGCAGCACTATTTCGTGATGTTCTCGGACCCTGTGAGCTCAGCAGAGTCCAGCTCTATGGAAAACTCATGAGGTTTAGCAAGATCTGTGTTGGGACAACCCCTGGGATCAATCCAGGCTGGGGATGAGCAGATGGAGCAGCCCTGGCAGAAGGCCTTGGGGGTGCTGTGGGTGAGAGCTCGACATGCCCCAACCCAGAACCCCCCTGTGCTGGGCTGAGCACCCAGTGTGGGCAGCAGGGGATGGGGGATTCTGCCCCTCTGCCCCACTCTGCTGAGCCCCCCCTGCAGGGCTGCATTCAGCCCTGGGATCCCAGCACAGGAAGGACAGGGAGCTGCTGGAGCCAGTCCAGAGCAGGGACACCAAGGGGATCAGAGGGATGGAGCAGCTCTGCTGGGAGGAAAGGCTGAAGGAATTGGGATTGTTCAGCCTGGAGAAGGGAAGGCTTTGGGGTGACCTCATTGTGGCCTTGCAGTGCCTGAAGGGAGCCCACAGGAAAGATGGAGAGAGACTCTTGACAAGGGCCTGGAGTGACAGGACAAGGGGGAATGGCTTCACACTGACAGAGAGCAGGTTTAGATTGGATATGAGGAAGAAATTGTTCCCTGTGAGGGTGCTGAGGCCCTGGCACAGGTTTCCCAGAGAAGCTGTGGCTGCTCCATCCCTGGAAGTGTCCAAGGCCAGGTTGGATGGGGCTCTGAACACTGTGGTCTAGTCAAAGGTGTCCCTGCCTGTGCCAGAGGGGTTGGAATGAGCTGATCTTTAAAGCCCCTTCCAACTCAAATCATCCTATGATTCTATGATTCTAAGGCTGCCCAGAAACTCTGTCCTTCTACTGCTGTTTATGATCATTCCAATGGGACATGCTTCCCTGCAATAGTCCTGTTCTGCCCTGCTTGTGCTGAGTGAAATCAGCCTGGAATGAATAAGGATGAGAGTTCTGTGCGAATAAAGTGATTAGATGGGTTTCTTTGTCAGAACTGAAGTGACAGACTACCTTACATCTCTGGTAACTGCCTGGGCACGTATGTTTTCAGGTGAAATACAGTCTGAAACTGATTCTCCATCACTTGTGGTCTTTAAGGATCTCTGCAACTTTTGTAAAAGAAAAGGGGTTTGCACTTCATTGTCTAGGTAGAATTCCAACCGGGAATTTTCACATTCTTCCTGCTTTGATTTCCCTGACACTTCCAACAAGGGGTTCATCAATCCCTGCCCTGGCAGCACAGCTGCTTTTCATCCTGGCTTTGTAGCTGAGCAGGTGAGCCAAGGCCATTGGCCTCCATAGTGGCATGTTTGACAGTGCTGCTCTGATGCACAGCTTCATCTGGAGCAGCCAGGCAGCTGCTGCACGGCTGGGCAGAGCTGCTTTTCCTCAGAGGTGAAAAAAGTCACTCCAGCTGTGATAGCATGGTGTGATAGTGGTAAACATAAACCCATACCTGTTTTCTGATTTGTTATTCCAGGCCAAGCCACAGAAGTGGGCAAAAGCTGTCTCCAGCATGGAAGTGGGTAAGCTTTGTTTATTTGTATAACATTGTGCTACAGTGGCTTTATGGCAGTGGGCAGAATGCACCCTCTGAAGGGTAATTATCTCAGTATGCCTGAATAACTCAGAAATGCAGACATGACATCACCAGCTAGCCTTTTCAGGGTTGTACTGTTGGTTCTTTCTGGGTTTCTTAGGGAGGGTATCAGAGGACAGACCAGGTCTGCTCCGTGAGGCCCAGCAATGGCACCAGAGGAACGGGCAGGGACTGATTCCAGGAAGTTCCACCTGAACATGAGGCAGAACTTCTGTCTTGAGCACTGGAACAGAGAGAGGGTGTGGAGTCTCCCTCACTGGAGATATTCCAGACCCCTCTGGACACAATCCTGTGCCCTGTGCTCTGGGATGGCCCTGCTGGAGCAGGGGGGTGGGACCAGAGGAGCCACTGTGGTCCCTCCCAGCCTGAGCCATTCTGGGATGCTGTGTGAGTACCAAAGGTGTGAGGCATGTTAGTGAAGGGGGATGCCAAACTCCAGCTCCTTTACCAAAGAGCACCTTAGTGTCTCTGGCTTCACTGACCTGACTTTTCTAGGAACTGGGCAAGTAGGTGCAGACCCTACCTTTGCACCCTTGGCCTTGTCAAATTTTCAATAAATTTCAAAATCAGGAAGATGGTAACTGCAGCTGATGTTACCCTGGGGAAACATCACAATTCGTGGTGTGACTTCACTCTGGTAAAGGTTTCCAATACCTCCTCCCTGTAAGGTTGTCATCAATCCTCTCCCTTTAAATAAGACAGACACTTTGCCTTTTGTGAGCACAGAACAATGACCTAGTCATACAATTTAATATGACTTAATCTTGCATGCAATTTCAGCAGAGTTTTATCAGGTTTTTTTCCCCAGATGAAAGTGCTAATAGTTGAGACTGTAGTCACCAGCATTACTATTGTGGCTGATTCTCTCCAGCTTTGATTGGATTTGTGCAGCCAGATTTCCTTATCACTACTATTAAGCATTTGATCTGATGGTAAATACTTGTTCAACTGAACATAAAATGTGCTTGCTTATCCAGAAGCTTTACATTCATAGAAAGAAATGATAATTTGCTAATTATTCTCAAATTTTTAACACTCCTTATGCTGTTCAGTTATTTAATGGTGTTTTTTTTTCTTTTAATCTGTATAGTTAAGTAAAATATAATGACAAGAATAATCACTGTAGGAAGTCAGGACAGAGGAAGTCAGGACAGAGCTGTGAAGGATAGTTATAAAAAATAATCCAAATCAAGAGTTCCAAAGCAGCTGAAGGAAACAAAAAATTTTGGAGAAAATCCTGAGCAGCAGGAAGGGCTGCAACTACAACTTTTCAGGGAAACAGGAGGTGGGAAAAGAATGAGAAAACCAGGGGTAGGTAACACTAAGAGGGGCACAGTGGGAGACTGCTGCCAGCCCAGACTGCTGCTCCTCTTAGGGGCAGAAAGGCAGAGGGGCTGCAGAAAGAAAGAGAAGGGCACACGGGAGGAAGATGAGAAAGTTCCTTGCCAAAGCAGATTACCTCAAATGGATCCCCAAATGTGCTTTGAAGGAATCATGTTTCCCACCTCCCTGCAGTTCTCTGTGGTCCGAGGGCCTCAATCCATTCTGCAACATTTCTTGTCCAGGAGTTAATTATGGCTCACGAGGAACAGTGGCAGCAGCAAATTCTACTAATGACACTTTTCCTCAAGGTTGTTAAGTGAGTTAATGTGATTTCTTCTGGCCCTTGTTGCTTTCCAGGTGAAGTTTCATCTTAGCCTGTCATGCAGTGCTTTTGCCTAAAGTGCCAGTCTCAGAAATATAGTCAAATTTTGCTCTCTGACTCTTCCTGGACAGATTTGAAGCTGTACATAATAGAACTCTATTCAAATGGCTTACTGTCAATGCAAGGAAGAGAGATAATTTTCAGTGTAATTTAAAATTGAGCCATAGGATAGAACACCCAGATTTTATTATTCAAAACAACATATTTAAAAGGAAAAAAAAAAGGCCATTATGGGACTTACTTTATTTCTCATCTGACATGTGTTGGAAGATCATGGCATGCCAATGGATGACAGTCAATTTAATCTACTGTTCGTAGATTGAAGTTAGGGTTACCAGATGGAGGGTTGAGTTGTCTGGATTTTGTGGCAATATTGGAAGTTTAACAGAGGAAAAAAAGTTAACAGCAATAAAGCATGAAACAAACCTTTCCTGAGAGATCCAGAACTGTTCTATTTCAAGTAAAGGCTACTGGTGGAATTAGGGAGAGATCAGTGATATGATTTTTAGCACACTGTCTGTCTTCTTTGGCTTCTGATCCAGCTAAGCTGCTGATCAGGCCAAGAGGGAGGCTGAAACATGTGGGATGTGAACCAAGATCCACAGGTAGTTGCTATGGAGTTGTCACCACTAACAGATTGCAAAAAGTAACTGACTGATTGCTCTGCCTTGAGCAGATCCTCGTCCTCAGCATTTCCAAACTCTTACTCACAGCCTTGGAATTATATTCTATCCTAAATTATAGTGGATGGGTTTATAGTAGAGATGTTCAGCAGCTTTTTCTGCTCTGTGTAAAAAGCCAGCAGACAGTAACCAGTCCTTTCAGGAAAGAGAGACATTAATGCCCAGTTTTACTGGCAGTGCATACAGTGAGAACTCTGTGGTGTGGCCTGGTTACACATTGGTTTATGGGCTTAATTTAAAATACAGCTTTTGGATGTTTAAGCTGCTAAGGAATGTTGCTACTAGAGAATGTTGAATGCTGTTGCCTATAATATAATTGATGATTTTATTAGGGTATCAACAATCCCAGTGAGAGGGCAAGGTTTACTGTTGGTGTAGGTACAGATATGTTGTCCACCCATGTAATGATGGTGAGGCCTTCATTGATTTCCTGTTGCTAAAGAGTGAATAAAAGAGGAATATATTCATAGTTTGGGAGCACATTTTCTTCATCTCAGCCACTTGCCTTACCCCATCAGTCATTTCACTGATTCCAAGGCACTGCAGGCAAGGGTTTTCATTTCTAGCCCTTAAAGATGAAGGAATCTGAGCCGATTGCTTAGGGTGGAAGCCTCGGTGATGACTAAAGCTAGTAAGTAATTATCCATTCCCCATTTCTTTTAAAATTTATGCTTTAGGTTTAGATTTTGTGGGTGAAATTCTGATGGCACTGAAGTCAAAGACAGTTTTGTCATTGGTTTCAAGGACTGTTTTAACTTCCATATTGTGCCTCTGTAATTTTTCTGAGAAGCTGCATTTGCTTTTCTCATGCTGTTACTGCTATTTTCTACTGTCATTATTTCTCTTTTAGGAGTAAGACAAGAGGAAGAGCTGACTTGTGGGTGGCTGACATAATATTCAGGTTTTCCCTCATTCAGGCCTAGAAGTTTAGAAGTTTGTGAATGTAGTTTGTGAATGTATCCAGCTAATCAGGTATCCACCCAAATATGTGCACCTTTACATCCAGTAGCATAATAAAAGGTGTTTGAAACAGGTTGACCTCAGGGAAAACGAGTGTGCCAGCTCTTTGATTTAAATCAAGGATCAACAGTGTTTTGTCTGTATTTAAAGCTTTTGCCAATTACGAGAATCACAGCTTTTCTTTCCATATGTTACTATATCGCATAGTTGTAAAAGGAAGTGTGACCCACATTTAATATAAAGTAAGTCTCAGAAACCAGAAGGCAAAGAAAAAAACCCTCCTAACTTTTTCTTTTTCTTTTTCTTTTTTTTTTCAATGATTTGTGATTCACTAGGGGTAGAGGGTGGTCTGTAGTTACAGAAAAAGAGACCTGATCTTCTTCTTACAATCTTTAGTGGGAAGATAACAGAAGTGCAAATGTTCTTGACTATATTTCAGTAGAAACTCAAATAAAAAAAA
>VZTH01010560.1:352225-468954 GCA_013397815.1 Aleadryas rufinucha | reverse complement strand
AGTGCATGTCTGTAGGGGAGAGCAGGGCTTAAAGGGTGAAATTAGAAGAAGTTAAAGTGAAGCAGTGAAAACTATTTAGTGATTCTTCAGAGCAGTTGTACAGACTCTGTATGCCAGCATATGTAAATCTTTTAAAAAGAAAAGAAACGTTCCTTTATGACAGACCATTACCTTAGTGGTTTTTCTATCAGTCAGGAGTAGGGTGTAGTGAAATGTCAGTGTGTACATTTTTCTTTGCAAGTTTTTCCCATTTTAAAATCTGTCATGAATTTCTTCACTTCTCTTTGTGACTCATATGTTGCAGAAAAGTTCTAAAATGCTCAAGAGGTTACACGAGATGCTTTTTCTCTTTTTCCCCACAGGAGCAAGGCAAAACAGGCTCCTAGAGTACCACTGCACAATGAGCAGAAGGAATCAGATCGCAAACAGTCACCAAAATAGATTTTCTATGGCCTAAAAAGTACCTTAGTCCTTCGAGTGCCCTGCTGGGAAAGTGGCTGATCCTGCTGGGCTGTGGGATGATAAACTTGTGACAATATGAAGCTGTTTGTGTGGGACTGAGCCTTGCCAAAACGTCAGGGAGAAGACTTTCAGGGGTGATGCTCTGTTAAGCCAAGGAGTTTTGATGGCAAATCCCCTGGAACAGCTCACACTGGTTCGGACTGGAGCAGGGCTTTCTTCAGTTTGGGATTTCCTTCTTCAGCTTGTGCTGGGGAAATTATTGCAGCTGAGGCCACTACTGCCAACTGGGTGGATACCGCTAGTGCTGCAGACAGCTGCTGGACTTTGTCAAGCTGGGCTGTAAAGAATCCAGTTGCAAGGTTTCTGGGTTTGTTTATGCTTTATTACTGTGCTATTTATCTTTAATATACTTTCAATATTTGCTACGCTGCAATTTCATTCTTGCAGATGGGAGATTGAACGGGCCGGGAGCTACATTATGTAACAGCCCAAACCACAGAGCAAATGATGCTAAATATCACTGCATGACTGATGAAGAATATCTCAATCACCTTAATGATATGCTGATGGATGTCTATGGGGTAAATACATCGAGCTTGGGTTTGCTTTTGGCAGTGAAGCTGGCAGCTATTTTGATCCAAACATTTGTTTTAAAAGTTGGTTTGGAGGAGCTGTTGGGAAAGTGGCTCTAAAAATTATGTTGGATTTCAAGTCTTCTGTGTTCTCAGAAACTTCCAGTTCAAATACATTCAGCTTTCAAGGCAAAACCCTTTTTTATTCTTAATTGTTTTCTCTGCAGCCTCTGCCAGGAAAATGCGTTCTGGGTTATTTTTTCCCATCCTTTTGTGAGCGCAGCTATTAAGTATTCTGCAATTAGGAAAGAGTATCTCTGCACTACTCATTCACGGAGCAGCCCATCTATTCATGAGAATGATCCTTCATGAGAATGATCCTTCAAGAAGGTGTTCTTAGTCCCTGAAGTTTGCAACACTGTGATCTTAATCAAGAGTTGATTTTCCAGCGTTTCTACATTTGCTTATTATTTTCTGTAAGGCAATACTAAAAATGCTTTGTATTCTTAAACTGCATTAAAATACTTGCCTGTTGCCAGTACGAGTCGAGAGAAAACTTTTGTTATTTATGTTCAAAAAATATGCAGTAGACTTGTTAAATATATTTAGTTCAATATATTTAGCTAAATATTCCTTGTTAGGACACCTATTCTGCCTTCTGTGAAACAGACAGTGACAGTGACAGTATCAGCAAGTCCTGAGCAGCTTTTTGCTTCCCTTGAGGAATTCCTGTACCCACTGGGTTTGCTGGGAAGGAACCTGACCTCTGTGTTACATTAGCAAGAATTCTCTCGGCTGTTTCACACCCAAGAAGCTAAGGAGGTACTTCCTTGGCTCTTGCCATCTCACAAGTAAGCAAGGAAAAGTTGCACAGCACCTACAGTAACCTGCTGTGTTTACAGAAATGAGTATACAGTGTGAACGCTTGTAGTGGGTATAAATGAAGATGGGGTATGAAAATACATCTTTATCAAGCTTAAGTGGAGAGCTTTACCAAGTTCTCAGTGATTTATGACTGCATTCAATCAGACACTGAATCCATTGATTCTGGGTTAAAATGCCAGAACTACCCCTGGTGGCTGTTTTAATCTGTAAGGTCAAACATAAACCAGTGGCTGAGCTGAAGCCTTGGAGCTGAGTGAGCCTCCACGCTGGACAACTTTGCTGCACCTTCCAAGCACGCAGAGCTGGGGACATGGATTGGGAATCAGCTGTCCTTTGGGATGCAAGTGCAGGCAGGGCATTACCTGTCTGGCACCAATATTGTTGCCAGAGTATTTCAGAACAGCGGAGCCTGGTGCTCCAGAGCTTTGAGTCAGCAGGGCACCAGGAGCAGGCAAGATCAGGAGAGATGTGCAGAGGCCCCACCGAGTGGGTGGAGGATAGAGAGAGTACAGCTGCAGCTTCCTTTCCTGTGAGAAGTGATACTGCTTAAAATGTCCAGAATTTTAAAGTTTGAGCTTAAATTTAATGATAAACAAAATTTAAGCCATAAAAAATTCATTCTAAGAGCTCAGTGTGAAACTCTGTTTAACTATGCAAAGAGAGACGAATTTATAAAAATAATGACAAGATACAACAGGACTGGAAAAGCTCCTGATCAGCAACTCATCTCTGCTGTGGCAGTGATGATGTGATATATACACATAGGCTTATTTCCCAGTTTTTATTTGTCTCTTACAGCATTACTGTTGGCTCTGATGGTAGTAATATTTATCTGCTTGGTTTGTTTTTCTTTTTTCCTGAATTGGACAACTGAGTGAATCAAGGACATCAGCCTAAAACAAGAAAGGAAACTGATGTTCATGGAATCATTAAAGCTGGGGAAAAAACCTCCAAAATCATTGAATCCACCCTTTGACCAAACACCACCATGGCAGCTAAACCATATCACAAAGTGCTACTATGTCTGCTCATTTTTTGAACATTTCTAGGTACAGTGAGTCCACCACTTCCCTGGGAAGCCTGTTCCAATGCTTAACCATCCTTTCAGTGATGAGATTTCTCCTGTTATCCAACCCGAACCTCCCAAATGATGACTGAATCTTGCTGCCAGTTGGAGTCTGAGATCACCAATTACTGCTGTGCTCTCATTTCTGTTTCAGTTTATACTTACCTAGAAATGGAAATATTTTGACTTTAGCTTCAGAACTTCCCCATTTCAAATACTCTTGCTGCTTCAGAAGTTTAACAAAGAAAACACAGTGATGGAAAGCCTGAAGAGCACTTGCGTTTTCACAGTAAAGTTTTCAGACTATTTTATTGGTCAGTTGTTTATGTTTATGGAATCTTCTCTCAAGAAGTGATCCTCAGGTGTGGGAGTCCTGGTGCAGCACATGGATTTAGTCTGATTTCTGTGCAGTGTAACAACCTGATCTGAGGCTCCCATATTCCTCTGTGTACTTGGATGCAATCAGAAGCGCCAGCTCCCAGAATTTAGGCTCTTGCAATGGCTGAATTTGCAAATGTTTTTTACTTACTTACTCCCCATTTCTAGCCATGCCTTGGTGACTCACAAAGATAGTTTTGGTCTATGTAATTGATGTAAATCAAGGATAATCTTCCTGGAGTCACTCCAGGATATAATTGTTTCTGAGATAATTAACATTTCCTTCTATGTGTATAAATGATCCATGCTAGCTCTTGAGTTTGAGGGAGAATTGAACAGCATTGATTTGAAAATAAATAGGGAATTACAAAATTTAAAACACCTTCGCTAACCTGCAGCCAGGGAAATAAGGCAATATTTAAAGAATTAAGTTTACACAGATGTGAAGTAACAATCTTTAATGTGTATCTTAGAAATTAGAAAACAAAACCGCTACCACCGTGAAGAACAACAAAAGGGAAGGAAACTTGTGGAGATTAAAGCTCCCACTAACGTAAAACATACTTAGTTGTTATTTCATTTTTTTCTTCTCTGCGAAAAAACCAGATGATAACGGATGCAGAGCTAGCTTGTGATCACGCTCATTACTATCTTGTTATCAAAGCAAGAACCAGATGGCATGACCTAGTAAGGGTAAGAAGAATGTTTTCTTTAAATAAATAAGCAGCATTAATAGATTTCAGAACATCATGCAATGTTGATCTTCAGATTCTATAAATATTCAAAGAGACCCGTGCAAAATAGCTCATTAATGATAAAAAACTTACTCTGTAATTAAAAAGAAATCCACTGTTTGAATAATATGCAATTTTTTGCAACATGAATTACGTAGTAGATGCTATTACAGTTATTTCTAAAACTTCCTTCATATTCTACTATCGTTAGTTTTATTTAATATTTCTGTTGTAAGAGGAGTAATGGGCTACACCTGAGGCCTGACCACTGAGGCTGTACACAAACACAGCTTTCTGCTCTGCTGACACTCAGTGCTTCCCAGCACAGAGAACCATTGAGGCGGATGCTTACCCCATGCAAAAACACTCTCATAAATCCATCCTATAAAAATATTCTCATCTTTTTAAACTCCTCGAATAGTTGAAATATTTGGTCAACAGATCAGCAGAAGAAAAAAATGAATATGATTTTTTCGCTGTGTACATTAAACAGTAGCACTGATAATCTCAGTTTACAAATTGACTGGTAAAACCACCAACAAACCCAACCAAGAAACCCAAACCCAAAGCAAAATCTAATTAGTATTAGATACAGAATGAGTTGGAGAGAAAATCTGCAGGTCTGTCATTTTTCAGTCCATTACCTGATCTAGTCGAAAATGTCCCTGCTCATTGCAGGGGATTGGACCAGATGGCTTTTGAAAGTCCCTTCCAACCCAAAGTATTCTATGATTCGATTATTTTCTGTTTCTTTCTCAATTCCCATTATTTCTTAAGCTTGTAGAGAGATCAGGCATTTTGTCAAACTTGTTGGTTCTTGTTAGTGATGATTTCTTTTGCATTCCAGAGTTTTCAAGGGTTTGACAGTGAAGGAAATGGCATTACACAGCCAAGGGACTTGAAGAAACTCTTGTTCCCATTTGGCATTCCAATCACCCTGGAAGGATCGAAGCAGCTTTGGGCAAGGTATGACAACTCTAAATGATTAGGTCTTGCAATAATGCATATTTTATAGGATTACAGAGCCTTCGGTAGTGCAGTGAATGACAATAGACACCGCACAAGAAATCTTTTATTTTGTTGAGATTGTGACCTCAGTACATGACACTGTGTTACAGGAGGCTATGTCTTATCACACTAAGTTCAGTTAGATCCATCAGTTTCCAATGAATTCGAAGATAAGACTTCCTCCTGGCTTCAGTATTTCTGATCCCTTTAACTGAACATGCATTTTCTTCTCAGATGGCACTGCAGGTCACTGGTTGAATTAACTTCTTTTCCGTCAGTTTGTTATGCAGACAAATGCCCAGCTCAGTTTGTCCTGGGTGAAAGTTAATTCCAGATATCTCAGGTCAGGTGGGAACTGCAAACAGAGCTTCCATCCAGGAGGTCTGTGGATAGTCCATGTTGCACACCTGTGTGAAGGCACAACCTCTTCTTTTCAGAGCACTACATTTGCTCACAATGTTTTCAACCTAAATAAAAGCGACACAGTCAAAAGAAAAATGCCACATACCAAATACTTAACAAAAGAAGGCAAGGCAATTTCATGCTGTGTAAAGATTTCAAGTAATATCATGAAATGTTTTTATAGACAAGTAATTTGTTGTGAAGTGGGGGGAACTTGTCTGCCTTCAACAAAGAGGAGCTGTGCTATAAACTGTTTGCAGTGGGATAGATGTCAGCTGTATGTGACATTATATAAAAAGCTGCCTTCATTACAGGTTTATTTTGAAAAGTAGTCACTCTAATATATAGAATCTGAGTGTATTGCATTTTGGTTACAAACTGCATTAACTATATAGATTTTTCTTAGCACTGATTCATCTATGAATTATTTTCTACTCCATCAGATTTTACTTCCGATTCTTATTCCTATGGCACATTGAAGAGTGTCCTTTTCATGCAGTTATCTGCTGCATAACTTCACTCCCATCAGCCACTCCTTTTAGAGAACAGGTGAAATCTCTTGCGTGCCTGATATGTCTGTAACTTGAATAAAGGAACTAGAGTGAGGCCAAGGCTAAATTAGGCATTACCATGCATCAGAGCACTAGCAGGGGGAGAAACTCTAGGGGAAAAAGCCTATGGAAGGATTCATACCTAAGAAAATATGAAAAGTGTTTATGAAGCTAAACCTGTTTTTCTGAAGGACCGTTACAACTCTGAGCATCTCAGACTTGTGCGACCACTTTAAAACACTTGAGAACTGATTTTTAGGAGACCTGCATCTCAAACCAGACTATGAAAGGCTGCAGCCCTGAGAGCTGGAGAATACTCCTGACAATTTGTTCCTCGGGGTAGTATTTTTAGAAGCAACTCTGTGATTACAATGTGTGAGCCCCATCTTTTGAGTCTCATGTAAAGTCACTCATTCATTTTCAGTGTGGTATGGCACCTCTGTAAGGCAGGGAAGTCAGTGAGAGCTAAGCTGTTAAGTCAGTTAAGGACATCTGTAATGCCTTTCTATGGGGAACACATGAATATTTAAAAAGAGCATTTCTTTTTCAAGGTATGATACAGATGAAAAAGGATAACTAGCTCACCAAGAATTTTTAAGAAACTGGGGATAGAGTTTCCATCCGCTGACACAGGCTCAGCCAACACATCACGGACGACAGCCATGCCCATTTACAAACACATTAGAATAATAAACAGAAGAAGCATTCAAAGCTGAAAGAGCAGCGGGAACAGCAGAAAATAAAGCTCTGCTCTTTCTGTAAAAGAAATTAAAAATCAGACCAAGTAAGTTATTTATGAGCTTAGCATTTAACTTTCAGTGTTAGTGTTTAGTTTGTCAAGATGACACTGCGAGCAATACAAATACAATGTAACTACAAAAAAAGGCTCTGAAAAAGAGTCTTGGGAGGTACTGGACCAAGCTTACCCACAGTGTTATTCCCTTGATCTGCTGAAGACAAGCCTAGCTTGTGTGCAGTGGGAGGCTTCTTTCACAGATGTTCTCCATGGGTCGTATCTTTTACTACACAGACCTTATGGCAGCATCTCTACTGGCAAACCAGAATGTCCAGAGACGCTCCCAGACTGCTGCTGGACTGCCAAACCTTTGACTTGTGACAGCTAATGTTTTCCCTGCTCCCTCCCAGCACTGCTCGGGAGCAAATGCCTCGAGGACAGTTCCTCCTGGGCTGTTTGGAGGCTGCTGCTCCCCTTGGGTGGCTGAGAAGGTTCACTGGCAGAGATGTGCTGGGTGGCCCCTGTGCCTGGGGCACTCTCTGGCCTGGTGACTGGTATCACCTCAGCTTGTGGTTCCAGTCCTAACACCTCTATCAGCTCAGACTGAGGGAGAAAAGCAAGTGCAGGTCCCTCCCCATCAGACTGCTTCAGGCAACCCTGACTTAGACCTGGTTATGCTCACCAGGGGCTTTCCTTGCAGCTGGGCTGGGTGGGCGTGGAGGACACTGCGGTCCTGTCTCACTCCCTGTCCCTCGGATGAGGGCCAAGTGACAATCACACTTGGCTTCACCTCCAGCAGCTACTTAAATTGCTAGGAAATGCCTTTGGAGTGCAGCAAAATCAGCCTTGACAAGGATGGACGCTGTGTCCACATGACAGGAACAAGCATCCCGTCTCCAAGCCTCTGTCTGGAACAAAATCAACACTCACAGTTAATAGGTCACTGCTCCTGGGAAGAGCATTTGACAGACAAATGACAAAATGATATCCTGCTTGCGGTGGAGTCTAATGATCCGTGCTTGCCCCAGTGAGTCAGCAGAGATTAGCCTGCTGCTCCTGCTACTGCAAAATTCCTGCACCTGCCAGCAGATTGAGGCAGCAGGAGAATCCTCTGCCTCACCACTGCTGTTAGAACTTCATATTTCTGTGGATAAACACCACCTGGATGCTTATCCTGTTTCTTGCTCGTGCTTTCACTCTTCTCCTGAAATGTATTATATTTTTTATTTTTTATTCAGGAGTATAAACCCTCAGGAGCAAAACCCATGTAAAAACATATCCCCAGGAGCACAGATTTGCTTTCTTTTGTGCTTGGAAAGTGTCTGGAAGTTGTAGAAACTAATAAATTATTGTTATAAGAATGATAATTCCCGATGACATTGTTGGTGAAGTTGATACACTCATAAACAGAGAAGAGCAGCCTTGTCTTGCAGATAAAGAGGCAGCTTGGGAAATCAGCACAATGCTGCCCCACAAAAGAGAGAGAGAAGCCTGTAAGCTCAGGCTTTTGCCTTTTTACCCTGCTTTTTAAACTTCTGTTTCTCAGTATCCCAAACAGGCTGAAAGAATAAGAGCAAAACTGTCCTTTCTTTTCGGCACCACATCTCTCCCAGCTGCACTGCAGCTCTCCGGCAGAAACTGCACTTGTGACACCCGCAGGTATCAACGAGAGTTCCACCTGTAAAGAATTGTGTAATATAAAGCAGAGATGGTGAGGCAGCTGCTGTGTTGCAGGCATTGTTTATTACTGTATTTGTAACTGTTTGATGTGAAACTGCCTCGTACCAGGCTTTTCCACTCCATTTTTTGCACCAGCCCATTGTCTCTAGTCTGGCTTGGATGAAGAGCTCCTCTGGTCAGGAACCTTCTATTTCTTTCCTGCTAGTGCAATGCCAAGTGCGAGGCAGCCCTGCCTCCAATGCTATAAATAAGAAGCAGCTCTGCGAGTCGGGAAGATGCAGTGTGCTGCAAGCAGAAATTATACAGTGTGGCTCAAAGATGCAAATACTCCTCCCAAAGCAGCTGGAGAGTAATTAAATCAATGCAGAAGACATGCCAGGTAAAAATAAAATAGTCATGATGTGAGATGCTGGCAGGTCTGCATCCTTCAGAATTATTTACTTCTGTGAACCCATTGTAACAACAACCATGGTTAGAAGTGCAGCAACACTCACAGATACACACTGCTTAACCTTTATTTGGAGAAACAGAAATTGGAGACTGGGTCACATGGAACTGGATGCAGTTATGTGCTAGCAGCTGGAGCCAGATGCTGCTGGATGAGGTAGAGCAGCCTTCTAGTAGATGGACGTGGAATATTCTGACCCCTGCCCTGGGTCTCTCTCATCCTGAGTGCTGACAGTTTGGTTTAAACCTGCAGAAGGGACTTTTGTAACCCTTTCCAAAATTGCATTCTAATTATTTGTTAGATTCTGCTTTTCTTGATTTTTTAATATTTTGAAATTTGTCATCTGCAGCTTTGTCTGGGAACGAGTTCACAGTTTAATCACTCATGGTCTGCAAAAGTAAGTCTTGTTATCGATTATTGCCACCTTTCAGTTCTGCTGAATGTTCTCTTTTTGCCTCCCACACTTGCTCACCCACCTCCTGGGTAGTGGGAGCAGTCCTGTGCTAGCAGTGCCTGTCTGGTTTTCTCTCTTGGAAGCCTGGATGTGCAGGAGAAGTTGAATCCAGACCTCTGAACTTCTCAGATTTCATGTAAGGCCCTGGAAAGCCACAAATGGCTGTAGAGCCGGAGTCATTGTCCAGAGCATGAAATCCATGTGTGTGGAGGCTGTGAAGGCAGGAATCCAGCCCAGTGCCAGCCTCCTGCTCCAGAACCCCCTCAGAGAGCTGAGACACAAGAAGCAGAGGTGAGGAGCATCCCTCTGACTGTAAGGTCGGTGTAAGGAGATCGGCTCTTGGTCAGCAAAACCGATGCAGTGGCTGCAAAACCAAGCCAGGGTGTTCCACGTGGGCCTCAGCCCACACTTCTTTCTCAGTGTGCTGGGGAAAAGATTCCTTTCACCTGCCACATTCTGACTGGGAGGAGATATTTTTGCCTGCAGTGTCAATTTGCTGTTTACAGGACCCACTTCAGCAGCACTGGGAGCAGCACCCGCTCCCCCTTCAGTGATCCTGCTCAATCCCTCACATTTTTCCTTGCCCAGTGTCTGCATCCAGCCTGTGTCCTTGCTCCTGGCTTTCTGCAAGGGCTCTGAACCTCACCCTACCAGCTTTGGAGCAGTTTCAGGGCCCCGTGATTGCACACTGTGAGGCAGACAAAAGCTCTGGACATCTTACAATTCATAACATACTGCCTTGCACTTTTTTTTTTTTCCTTTTGCTTTTGGAACAAATTGCCCAAATTAGAAACAGACACTGAACAGTGTGCAGTGGCTCTGCAGCTCTTCAAGAAAAAATATGAAACATTTGCAAGAAAATATTACTTTTTTGGCGTTGCAGCTTGATCTATGGTTTTAATCCTCATTTTGTCCATGTAGAAATTTATTGCTTTGAGTGGAATAATTACCACCTGGAAATCTTTTATTAGACCAAAAAATGTTGAATGCTTCAATTTTCCAGAAATATGAATCTCAAAATCTCAGCCTCTACTTTCATTGGGACTTCTGGGATTCTGTGAAGATTTAAGTGGAAGATGACAGTAGTGATGAAGAGTGGCACTGAAAGTAAATATAGCTGAAAACGTTTGCTGATTTTTTCTGCAATGAGGGCACAACGTGGACCATATTAAGCCTTCAAAGCCCACCCTTGCAAGATGGAAGGGGCTGTGCTGAATAGATTTTGGGGCAGAGATCAATGTCTCACTGAAATCACGAATTGTCCTTAGGGTGGTCAGCTGGCTTTGGCTTTTAAGTTGCTGTCCTGCATCCTTGGTGTGACTCCCCTGGTCTCTTGCTGGGCCGCAGTCCCCATCCTCCTCCACCACTGCCCCTTGGCTGTAAAGCTGTGGGGTTTAAGCAGTGGCACATCAGCTCTAAAAAGGCAAACCCTCCTCTGACAGGAGATTTTACAGTTGTTTCTCTGCTGGAAAGTCTGCAGGCTTCTGAACATAATAAAAGTTAGAATGCAGAGATGTAATTAGCAGATGTTGGATCTCTGGGGTCTTGTATCTAAGAGGAGGCTGAGCTGGTTAGCCAGTAATTAGGAACGTGGAGACTGAGGAGAGTAAAGCCAGCAGGAAGGCAATGAGAGTGCACCCTGGCTGCTGTGCACCCTCTGCAGAGCTCTTCCATGCTCTCTCCAATACAAGCCTTGCTGTGAATGGAAGCCCAGTGCCACTCAGTATCAGGAGTAGGATGTGAAAGAGAGGAAGGAATTAAGCAGAAAAAGAGAGATTTGAAAGTGAGAGAGAAAGTGATGGCTCTGTAGGGGCTTTTAGAGCCTCTAAATCACATGGGCATTATTGCAGTTTCCTTGAAAAGCCTCACATCATGCCTTGGAACTGATACACAGTGCCTGGATTAATCATGAGGAAGCTCACAACTATTTTCTAGAATATTGCAGGAGTAGGAGCTATCAAAGTTTTTAATGGCATGAAACTAAGCCAGGGTGAGAGGGCAATCCATGCAGTTACATAAAGTGAGTTGAAGGAATATTGCACTCGCAAGGAAACTTGAACTTTTGAAAGACACGGATTTCCTATAAGAATGCAGAGGGAGGAATACTTTGAAGAATTTTTAGCTGATCTCAAAATAACAGATCAGTCAAGTAGTTATGACATTTCAGAGATTCCATTCTAAAGGATCAAATCAAAGATCCAAAGATACAGAAAGGATCCCAGGAACGTAGGATCAAAAAAAAAAAAAAAAAAAAAAAAAAAGAAGAAGAAAAAAAAGGTATGCTAGAAAAATCTGTTTAGCCAAGCTAGGACAGTCATAAGGAACAATATGGAAGTACCAGAAGGGGAGAAGGACATGCTGTCTGTCAGGAAAGTAAACAAGAAAAATTTAAAAAGACTCTTCAGAGCTATCTGCAAGTAGCCAAAGTGAAATATATGAAAATTCATAGATTCACATTATGTTCAGGAGTTTAGAAATTCTGCAGCAGCTATAGGAAATACAGTTATTTCGCAGGACCTTGCAACTGAAAAAGCAGAGGCAAAAGAGAATACTCTCCATATCCTCAGATCTGTGTGAGGGTGCACAAACATGCAGTACAACAAAATATCACAGAGAAATGCTGTGCAAGAGCTTCACAAGTGGGCTGCAGACTAAGAATAAACAACCTCTAAATTAAAAACTGCTGCTCAGTCACTGCTACCTCCAAACACACTGTAAAATATCTGGCCCAGGAATCTCTCCATGATGAGGAAAGAGTATTGAAGCTGAGGGTGTCTAGCAAGAATCTAATTTGTATCAAAGGATTGAATGAACTTAATTTGAAAAAGATAAACAGGCTAGTTTAAATGTATAGAGAGAAAGAGTTAATGTTTGGGTTTTTTTCAATATGCCTATCCCCGGGCTTGGTTAAAGCATTGAGTCTGAGGAAGGATCCATGAACACAGGAGATCAGCACCCAGAAATCTTTAGTGTCAGAGGAAAAGGAGACACAGAATGCAGAGCTGTATTTTCACAGCAGTGTGTGCTGCTAGGGGCATCCCTCTGGTTGTGAGAGAGAAGCTTGTAAAGGAGCTGGATTGTTTAGGAAGAAGAGTGGGAAGTTTGAAAATGAACCAGTTAGCAACAGCAAGATGAAAAGACAAGTGACTGAGACTGTTCTTGGGACCAAGCATCTTTTTCAGGGCAGCCATTGTTCTGTAAAGGATGTTTTCAGATAAAAGGGCTGCATACAATTTTACAAATATCAGTAATTTTTTGCAAAAATTAAAAATCCAGATTGTTCTGCTGGATCTAAGCAAACTTCCTTTCATCTGACAAGGTGTTTAACACCTTGCATTTTTAGACCACTGGACAAGAGGTTTTGCTTTCAAAGACTTCCTTTAGGCTTAAAGTTCATTCTTGAGTTTTCACAGGAAGAGCTGTTCACTTGAAGAAATTGTCCTGCTTAAACTGGGGATGTCGAGTAGAGAGAAAACCAGTAGGGAATCTGAGAGAACCATCTGAGGGCCTGAGAATGTGATTGGACAAAAATGCAAACGTAAGGGAGGAGAAACATCATAAAAAATTAACTGTCAATAATATAAGCCTGAGCCATTACAAACATGCCACCCACAAAGATAACAAAGGTGTCCAGAGGCCACTTCGCACAGGAATGTTACATGAGAGCTCATTTCACACAGGCAATCTATGCAAGTAACTTTTGATTTACTACATAAAACAGACATACTGGGCTGTAAATCTGGGAAAAGAATTCCCAAATTAAAAGCATTAATAAAGACAACCCCTGGCATTACATACAGTGGCACTAGAAGACAGACAAAATCTTCAAAAGATGGCTGACAGGCAGTATTATTAAAAAAAAAAAGGAAATGTGTGGCCTGTGTTTCCAGGACACCTGTCAAAACCATGACTGGGGCACAGACTGAGAGAGCAAAGCTCTGGCTCTCACTAATATGGAATATTTCTATATTCAGCAGAGCTCTGGCTCTGCTCTCTGGTTGTAAGGAATGCCACATATTTGCCAATCCACCTGTATGGTCAGAGCTGAGACAAACCACTTTGTAGGCAAAGGAAAGAACAGCTTCCAGAATGTAAAAATAGCGTGACTTTTAGTGGTTTGGGGGTTTTTTTAGGTGAAACTATTCAGCCTGATAATAAAGTTTAAGTTGGAGAAATACCTGCTGATCAAAGACACTCTCTAGAGCATTCAAGGAGTCTCCAGATGTTTTGAATACAACGTTGAGCTGAGCCAAAACTGCTAAAAGACTGTTCAAGCAAGCTGCAAAGCTGAGCAGTAATCCAAACTTTTCAACCAAACTTGAGGAAAATGTTGAAAAATTGTTTCTTTTCAGTGCAGCTTGGTTAAGGAGAGAGTTAGTCCAGTCAAGAGTGAAAGGTACAATGGATCTGAAGCTTATAATAAACTGCTAACAACCCACCTAAGTCATATCATAATTCAGATTTTTTTATAAGGTGGGTGGTTCTATATGCAATCATGTTTCTTGGACCCTGAGGGCTATGGGGAAGTTGCTCTTTGTTCCTATGAAGTGCAAACTCCGAAAGGTTGGATTCTTATGAGAAACAATAGGCAAGGAAAATGTATTGTCCTTGTAAAAGATAGACTGAACTTACAACTTCTTGAAAACACAGAAAAGCAAGGATTCTGCAAAGCTGAGAGGAAAACAGCTGAGAGCAGACACCTCTGAGGAGATCCATGAGACTCTGTAGATCTCTGAAAAGACTGAATATTGCTAAAAAGCATATGAAATTTGGCATGTGCTGTGTTAGCCTTGTAACAACTGATTACAGGGTGCTCACAGGAAGGAGGCAGTGTAAGGCTCAGGTGCTGGCTGATTTAAAGAGGAGCAGCCTGAGCTGGTAGATCCACAGACAGGCTTGGAGAGAGGCTGGGGCAATGAATCTCACCTGGTTATGTGGGTTATGATCTTCAGCTGTGCTATCACTGTGATAAGCCTTTTACACTACAAATCCTGTCCCTCCATGCTCTGTACCTGGGTCCTGTCAGGAACAGCAACCCCAAAGCAAATGGAGTGAGGCTGTAGGTGCCAACTTGTAATTTTTGCCATCTTGTAAGTGCTGAATATATGTAGGTTGTTTGTGTCTGCTTGGTAATCTGCATCAAGAGACAGTTCACAACTATTTTATCTTACATTAATCTTAAGGCACTTCAGTAGTTAAAGTCAAGGTTGAATATGCAAAGAATGAGCTTGTGCCTACCTTAAACTCTTGAAACAAGTTGCAGAGAGGCTTTTCATTGAGTCAAGATGCAGAGAATCACATTGCTTGTGTTTCCAAAATTTGATCAAAGTTCCTGATTCAGTGAAATGTAAGTGACAAAATGAAGGGGGAGGAAAAGTCAATTTTTGAGGCCCGAATTCAATTATGTGCCAGAAGTGATATCCCAGAGAGGTCTGAAGGTCTTGATCTGAAGTCCAGCACATTGGTACGGATCAGGCCTTGTTCTATTCCAGGTTTTGGCCAGGTCCAGCAGCTTTTGTTGAAGCAGTTGTCTTGCTGTGTCAGAGTTTCAGGAGCCTCAAGAGTTGCAGGGCGTTATGGTGCCAAAGCCTTATAATTTTAATGGCTGTAATAATAATAAACATTCTGTAACTCTTGTCAGGACAGGCTTTAAAACAGAGAAGAGCTGTTTTGCATCTGCAGTTCTGAATGGAGACAGGAACCAGTTCATCTCCCAAGTAGCATTTCTTTATAGCAAGAGGCCCGAGCCATGCAATTCCACACACAAATTAAATGGAGGGCATATTGGATTTGAGGTTTATTTCTGAACAATTTGGCAGTCTCTGAATAAATTTTATGAACTTACCACACACAGACAAGTTCAAAATCTTTTCCTACCCCTCCACCCCTATTCTGTGTATTTGTTTGTATCCTTTTGGCCAGTTTAACAAAGAAGCTAAAATAAACTTCTGCTTGTCTTTCAGGGACAAATTCAGGGATTACTTCCAAGATTTCAATAACACCTTTCATAAAGGAGAAAAATAGAGATGGCTATGTACAAATATGTGGCCTGCACAGGACTTTACAAGAATTCAACACTTATCTTGATGATGATCATTTCAGCAGTTTTCTAAGCAGGTTTGTATGATTATTTCCTTAGGACCTCTTTGTTCACACCCATCAAAGCCTATAGGCTTCTCCTGAGTGTTAAGTAAATGAAAAACTCTGTTAAAACTAATGGAGATACCCACACGCTTAAAACTGCAGATGTGTGAAAAATATTTTTGCATAATGAGTTGATTTCGCAGGCAACAAAAGTTAAATGGCTTCTTACTTTTTTTAAAAAAGGTGTTCTTTGAGTATGTGCATTTGTTTCCTAGGTTGTTTCACTTATTTAATTTCAGTTTAACAGAGCAAGGGTGTGAAACAACTTGTTTAAAATGGAAACACAATTAAATCCGGTTATGAGATAACATTAGATTTCAAATGATCCAGTGCTGCTGCCATGACAAGCTATACTTTTAATTCTCTGTATTAATAAGAGAAAGAATAAAAATCTCTATTGTAGAGGCAGGAGAACACAAAGGACCAGCTCCAACATTGGGTACTGCAGTTGTCTGCACCAAACCAGCCCCAGAGGTCACATGCCTGGCAGCACTGGGTTTTGTTCTCCAGTGCCTGCCAGACCAGACTCATTTTTGAAATAAAATTAACAAAGTCTTTTCACAGTTCACCTTTAATTGGGTGATCAACTTTATATGAATTGAAACCTTAATAGGAATCTGCTGCTTGTTTCTTTCTCAAAGACCTCTTGATGATAAACACCTCCATTCATTGTAATTTTGTGCAGATTATTCCTTTCTTGATCCAAAATAGTCTTTTCTAAATAATACAGAGTAGATTAGCATATGCATTTAGTTTTATTACTAAAATTTTAATGCCCACTTGGCAATTTATTTCTCCGCTGAAATGGTGTTGATTATTTCCTTTTCCACACACTGTCTCCAATATTGGAGCCAGCTTGACACGGGTAGTATGTGGGAGTGCTGTGCAGCTGCAAGATGCAAAATCAGGGCTCTTGAATGTTTTTTTTTCTTACTAGCAGATATGGGGTCTATAGTTAATTTCTTTTCCAGCCTGTTTTATAAAGCTTCCTCTTTGTTTTACTGGCTCTCCCCATTAATTAGACATTCTTGTAACTGGGTATTCTGGTGATTGGTAGCTGAGGCATTGGTCCCCGGTGATTTACGCAGGAAACAGATGATAAAAGTACATTGCAGTAATTCATTTTTAAACAAGAAAATCAGGGTTGTGTGGTGGGGCCATGTCCTCTGTCAAATCTTGGGTCTTTAGGACTTGCCATGACCATAATTCTAACAAAAAAGCTGAGTGCAAGACTGAAAAAAGTGCAGGCTTTCCCCTGCAGCACAGGAATTGTCCACCTAACTTATGTGTGTGAAGAACCCATAGTTTTGATAATTGGCTATAGAATCATTAAAGTCTTTTATAAACCTCTCCATAGCTGGTAACTCTAAGGTCAGTCTGGAACAGTTCCATGGGAGCCAATGGATCTGTATCAAACGTGCCTGGTGTAAATTGTGTTCTAGAGACTCTCTGGTGATCTTTTAAGAGCAGGAAATTGCACAGAGTGGCTGCACTGGCTTAATACTGGGAAGACAAGGACAGAGCAAGCCCCTGCTCCTGTATCCATTGTGGTGATGAACTCTACAAGCTCACTGGACTTGTTTGGAGTCCTTGTCTGAAAAATATCAGGTGCCTTTTCATTAAGAAACCACAAGTCACAGGACATTGAAAGTAGCTTTTCATGTAATGGTCAGTGCTATTCATCTTGTCTTAATTTTTCATGCTAAATAACTTTTATAGTCACGTATTTTTGTGTATATGTGAAGCTTGCCTGAATTCCAGTACTTCTATAACAAAATATGTGAATAAAAATTAATTTAGTTTGGTACAAAGTCCTCTGCAAAAAAAACCCAAAAACATTCCCAAATCATATGCAAGATCTCATGATTCCCCTTGCTGATATCTGATGCAAAAATATATTCACTGTTGTTACCTGGAGCTATCTGCAGTCAGCTCTGTAACCCACTCCATTTCCAACGTGACAGAACATGGAATTCTCCGGTGTCTCTGATCCAGCAGATGTTTCAGGTGACAGACAGAAATTCAGGAAGCTGTGGGTGCAGCCTGCAGAGCCCGTGGGCTGGGCTCCCAGGTGTGGGCTGGGCTCCCAGGTGTGGGCTGGGCTCCCAGGTGTGGGCTGGCCATAAGTGAAAGGGAGAGAAACCCTTGCTGGACACCTCACACCACGGGGCACCAGCAGCAGGGCCAAGTNTGGGGAATCTTTGATAGATATGTTAATTGGTAAAGTCTATAATTTTACACCCAAACTATTGTGGGTGTGCATTTCGGGGGGTGCTCACGGGGGTGCATTTGGGTGTGCATTTGGATGTGCATTCCAGCGTGCTCCACCTGGATGGAGTGCACCAAGGATCCTTAAAATAAATACCAAAGTAAAATCCCTTTTCCCCCCTCTAACCGTGTTTGGCTCTTGATTTTAAGACCAAGAAAAGGCATCACTTCCAATGTGGTAGAGAAATCATGAGTAGAGAGCTGTGCTGCTATGTCCACAAAAACAACCACAGAGAGGAGCTGGATGTCCTAGCACGGGCCTGGCAGCAGCTTACAAGGCTGCATGTGGTTCTGCTGCTTCCTCTCAGAATGATCACAACATTCAGGAGGATTAAGCATCACTTCACCATCTGCAAGTCAAAGGTGTTTTTGTAAAGCTGAAAGGCAAGGGCCGGTACCAGCACTCAGCACCAAGAACATCCAGTCCTCAACAGAGTCCATTAGATTGTGTTTGTACTGTGCTGTGAAAGAGAATTCCATGGACAAGGTTGGGAGCCTGCATGTCCTCCAGCCACATCAGGGAAGGTGAGCCCATCAGTAAATGGTGATAAAAACATTGTGCTGTATTTAAAAAGCAAGAAGTTATGCTAATGGACAGGAAGGTTTTGCACTTGGTCCCAAGCTAAAGCAAATCTCCTCCTGAGCATCTAGAGATTGGCCTGGATCTGCATCTGAGACTGTGGTTGAATTTAAATGACAGGATGGGTATCTTAGACCTGATAAAAAGCTTGGGCTGGAACTAACAAGATTTATACACTGACACCACAAGCATATCCTGAAGTGCTGCTGCAGTACAAATAATACATCATGATAATTAATCAGTTCAGACAACATGAGATAATGATTGAAAATCATTGATATCTCATTCTGTGTTTTTCCCTTAGCTTAGGAATCAGCATTCACAACAGCAAGCTCTCTTATTTTGATTTCCTGAGAGCAATTGAGGATGGCAGAGCATCTGAATACCAGCAGAAACAAAAGCAGGCTGCACCACCTGCAAGCTTTGCAGTGCTCAGCTTAGAACAAACCCTAATAAAGATAAAGGAAACAGTTACATCGTCTTAGGATTTGCTGTGTAAGGTAAGTTTCATCTTATTTAATGTATTTTTTTTTCTGCCTGGCTGGGTATTATCCTAAAGGCTTCAAAACTTTTCTGCTATTGAGTGCTAGCAACAACCTTGGCCTATGTAGAAATAGCATCTTCTGACAACTGCAGGCTCCTTAATTGATTGTATTCTGCTAATTCCACAAAGCAAACATATCAAATCAAGCCTGGGGGTTTTGTGAAGGTAAGATGTGGAAAGGAAAAAGCAAACATCAAATTATCAGGGCCTTCCTCTCTCCTAAAAAACCCCCTTCCTCCTCCAGTTGTCTGTAAATTGTGTCCCAAGCCTGTAAATATCACATCTTTCAAACAGCTCTGTTGAGTTTCCCAGGCTGAGACTTGTTGTAACTGGATATAACGTGCTACTGCAGGCAGGCATTATGGTTTTATCAGGCAAAAGGAGCATGTAGCAACTGAGAATAAAGACATCTGATCAGATGTGAGCACATTATAGTGGGTGCAGAAGTTATCACTTGTCACCTGGGGCTCTGCAAGTATCTGCATTTATGCTCTGGGCCACTTCTGATTCTGACACAGGCAGATAAGCTGCATTAGCTGTCAAGCAGCAGGTTTCCTGGGTTCTCCACCTGTAAAATGAGAACAATAAAAATAACCACTTCTCCCTAGAATTTGGAAAGCTCTGAATGAAAAAAGCTGTATGCTAAGTAGTCCTAGACCGTTGTGTCGCAGTCTACTGAAATGCAGCAGCCTCTAGAGGAAATAACTCTTCCTGCCACAGCAAGATTGTTATCAAGCATAGGAAAGAATAATCAAAAAGACCTTGAAGGAAACACTGCTATCAGAAAGAACTCTAGAGCTGTGTCATCTGCACCTGCAGCTTCAGGCCCAGTTCAAGCTCATGTTTTTAGAGGCAGACCCTGTACTCCAGCAGCATCGTCCTGCCTTCTGCCTTGGTCAAAACCAGTGCTTTTCTTCTGGCATGGTGGCCTGGGTCAAGGAACATCAATGTCATAAAAGCCTGCCCAGTTGTGTGTGGCCATGGGAGACCTGCTGCCTGCCCAGGGGAGGGGAAGGGACCAGTCCCTGGGAGGATAATGGGGAGAGAAACTGCCTGTCATCCATGGCTTCCTTTCTGAAACCTCAGTCTGTGCAGTCAGAAATAACTCAGGTTTCAGCAAACACATCACTAGTGATGTCCCTGGAGCTAGCACCCAAAGAAAAGAGCTCCACAGAGGTGCTGCATCTTTACTGAAAACCCTTCTCACACTGTCTGGAGACTCCTGAGATGTTTGTTCCGAATTCATTGGGGTCACATTGCCACAACTTTGATCCACAACAAACTGACCCACAGCTTTCCTAGACTTTGGTATTTCTGCCACTTGCTTGAACTGCTCTCTCACAATTTCTGCTGCTGCAACTCTTTCCTAAACTGTTTCCCCTGGGAAACCTTCAGAAAACTCCCACAAGGAAGAGGCTGGGAATTTTCTGCAAGGGAGGATGAGAAGAAAGTAAGCCTTCAGGATGAGCTGAAGTTAATGAGGATGAAAGGCCATTGAGTCCTTTACAGAGTAGAAAATGAACTTGTCTCACCAACAGTCATCGTGGGGTGGACAAAAGGCAAATTGAATATGCTCAGATGAGTTTAATTAAAAATATTTTAATGTAAATTATTTAAGGCAGCCCTCTAATATTTTTGTTTGCTTCATCTCTTGTCTTAACCACTACCTTTTCTGGAATGCTTGGATATTTGCTATAATGCCTTTTAGCTTTTACTGCAGGTTGTTGTTTATTTCCATACTTATATTTACATATGTCACAGAACCACAAACTATTTTGGGCTCATTTCAACAATTGCAACTTATTTTTAAAATAAAAGAAAGATTCAAATTAAATGTGGTTCTGATAAATGTTTTGTTTCTTCAGGTGAAAAACACCTGCAATTAAAAGGCTTATGGATCTCAGGTGTTTCCATGTGCACTGATAAATGGCTACTAAAAAAGACTGCTCTTTTGGAATGTCTAGGTTTGCTTAAATAGTTTGAATTCTTGCTTCTCAGGCATTTTCTTTGTTGGAGAAAGATAATAGCAGAGTAAGTAAGCACTGGAATTTCAGCAAGTACTTGGCCATTTCCCCTTTAAACGATGAGACAATCAGTTCAGGCACCTTGTCAAGAACCTCAGCTTTTGTGAGTATTTCACAGTACACTGGAAAGTGTCCTGAGAAATATAAACCACCTCAGACATCAGAAGAGCCACCAAGCTATAATACATTTCCTTAAAAGATGGGATTGGATGTGTTAGCAATGACTGACTAACTAAGCATGTGATTCACATATATTCACATAAACTCACAAAGTCATATGTATTTCTGTTGACTTCTGTTTAACTCCACAAAGCCCTTACCCTCCTTCAAACTGCTCTAATAAGTTAAGTTCCACACTCACTTGGATTTTGGTCTGGACACGCATCAAGATGAAAGGATGACCATGGATGCAGCCAGATCGCCCCACGCGGGTGATGCAGGACATGGGATATCCAAATATACTCAATGATCCCTGATGTCTCCAGATGGACTGGCAGGGCCCACGCAGAAAAACAAGTGGAGTGGAAATTCCAACAGGTTCTTGGTGCCAAACTAGAATAGCAGAGTAGGTGTAGCAGGAAGGTCAAAAACAGTGGTTAGTCAAGTATAGAGAAAATCTTGACTGCAGTCATGGATAGGGTCTTCTGATGTTCTGTATATGAGAGTTGCAATAACTGAAACCAGATTTGCTGTTTCTCTGTGCAGAGGTCAGTGCCAACAGGGTCTCAGTCAGTGCAGGCTGCAGGAGGAGATCCTTCGTAAATACATCCTGTTATCAGTGCAGCCACCCTTACCGTTTGCAAATAACAGGAATGTTATCAAATATGTAAACCAAAGAAGTCCCTGTCCTATTTATTTTCATAGTCCTTTCCTCTGGCTTCTCCCCTCTCAGCCTGCCTTTCCAGCAGGCAGCAGGTGTGAGTAGATCTGAGCGTTCAGGAGTCCAACAGACATTTCCTTACAGATCGTTTCTGAACCTGGCTAAGGATGTGAAAGTTGATTGCTAGAAAAGAGTATTAACTTGCAGCTTATGTCCTAAGAAAGGAACCATGTTTCATTTTCAGAAGTATGTGCTCGAAGCACAAGTAAAATGAGAAAAAATAATAATCATCATCCAATGGCAAAGATGTACCTCTCTATTGCCATGGCAATACTGGAATGTTGTGCTAAACAGAGCTATACAGTGATTAAACCTTCTGTCATAAAGCAGAAGCTGGAAAACCAGTGAGACCTGTCTCAGCCTCTTCAAATCCTGAGTCAAAGTCTGTCAGGTATCAAAATTACAGGGCTTGAGTGATGCACAAGAGAAGGAAGAGGAAGGACCACAGGTTTCAAATGAAGGAGAATCCATAAACAGCTCCAAAAGTTTGTAGTGTGTTTCTAAATGTTTGTAATGTTTTACAGGCATTTGCAGCTGGTTAAAGACTTTGTGTGTCAGCTGGCAATAGGCAGTTTTACCAAAGTGCTTATTGTAAGTGTAGCTTTATTAAAAATTTTATAAGGTTGCTTAAATGTATTTTATTCTCTGTAAATTTAGCATTAATATTTATAGTAGTGCAACTGTTACTTTGTCCTTAATAATAGTTATTTAAAAAATAGTTGGGGACTTAAAAATATTTATGCTTTCAGCTTTTTGAAATTAAAATGCAGTCTTAACAAATAGATGACATGGTTCTCATGTATGAAATGGTGGAATACTTTGGTATTGGAAAAGGTTTGCAGATGCCACATTTCCCCTTTCTTGCTTTTATGCTGGAATAAATTCAGTAAGTTTCATCTGAGTCATATCAACAGAGAGACCAGTTGTATGAACTATGACACATCTGTATAATTATTTAAAGAATGTATTTTTGTCCTGTAATATTGACCCACCAGCAAGCTCTGGGGTTACCTTTAGAACAGGAAGCTGCTTTTCTTAGGGTAGAGTTGGCTGCGATGTCTTCTCCCCCTCCAAGGAGGTGCTAAGCCTCCTTAACAACTCGTCAAGCTGCACAATCGCTGGGGTCAAACTCTACAGGACTGTTGTGTTTTTACATGAAGTCTCTTTTAACAGTCCTCCAAGACCCTGAATATTTTGCACCTCAACTCAGCAATAAAACAAGGTGCCTTGACATCTTTCAAGAGGTACTTGGTCCATGACAGGGCTGGAGCTTGAACTGCTTTTTAAAATACTCAGTGTTCACCTTGAACAGCTTGTTGTGTTGTGTTAATGGTAGAAGGGATAAATCCATCATTAAAATCCAAAATTAATCCACAAGGGAACATTTTTGAAAACACAAAGCAAATCCAAACCAGGTTTGCAGTGCTGGTTCAGCTTTCCAGATGCTCTGAAACCTTTTGTTTTCATTTTGGGTTCAAACCAACATCTCCCACCCACACCTTTACAATTTCATCCCGCCTTGTTTCACACGTATTCCTGGGCTCCTGTGCAGGTTGTGAGAAAAGGCTGGTTGTTAAATTATTCACTTCATCCAAACACTCTACAATTTTAGCCTGTAAAGTATGTATGTAAATTAATGAGGTATGCAACTCATTCAGGCACATTAGGAAAACTGATCATTATGCTATACAATTTGATCACTGAAGTATATTAAAAAGTAACGAGTAAAGTATGCAGCTTGATCATTAAAGTATGGAAAATTTACTGAACTAGTAAAGTATGAGCCTGGGATGACTTTTGTCTCACATGGCACCTCATAAATAAAACCCATAACCACAAAGGAAAACATTCACAAACCCAAAAGCCATACAGGTTTAAGTTGTGGGGTTTTTTTTCCTAGAAAACAGCTGAATAAGGAGAGGTGAAAAAAACCTTGTGGAAATTATTTCTAAATGTTTCATGTGTCACGTGGGTCTTCTGATGGCTTTGACATATGTTGATGAGCTTTACATTATGATTAACTCTCTAGAAGAGACATTACAGCATCTGTATATGAGCAGGATGCCCACTGAAATACATCACTGTAGAGCTGTGAGGCTGTGCTGTACAATAATAGAATTAAATAAATGAAAAGCTTTTTAAGCAGTGTGATTGCAGCTCAATATTCCAGCAGGAAAGAATCCTGGTTAATGGCACTCAGCTTGGATGTTGCCAACTAACTGCAGAGGAGCTGAGGGAGGAGACACAGAGGGCTCTGGCTTAGGTGGGATTCCATTCACCACTGGTGGATTCTCTATGAATATTTATTAAAAACCCGGCCCCTGGAACTATGAACACACACTTTTCTTGGCTGGCCTGCCAGTCTTGGGATTAGTAAGGCCTGAGTGGGGATCTTCTGGTTTGGAACAAGTGGCCAATGCTGTCAGAACTAATGAAAGCTGCAGTTGGGATTCAGGCTTCCTCCAGCACAGAATGTCCTTCCCCACTGTGAGCTGTTCCAGAGGTGGAAGCAGAAGAAGTAAAGTGTTTAAAGCACTAATTCAGCGCATGCTGGTCACACCTAGAACAGCAAGGTGTTCATCCAGGATCAGCACAGCTGCCTGGAGAGGGGAATGTATGGGGAAAGGATGGACTGTGATCAGGGCCAGACAATTCAATGTTTGGCCTTCCCAGAGCTGAGGTGCTGAGTGATTTGCTGGAAGCAGAGTAAACCTTCCCCTGTCCAGTCCAGCAGTGAGGAGAGAGAGGGCAGGCCAGGCTGAGATGACAGGCAGAAGTGACAGAGTACCACTCCTGCCTGTTCAAGGGCAGGAACTGAGCTAACCAGGAGTTTGTTGACACTTGTGTCTTTCAGCTGACAAAGGGAATTACCAGAATGAATGGAAACAGATTAAGCAATGGGTTTTGGTTTTTTTTTTAAAAAAAGTAATTTCATCTAAAATGATGACATTTGGAAATCAAATTGAATTCCAGGACTTCTTTGCAGAAAAAATTGCAGAACATTTCAATATCAAATCAGGCATTTGGCTTAGCTTCATCCTGAACTTTCTGTTTCCACACTAAATTCTCTATTTTTGTTCATGTTTAGCTTCCTGTTCTGAGTTTCTCTGCAGTCTATCTCATGCTGCCAAGTGCCTTCTTCAGCAGCTGAGTGCCTTTTGTTTTCAGCCAGTGCCATCTAATCAACCTGCCTGCAGAGCTGCAGGCTTGTATGTTCATCCCTAATGCTCTTCCTGCTTCTCCTTGGACCGGTACCTGTGAGAGGATTCCTCCTGCACAAGCAGTTTGCATCTCTTCTTGAAACCTGGCACTGTGAGAGCTGTACCTCCAGGTCCAAGGACTGAAGTTCCTGCTATTCCTAAATCAGCAGGGATGACAGCACTGACACACCAGCTCCACAAATGGAGAGTGGCTGTGCTGTGAATCCCCAAACACCCATCCGCCTGCAAGTGATGAAATGCAGAGGGTGCAACTCTACACTGAATTTGAGCAGCTCAAACCCCCCATGCAACAGAGAAGTGACATCCTCAGTCTTTCCACAACTTTGCTTCCTAAATTCAGGTTACTATCCAAGCCCTTCGTTCAGACACGGGGACCTGAAGTTGATTTTGCCGGCCTGATCTGCTGTGAAATCGCAGCAGGAATACGTAAAGAACCTCACCATGGCTTCCATTTCTTTATTTCTTTCTATATGTACTTAATCTTTCATACTTATTTATTACAGTAGTTATTTTAATTGCATTTAGAAGAATGTGGGGTTTTTTCCAGGCAAGACAGAGGCATGTGAGCCACCTCTGACTCATTGTGTCAAAACATTTTGTCAAACCATCGTATACTTTACATATTCCAAACACTCCCAAGAATATCTTATCCTGCAAGTATGACCTCACAACATGAATCTGTCCATTGCAAAGATTTGGTCAGAAGGAAAATGGTCCATTACAGAATGAACCTCAATGGAGTGTTCATCTTTTATTTGTAGGTGGGTTTATTACTGCAAGCTCCTGTTGTGCAGCAGCTATCAAATCCTCAACAGGTGTAAATCAGCACTCAGGCTGATGGAGCCAGGCTGATCACTGCCAGATGAGGATACGGCTCTATGTGTAAACCAGGGATAAAACACAAGCTTCTCTACAGTGCTGAGACTCTAAGAGCTCAAACAGGCTGGCTGGTGAATTACTGGTTATGTGAAGATGAGAAGAAAATACATTTCCACCGCAATCTATGCTCAGGCAACTAAGCCTACTGCTTCCATACAGCTTTAGGGAAGAGCATTTATATAAAATAACTTGAAGATATGTGTTGTGAGGCTAAAGGAGGACCCACGGGCTAAGCACAGAAGCCTCTAAATCTGTGTAAGCTGTCAAAAGGGTGATTCCTTCTGGCCAAGGTCATTCTCACATACAAAGAGGAAAATGGATTTTATTTCAGGGGAAGATACAAGGGCCTTATTATGTAAGCTGTTTCCCAAGGTCTTTGCTTTCTGAGCTTTTCCAGAAAGGGAAGGTCAGACTTGTGACAGGGCAGTGAAATTCTGGACAGGACCAGAGAAAATGTAATTTATCTTGATGTACCGATTTACTAACTAATTAAGAATTCCTCTTAACAGAAAAATCTTCCAGAAACAGGAAGGAGCTGAAGGAATGGAGCTTCTCTAAGCAGGTGTGGGTGGTGGAACCTTCTTTTATTACTAATCAGCACAGTTATGCCATTTATAGAAAAGGACATGAGGCTGTGCAAGGAACTTTCTAAAGAAGAAAAATACAGCCCCACTTTGAACAGCAAGCAAGCTACCTAAGGTGGCACATAAGAAAATCCTTGTAATAATGTGAATTTCCCTCTCAGTGAAAGCAGGAGGTGAAAATGGATTTATAGAGTCCTTCAGGAAGGACAAGAAAGGCTGTGAGTGGCTAAGCAGGACAGTCAGGTAATCTGGACATCACCTACAGTGGTGCTGGGCAGATGCTGCTCTGAGGCCACAGCCTGGTCCAAGGAGCTGCAGAGCAGGAGAGGTGTGGCCCTGGATTCTGAAGTGATACACACACAGAGCTTGCTGGGGGGAGTTGGGCACGTGGCAGTGAATAGCAGAAAATCAATAGAAGCAGAGCAGCCCCTTTTCTATCCTGTGGAAATTCCACTGTACATGTCCTGTAAGCACTGCTGGGGCAAACACTGCACAGCCTGGAATCAGCTCATTCCTGCTGCTCCCTTCCATCCATGAGCTGAGACTCAGACAGAGAAACCCACACTGTGTCCAAGGTTAGTGTCAAATGCAGAAATGCCACTTAAATATCCCAGTGCCCTGTCCAGAGTATGAGATTTTCATCTCCAGCTCCACTATTTCAGCTAAATGTGATTATTTTAGCTCACAGATGATGGAGTCAGGGATGCACTCTGAATGTACATGGCACAGGAATTCTCAATCCATGGTTTGCAAGGACAAGTGATTTATATTTTTATTGGCTCTCCAACCATTCTAAGATCAAAGTGCGCTAGGTCCCCCGAAATAAACAAAAAATTCTTGAGATTAAATAAATTAGGAAAGCTTGCAAAATGTTTCTTTAAAATATTACAGAAGTAACACTTTCCCCAAGACTTTGGCTTCTTAGAAGAATTAAAAGCAGCAGCACAGTGCTTTTTAGCTGCAGCAATGTCAGGCAGGCTGAAGGTGCACTGCAATCTTCATTTCTATGGCACAGTCCAGTTTTGCATCTGCATGCAGGATTCCACTTCTCCTATTTCTTCTCTTCACAATGCAGCCATAGTGCCTGTCCCACACACGTTTTCTCTAAAACAATACTGAAATAGTGATTTTTTTCAGTAATAATGAGAAGTGTTCTTTGCATCTCAAGATAGAGAAGTTTTTTCTGATTAGGAAGCAGGTTTCTTGCAGTTCTGTAAGAAACATATTTTCTTTTCCATCCAGTTATAATGATCATGTGAGATGTGACAAGGAAACAGGAGCGCAGGACCAAAAGCCATCTGTTTCTTTTTTTGGTATTTCATATTGCATGGAGCAAGAAGGTGGCAAAGATTCTATGCTTCAGCATGGGGGTATAAAATGCGATCGTAATATTTAACATGTTGTAAAGAAATCACTTTGAACCAAAAAGACTCTTTTTTTTTGTTGCTGTTTTTACCAGGACCTCTTACCACAGCTATAGTAAAACTGGCTGCTACTTGTGTTTGTGAAAACTTTGCTTTCAAGATATTTTACATATTTAGTTTAGACAGCACGGTGGGTGGAAAGTCAGCTTTCATTCCCAAAAATAAGCAGCTTCTTCTTCAAAATTCAGATAGTGTTTTTTAAAAATGCTATTATTCTTATTCTTCGATATTGTGCCATTTCTGAGACTTATTTCATAAGTAAAACTTGATTTAATTTAAAAAAACTGAAGTTGCTAATTCTGGAGGTTGAATGCAAATGTTGAATAGATTTCATTGATATTTAACTTTATGAAATGTAGCCTTTTGCATGCAGTTAGATTTTTGGCTTTTTCAGGTATGTCCATATCAGAGCCTAGCAATGCTTTACTCTGCAGTTTATTACAATCAAATGCCTTTTGTCTTTTTTGGTTTTGCTTGCCATATGACCTTCTCTTGTGTTTACCCAAAGTGTGCATTTCCACCCTGCCGAATGCATAATGGGAGTTTAGTCAGTAATAAAATCCAGTGGCAGGTTTTAAAAGCCACACACCAGTGTTAGCTTTGAAAAACAGGGGTTTGTGCATATCTTGTGCTGACATTAGCACGGTTTCCCCCACCCCTTCTCACACATTCTGTACCTTTGCAGCACTCAGCTGCATCATTTCGCTGCACTAACCCCACTGTGGATGACCAGATTAAAAAGTACCGCCCTAAATATACCTGAACTTAGAAAGGAAAGGGACATAATTGCCCTCTCTTTCATCTCAGGACTGAAGTGCCTTTTCAATCAAAGAGATTTCCACTGCTTGCTAAAGACTATTCAGATGAGAAGAATACGTTTGGGATTTTTTGGGCTAGTTAACACTCACTTCCCTTTTTTCTGCATTAACAGAATAACCCTCTTTGTAAGATCACCGAATTTTTTAGACCAATTTTTTTAGTTTAGGTCAGTCTTGGAATCCTGTGCTTTTGTTGGCCTGTCACCAGACTTATAGTCTATTTTTCCCCCTTAACTACTTGCATAGCCCCTTTTCTCTTTTGTGGTGCAAGCCAGAATTCCTGGAAGCAGGTTTTACTGCCTGCGGGATCTCAAAGGCTGCCTTCTCCATGGATATTTCCCTCTTCAACTGGCTAAATGCCACACCAACAATTTATAATTTATTCAGTGGATCCATTAGTGATTCTCTGTGTATGTTTCTTGTCTAGACTGAGGAAGGGCAAAAAGTCATTCTGCCTAAAACTGCTTGGGAGCTGTCAGGGAGAGCCTTCCTCTCATAGATACCAGAAGTACTGACTGCTGGTTTTAACACAGTTGCACAAGAGTTTCAAGATATTTACTCTTCAAAAGATAATACAGTATCAAAAAGAGGAGTTCTGGGATGCATGTAACTGACATTTCCAGTGGCTGACTGAAGAACAAGTAAGAAAACTGTATTATTTTGTCTTGTTAACTTAAGTGTACAACTGGCTAAATTGGCTGTGGCTAGAGACATGTGTTTGCATACTCCTGTGTGTAGGCAAGCAGTTTAAAAATTTGGATGGAATGAAAATGTTTTCAGACTATCATTCCATGAACATTTGTTGCTGCATTTGTGTGAGATTACTTTTTTCCTTATCTCTGAATATGATTATGAACTGGAATAATCACAGGGTTTCTGAAGCAAAGTCACGGAGATGCTATTGCTAATAGTGAAGGTGTGAATTTAAAGCACAGTTGTTCTCTTTCTCTTGCTCTTTATCTGTGTATTTTCTATTTTAAAAGTTTCTTTTTTTTCAATTTAAATTAATCCGCTTCCAGTTAATGGGGGAAAAACGCCTGGGATAAAGAGTATTTCTGTGGGAGTTAATGCAAATTCCTTTTTCCCAATAGCTATTTTGTCCTGCCCTCCTTGGACAAAGGAAGGGGCGAGCATTTGACACTTCCTGGCCACCTCTCAGTTACTTTTCTTGGTTAAAGATTCCACCAGATTTTCACTAATAGTTCACATAACCTTACATTTAGCATGAATTGCTGAAGTCAGGGCAGCACGAACCATCTGATTAGCCCAATGCTAATCCCAGGGAAACCTGAGAGGCCAGTTTTTCCTAAGAGTCTGCTTCTGCTGAGCTTAAAATTTAAAAAGCCATTTGTTTATCTTTGCCAGTATTGGTTCAGTGTGATTTTTTCCTTCCCCCAAGACTAAGGTGAAACAGAGGGTACCTTGACTAAAAGATTTCAGATTTTGTTTAAAATCGCTCTTGCCTTCCTGCCCACGAATGCATCAGTGCCATGGGGAAGCAAACTGAAGGACAAGATACAGATCCTCCACACTTGTTCACGTGATGGCACCACAGAAAACTGTTCTGGTACTTTGCTCATTGCAGATACACCCTCTGAGCTCTTGTTCCAACATTTTGGACTATAAATGGCAGACAGTAGTGGGGCCTGCTTTGTAATTACAGCGACGTGGTTGCACAGTCTGCCATGTCACCAGGCACTGCTATGGAGGTGTAAAATTGCAGATGGAAGCACTGAAAATAAACTAAAAATATTTTCCTTTTCCCCCTCAAAAATAGCACTAAACCACGCTAAAATAGCCTGTGTGCTCTCATCCTAATAGCCACGCCTCTGGTGAGCTACCAAGTGCAAGTGCTGAACTGAGCCTGAAGCCTCAACATAGGTGAAAGCAGCAGTGGCAATGTGGTCCTGCTCTTGGCTCCTCTCTCTGAAACACTGGGCAGAAGTGCCAGGTTGGGCTTGAGACTGAACCTGGCTCAGGCAGGAGAACAAACACCTTCCTGAGCTGCGGAAAATCTCTTGGTTTCTTTCTCTTTTGGAAGCAGTGAGGCAGCTGAAGAGTCCTCCAGGCTAGATCTTTTCTACTTTACACTCGAGAAGAAGCTAAAGGACACAGGAGCTATTTTATACTTAAAGAACCTCAGACAAGTGAAGAAAAAAATCTTGATAGAAACTGTCATCCATAATAGTAACTAGAGGCAGGCCTGAGGAGCCTCATTTATATAAGCACCAGCCTCTGTGTGAGTGAGATTCAAGCCCTGTATTTCCAGAGATATTTCGATTTTGACAGGCCCCTCAAAGATATGCCTACGTAGATCTATATGAAGATGCCCCAGGAGAGCCTTCCAATCTGGGGAGAGGTTTTGCCACTGCTAATCCAAACCCCTGCCATTCTGACTGTTGCCATTGCTCAGAGTTCTTACAGAAGTGTTACTGATAGTCATAGGCTGGGTGACTTCAGAGAAAATGTCTGCTTTTATCCTTTCCTGGACGATGGCCACTTACTGTTTGCCATTAGCAAGGCTCAGCTGGAGTCTGTCTCAAGTAGCAGATGAAGAATTTCTTGCTGAAGTTTGGCTTCTTGGTCTTCTGAATTTGATACTGTGACCTTTTCCATGAAAGGCTAAGGATGGTAAACACACTGCAAGTGAGGTGTTGATTAATATCCTGCCTAATGATATCCCCCTTTTTACCACAGGCACTTTTCTTCTCCCTGCTTGAACTCCCTTGACTTGCTGAACTATCTGCAATCCCTCAAATGGCTAAATTTCATTGGGTGTTGAAATAGTTTCCAACTGGAGCTAACCCAGTCCATCGGGGTATTGTTGTGTTTAATTGAAGTTTGTAATACACTTTGAGATCCTCGTATGAAGTGTGAAGTGCAATGACAAGCGCAAAATAGAATTGTTTATAATTCATAATGTGGTAGCAGCCAGGCCAACGGGGGAAAGTTGAAAGGAAATTCAAAATGTATCCTTTGCCCTTTGAAGTTTGACTGCAGCTTGGCACACGCATCAAAGAGGTGACTAGTTTCCTTCAGGGTTTAAGACTCTGCCGAAAAAGATCAAATCAAAAGCAATCTGAGGTTCCCAATTAGATCTATATTAAAAGTCAATAATGAAGACCCTAAAAAGACATACTGATGGCTCTTGAAACAGTTACGAAGTGAGTGCAGCTCATTTAAGGGCAGGCTGTGATAATCTTTGCTTTGATTAGCAGCTTATATCATGAGTCCCGTTTTACTCAGTTTGTGTGGAATAAAGCACTGCTCAGTGGGAACTCAGCCCAGCATGAGCCTTATAATGCCATACATAGCTCAGAAAGTGCCAGGCCAACAGGGACAAGAGTGCCCAGCTCTTCTGCAGAGATAGGGTTCTTGGGCATACCCTATATATGATCCTAAAGGCTGTGAAGATTTTCTATGTTCCCTTTTTCTGATTTAGTTTTGCCCTCGGGGTGAAATAATTTGTTGGTGCAAAAACAGTAACTGAGGAACTTTAATGGCCTTCAGAGATGGTGGCATCACTCAGGTGCACCCCATAACATGAGAAATTCCCCTCAATGGTACTTAGCCAGGATGCAAGTGCAGCATGTATTTGATTTACATCTCGTGTTGAAGCGTTATTCTTCTATACTGCAGTTCAATCACTGTGTCTAATCATGAGGTTTAGTAGTTTAAACAGCACACTAAGGGCCCAATTCAGTTAAAAAATGTCCTGCATTTTCCTTTTTTCCTTGTTCTCCCAGTCTTGTGCAAGCTTTGGCAGAGAAACTGTGATTTTTTTTTTTTTCAAATAAGATGGGTCCTAGGTTTTTTCCTATTCCAAAGCATCCTCTCCCTTTCTTTTTGATAAGTTTTTTCATATCCTTTGTACACAAATAAAATTTCTGCATTCAAGCACGGTCAGGTTTCTGAGAACAAAAAAAACAACCCCAAATTACAAAGACCTAATATCTGCAAAAGCAGCACAAAAAATAGAGGCAGCTTCTCTATGGTCATCTAACAGAGCTAGGCAGGGCTGGAAGTTGAGATTTTCCAGTAGGTGTTTTTGGTGGCCTGTCCTAAATATTCTGCTGGATTTTCCCACTTTCTGGTGGATGCCAAGTTACAGCTGTTAGTGCCAGAGAGTCTAAGTGATTGACTTGCCATAAAGGCCAGAGATCTGAGAGAGGTAAGAGGATTAGGAATGCAGTAGTTTTGTTTCATTTTGGCATCAATACTTATAGATCCCATCAAAAATGCACTTTGGTCCTCTCCACTGCCATGCTGGCCTCAGCCTAGTGATAGGATTCACAGAAAAGTAGGAAAATCATTCCAGGAAGAAAAATGAAACATCCCCCTTGCAGAATTGCACCTGTGTTCTTTAGCACAACCAAACCTACAACAGGAAAATAAAATATTTAGAACTTTTCATTGCTTGGAACATGCTTGAGTTTTCTGACTACTTCTACATGGAAATGTTTAGCTACTGAAAAAGAAATAACAGATTGAGCAAATTAAAGATGCAAACAAATTGTCAGGGCTGGTAAATCTAAACATTGGCCCATTGTGAGCTCAATTATTGTATAAACTATAGATTCTTTCTTAGAGAAGCCCAGACAATTAGCTGCATGCATCCTTTGTGATTTGATCCAACTTTCAGAGAAAGCAACAGAAAACTCCTTGGTACTGTTTGTAAATGCTAGATTGGGCAGTGCAATACAATAGGAAGAGAACTTAAGTTTCCCAAAAACTTGGGGCTGTTGGAAAGATCCCAGCCAGCCTGAACATTGATCATGATGAATGTTCCTGCATCATTCATTCCATGGAAATGTTTGTGAGGCCTAGCAAGCCTGCACCAGTGAGACCCTCCAGGCAGCACTGGGAAATCTCACTAAAAAAGAGGTTAAATGTTGGATCTAGATGCAAACATAGCACTTGTGCATATATTGTAGGGTGCTGGGCTGAGGTTTTGCTTCTACCTGTCCCCTGGTCCCACTGAGGCAGCAGTGGAAGACACGGAGTGTCAGGATCCTTCCAAGCTCTTCCTCCTGTGGCTCTGCACGGGATCACTGCAGAACCACTGAGTCCCCCCAGTGACAAATCAGTACTTTCATACTTCAGTGACTTTGCACTGGTTTGTGTTTGGTCTGAGATGGCATTTCAGTGCTTTTTGTGAACACAGTATCTGTTGTTTAATAACAAAGAGCTTGGAGAAGCTATAATGATTTACAGATTAAGCCAAAATAATAAAAAACAGTCACAGCCCATTAAATGAATACTGTCATTTTGAATACACTAAGAGTATACAATATACTTTTTTTACCTAGAGTTTTGCAGACCAAATTCAAATCAGACTTAGAAGTGACTCAAGTGGTTGTAAGGCCTCAATCAACTTGCTCAACAAGACTTTTGAAAGAGCTTACAATGGTTCATGTACTCTGAGTTGGACTCATGGGAGAATAAGTTCCTACTGTACTAATAGGATATTTCATGACCTGTTTCTATAGTCACTTTATGCAAGGACTTTACTTCGTCTTTTTTAATCCCAAGATACTAATTGCTTAGTATTTATTTGGTGAATCCTTCAACTGGAGGATTTAACTGCTTGAGATCATGCTCTGTGTATCAAAGTTACATGGTAAATTTGCCACATTCACTAGAATTTGGGAAAACACAAGAGCTAATGGCTTAAGAGCTTTTGTTGAAATAAAAACCAAGCTAGAAATAAAAAGTGCATGGGGTGTATAGTAGGATGGCCCTGACTTTCAGCAAGTTTTGCCTCTGCTGCACACCCAGAACTGTGAGGAAAGCCCAGAGGAGGTTCTCACTTACACTGCTGCTGGTGGTGGTCACTAAAAACATCCAGCAGCCAGGACTGGTTAGGACAAGTTGTGCCCTTGCAGCTCTCCCTGCCACACATTTCTGTTCCCCAAGCTGTGATGAAGAGGCAAAGGAGCCCCAGCACAACAGCTACACACAAGCTGTTCCCCTCTGCCCACAGTACTGCTCCAGGGCAGAGAAGATCAGAAGAGACACAGAAATCTGGCTCTTGTGGCCCAGAAAGGAAGGAGTCAGTAATAGCATCCCAATCGAGTTATGTAGTAGGAACAGTGCCAAATTCCAAATCTGCTCATTCAGCGAGCATGCTACATTTTTAGGCTGTTTCTGACTGTGCCTAATTAGTTTAGATACGGTTAGTAGCAGCATTTTATAGAGAAATTACATTACCAAACTGTTTTTAGATGTGGAATGAACATATTGCTACGAAGGTATGAAGAAAGCATCATTAAGAATTATCAAGTGTTCACTACCAGTAGGGAGAGCAAGGTAAAGCCATTAAGTTTTGCCTCAAAGTACCTCATTATCTTACATAAGGTTTCCTTTATACACAAACCCGATACTGTGAAATTCCATCCCAATATTCTGGCAAGGATAAAGCAATAATATTTAAGTCCCCATGCAGCTGTTTCAAACATTTTTTTTTAAAATTTATTCTATTCAGAAAAAAAAAATGAAGGTCTCAATCCATGTCTGAGCACCGTTATATAAGGTAATATTCTGAGTTAAATTTCCTCATAGATTTCTCAGTCCATTCCACCTAAGTGTAAAGATACACATCAAAAGGAATAATAAAAAGCCCAAATAAACCCCTTTTCTTTTGGTGGCAGGCACAATTCCTTCTCTTTCTCAAAAGCCTGAGAGAATAAACAGCCTTAGGCTTCATGGAAGCATCCAGGCTCTGAGCAATGAAAATAACCCAAGTTGCAGTCACCATAAATTGCTTTCTCCCTCCATTCAGTCCACAGGGGTACTCAGTACTTTGGGCTGGAAACTGCATTATTTGTGTACCCACTCATTCCTTTGCCTGTGACGACTCCACTGACACGTACAGCTGGCACCCAATTACAGTAATAAATACCAGGGTAATGTAGGGAGAAGCTGAGATGGAGATGGATTTTTTAAAAAAAGAAACAGGTGGCAGATCAGATCCAGATCCTGCCAGAAGCCTGGAGCTTGCTGCCTTTGGGAAAAGTCCCTTACTCATCACTCCAGTGTTAAAATTTTGCAATTAATTTTGCAGTTCAGGGTACAGCAATGTAACAAGTTGAGCCAGGTTAAAACAACATGTCCCAAGGATAAATAACCCCATGGTCCAGGAGTGGAACCATAGAAAGGTTCAAAACCCTGGTCACACAGGAAGAAGTGTAGGAAGGGGTGTGTTTTTTTCTTAGATACCTTACCACTCCCACTGTTGGCTTATGCATTCAGTCACTTTTAAGACAAACTTCACTCTGAAAAATGAACGCTGAGGAGAATTAAAAATGACTGGAAGAGAGTTGAAACAAGGCAAGCGTAACACATGCGAAAACACTGAGCAGAAGTAACACTGACTTCAGAATCAGTTTAAAATAATAAAAAGTTAGGGCTTTGACAGTGATTAAGTAAATATACCATCTGCACTTCCCAAGAATATCAAAATGTTATAGGTTAAAATAATCTTGTGTAAACAGAATCTTGCAATAATTTGTAAACAAGTATTCAGCAGCCAGTCACAGACTGAGGCATTATTACAATCCAGCATCTTTTCTTTCTGCGTTACAGTTCTGCCCAGTTGTGTTCATGATGCTGTCAGTAAATGCCAGTCATTTTCATCCATCTTCGTTGGCCAAGTCCTGGACCACAACCCATTTCAATCCCAAATGCTGCACTGCTGGACACCAATGAAGAAAAATCTAAATTCTATGATAAAGTTGTGTGAACTGTTAAATATTGCATATTTCAGAGAAGTCAGTTGCATTTATTAAATAATAGAAAATTATAGCTGTCTAATCTATGTTTTCTGATTGAAAATTTTCATTATTTTCAACTAGGCAAGATATCTGTATCTTCTGCAGGCATTCAGCTACCTTATATCTCCTCAAACAGCAAATACACACCCACATATTCTGCATATCAGTGATTCTTCATCTAGATCCATGAGAAGTTGGATTTTTGCTTAAGTTTACTAATTCCACAATTTTAATAAACTAAGAATAATAATAATCACTACCTGTTTAGGAATAATACTGAATATTTGCTATTCAATTGAAAGAAAAAAAAAGTTAGTGGAGCCCTGAACCCATTTAATGTTGTGTGTGTTAGGACATCCCTTGGTACCATAACTCCTTCAGAACACTGATCAACCAGCGGGCAGGATGCTCCAAGGCAGTTGCAACAAGCCACCATAAGGTGGCTTCTGAGCCTCCCATTCCTCTGGAGCTGCCGGAAGCCACTTTGGTGCCTGGTAGATACAAACCTGCTTCATTATCCCACAGAAATGCTGTTTTAAACCTTATTTAGGACTGGTGGGAGTGCAAAATGTTCTGGTACTGCCACACAGCTGAAACCTGAGTCCCTTCCCTGTCCTCTGTGAAGGTTGAGGAGTGAGATCAGTGTGGCTGGATCAGCTTCGTGCCTGAGGCTCCCTGATTATCACTGCAGCTTTTTGACTGCTTGGACACTGCCCCCACCCCAGACCCACACTCAGGGGGCGAGGAGTAAAGTTCAGACTCCTTTGCATCTGTTTTTTATTTGTCAAGTTCCTGTACGATGTGATGTTTACCATTTGTGGTTAAAGTAATGGCAACAGCTTTCAAGTCAAGCTCTCTAACCTGACATAAGCTACGCAAAATAAAAAACAAAACAAAACAAAACAAACAGGCATAAAATCAACACTAAATCTTCATGGATCTAGATTGAGAAGCAATCTCTGATTCCAAAATTCTACCAGACAGGTATGAACCTGGTGTTTGACAAGATATCAAGTGATTTGTGGCGGTACAGATCCCTTTATCTCCTAGGTAACTCAATTCACTGAAACAGGGAAATCAGCTTTCTACTAACTTCTTGTACTAACACTGCTATTTATGGCTGTTCTATCTGCAAGAGGTCATCAGTGATTTCTGATGGTGAGCTGTGAACAGGGAAAGGGGCAGACTAATCTGAGTTTGCCGGGAAACCAAATACAACCAGCGTAGCTACACAAGGACACACTGGGTTGCTGGCCAGCTGCCTGGTTTAAATTCCTGAGTGTATCTAAACCCAGAAGTAACCCTCAGAAATTAATGCAATATATTCTTTCCTGTGAGGGCACTGAGAATATTTAAAACTGTTGAAGTGCTGAAAGATTTACCAGGTGAAATATCTGAAAGATGTAGGGCACATACACCTGTGTTTTAACATCAGGTGAACCAGATGAACCCTGTTCCAGTTGGGTTCTCACTTAGGCAGGCTGAACATTTTTCCCATGGAAATTAAAAGTTAAAATTAAAATTGTATTATGGGCACTGTGGTATATCTCTGGGGCTTTGCACAGTTGGGTGATTGGATTATTTCTTCTGTTTCTCTGAATGCAGACCACCCTGGGTGGATAGAGAGGAAGATAGTTCACTTCTTATCACCTCATCTCTAGACAACAGTGACAGCGTTTTGAACATGTAATTTTTGTAGTGTGGCCAGCAGGACCAGGGAAGTCATTCTTCCCCTGAACTCGGCACTGCTGAGGCTACGCCTGGAGTGCTGTGTCCAGTTCTGGGCCCCTCAGTTCAGGAGGGACATTGAGACACTTGAGCGTGTCCAGAGGAGGGCAACGAGGCTGGTGAAGGGCTTGGAACACAAGCCCTTTGAGGAACAACTGAGGGAGCTGGGGTTGTTCAGCCTGGAGAAAAGGAGACTCAGAGGTGACCTCATCACCCTCTACAACTCCCTGAAAGGTGGTTGTAGTCAGGTGGGGGTTGGTCTCTTTCTCCAGGCAGCAGCTGACAGAACAAGAGGACACAGTCTCAAGCTGCACCAAGGAAAATTTAGGTTGGATATTAGGGAAAAGGTTTTTACTGAAAGACTGAAAGAGTGATAAAGTTCTGGAATCATCTGCCCAGGGAGGTGGTGGAGTCACCATCCCTGGATGTGTTTAAAAAGAGATTGGATGTGGCACTCGGTGCCATGGTTTAGTTGAGGTGTTAGGGCATGGGTTGGACTCGATGATCTTGAAGGTCTCTTCCAACCTGGTGATGCTGTGATTCTGTGATTCTGTGCTGCCCACTCCCAGTGGAAGGTGGACAAAACCACTCCATATGCTGGTGTTCACATGTCCATTCAGGGAGACAGTATTAGCATGGCAAGAGTAAGAGCTAATAAAGGAAGGTTTGATTTTCTAATAGTCTGGGAAAACTAGGAGTGAACCCAGATCATCAAGTTATTTTTTCAAGAAATTTTAGGAAGATAAACTAATGGGTTTACTTCTTTCTCCTTTAAAGCACTGGAATAAGTTTTTAAGTTGTCTCTTTGTTTTTTAGGTTCTTCATGAGTAAAGCACTGACATAACTGAAGGGGAGTTACCCAATATTTTAGAATACTGAGATAGAACTTTGTCTTCAAAAATATCTTATAATTATTTTTTCTGGGCATTTGTATAGTAGGATTTGGTCAAATGCAGGAAACTGTAGATAAAGACAGTGACTGATTTATAATTTCAAACTAATAAATTAATTGAGTACAGGGTTTTGTATCTATTCATTAGAAAACTCAAAATAGTTTTAAATTCTGACAATGGCCCTGTGTTGTGGATTAAATCTACACAGTGAGGGAATTAATTTTGCATAATCCATTTATCAAAAAAGAAAAAGACAACAATTAACATTGTCAAAATAATGCTTCCTAAGACATCTCCAAAAGCAATTCATTTAAGGAAATTATTTTTAAATTTTATGCATTTTATTACTGACACACTCTTAACTTCACTAAAAAGGTTTACAAGACATACTATTGAATTTTCTCATTTGCCATTTTCCAACTGTATTACTTCTAATACATTTGCCTTCATTATTCAAAAAAAAGAAGCCTATTTCTTGGTGCATCTTTTTCCCCTGCTTGCAGTGCCACATGTGTGTTCTTAAGGACATGTTTATATGGACCAAGCTTTGAGATCTGAGCAGATGCCAGCTGTGTGTGGACACCACACCTTTCTCTGTGATGCAAATGAGTGGTTTGGCTGCTTTAAGAAACCATCGAAAGTATTGGCAAAAGCGGGGTTTAATATGAATTTGTGGAAATGTGACTTTACAGAGCTGGGTGGCAAGGTTCCCTCTATTACATACTGTACAGATTAAAACATCCAGAGGAAGATCAAATTAGATGCAATTTGGAATGGCTTACAAGAAAGCTGGGAATGCAAGAGGGTGTCAGGGTTCAAAGGACATGGATAAGGGTAGATAGGGTACAAAAAGGGAAGGGTACAAAAGGGTTTAGCAGCGTTTTATCACTTAAACATTTGCAAAGCAATTCAGTAGGGTTCAGAGTAATTATGTAATCACCTTAGCTATGGGTTTGAGGCAGCAACATTCATACCATAATCAGTTCACACACACAGGTAAAACCTATGTGTGCAAAGGCACCTATCAAAAGTTCCCCTTGGGTTTGGTGAAATACTCACATCAAATCCCCTGGCGTTTCCCAAAGGGAAGGGTTGCATCTCAAGGCGTGTGGAGATGTGGGGTGGGGGAATATTCTTGTTGCCAGTAACAATCCTTTGTGCATCACAAGCTTGAGGGTTTGGAGCTCCAGGATGGGTCCCACTCAGAGGGAGGTGCTGGAGCAGCCACCGCGATCCAGGAGAGCTCAAGGGACCTCACTCAGGACTGAGCCCTGTTTATAGGCTCTCGAGATGATTAACTTTGGTCACCACTGAGTTTCCATCCTGGCCATAACCCAAGCTGGTAACTGCTGCAGTTCTCTTGCTCAAAGTGCAGTATCAATCATACCATTTCACTCAGGCTATAATTCTCAGTAGGGCTGTTTCACTCGGGACACAGTTCAGGTAAAAACAAAAGCCTAATTGCTTATCCTTTGTTTCCCACCTTGGCTGGGCAGCTGATGGTCCCACCTGTGCCATGCAAGAGCTCCTGGTACAATCAGTGAATGCCTGATGGCTCCATTGGTTTCCTCAAGGCATCATTCAACAGTTTGGTCAAGGCTTATCAGGATCTTCTGAGATCGTAGAGGACGTCTGAAGATAGGGAAGGGAGGGGGACAGAGTAGGGATGTACCCACCACAGTCTGTTAGAACTGTTCTTCTGCATCCCTCAGCACAGTTTAGAAAAGAAGCAACTTTACCAATAACATTGCCTTCTTAACTGCAGAGAAATATTGCCAGTGTTAGCCATGAGGTTTACTTTTTAAGGATAATAAATATATATATATATACAGTAAATAGCAGGTAAAAATCTCTGGTTAGATTACCAGTTCTAGAAAAAAATCTCCTTGAATATCTCGTGAGGTACTTAGACTTGGCAAGGAAAAGAAAAGAAAATTGTTTGACCATTGAACTCTTGTGATAATTAAAGGCTAACATGATCATCAGAGCCTGCTTCCTGCGTTTATATCAACCATTAAACACTCACCCACTCTGAAGAACTGCTGGATAAATATTTCACTGTCTGGGTCCTAAGTCAGTTTTCATCAGAACACCAAAGGTCCCTGCCCTTGCCAGCTGTGCTGATTTAGTATCTTTCTTTCTCCCAAGTAAAACATAAAGAGAATTCAATAGATATTATGGGGGAGAAAAAATGCAGCAAGTTGTGGGTGCACAAACACACATATTTATATCTCAAGGAAAGTCTTTGGAATGGGGAAGGGTAGAGGAAAGTAATCTTGTTTTTCTTATTATTTCTAGTGAATATATGGACCATTGCATGAATCTGAAAAATTCTCGGTGCAGAACATTTTAATACATGGGGGGTTTTTTTCTGGGAAAATGCTTCTTTGCATTTGGAACTTTTCAGGAAATACTGCAAAGATTTTAAGTAAAAAGCTGTGGGGAGGCCTAAGGCTGGATGTTTTGTATCCTTTCTCTTTTAGCTTCTAAGATTTGTGTAATTTGTACTCTACTAGAAAATAAATACATTTGGAATTGGATATATGTGGGAAAAAAGCATTAAAAAATGCTTGCTAGACTTTTTTTCCAAAATTGATGTCTATCTTTAAGTCCCTGAAATTGCTGCTTAGATAGTTGATTACCAGAGGAGACTGAAACTGCCATTATTTAGGGACACTCTCCCACATTAGATCATTACAAAAATTCCTAGTTCCATTAATAGAAACCAGTTTCTGTTATTATTCCGTACAGTTTATATAGTGAATTAATCATTCATATTAATTAAACAATTAATTGCTACTTTGATACCTAAGATTAACACAAATATCACATGAATTATTTTTACAACAGCGCATATAACCATGGAGAAAAAATTAACTACTTAAGATTATTGGGTGTTGTTGCTTGGGTGGGTCTTTTCTTTGTTTGCTTTTTTGTTTTCTCCAAATCTCCTATACCTCCTGTTTGATAATTGGTTTTAATTTTGTCTCAGATACAGCAAGGCTTCCATCCCTGCCCTGGTTTGTGGCGTGGAGTGCAGCCACTCGAAGGGACACAGTGAGGGGATGGATGTCTCTGAGCTTCCCCACACATTCTGCCAGAGGATTTTTCATTAGTTCGACTGGCAGGAGTATCAAATCCAACAACTCCAAAGGGATTAAAGAACAATCTTTTCTCTGTACAAACAAATCAAATCACGCTGGGTTTTCTTACTGAGTTCTTAAAGGCAGGGATGTCACTTACCAACTGTTTATACAACCTCGAAAGAAAAAAGAAACAACAAAACCCAACAAACTGAATTTCAATTGCCAGCATTTTGAGATAACCAAGGCAATTTTTCATATTAAAATTGCAAGCTTCTGGATGGATGAGCTCTGTAATAGAAGAGGAGTTGGGGGTTTTTTTTGGCAGCCGCTCCTGTTTTCCAAGGGTCAGCCGTACAGCCAGGAGGGGCTGGAGAGAACCTCTGTGCTTCCACCCTGAGATTCACATGGGCCATCTTCTACATGGACAACTGGCATGGAGTCTGCAGGGCTAGAAATAGAGTGTGCTTCAGGAAAAAAAACCAAACTTCCTCCAAATGCAGTCATTTGTTTGATTAAGACATTACTGTGTGAAGTGCTGTATCTCTGTGCAATTACTGTTTTTATCAGAATGATATGCAGCAGGTCATGAGCAGTAAGGGATGCTCCAAACACGGGAAAATGGAAACCAGATTTTAAAAAAAAAAGATCCATTTTCTAAAAAATAATTTTCTTCTGTTTTTGAATTTTTCTAAGCTAAAGGCTGTCATGCAGTGGAAAGAGCATTATTATGCTGTGAAAAGAGTCATAAAGAGAATTTTGTATTATATCAATACTTAAAATATGCAAATATGATATCTTCACAACGCCCCAAAATTATGCTTGGCATGAATTCTTAGCAACAATACAAATATCATCATCTTCAAATAAGCAGGTATAACATGCTGCTCAAATAGCTGTAAAAACAACCTCATCACAGCTCTGGGAGCATCCAGATTTCATCTTTGATGTAGCTAGATTTTAAGTAGGAAAGGGAAGAAAGTTGTCTTAAGCATCAGGGTGTATTGGGATGAGCCTTAATGGGACGAGCAACTACATATTTAAAGTGGAAGGGAGACTTGCTGGCCTGCATTTACAGAGCTGTTGTCAGAATAAAAATGGGGTTGTAGTGCTATGCAGGCAGAGCTGTGGGGGCTGAGTGCTGTGGCACAGCCTCCTCCTTCCCTCCCAAATCCCCACTGAAACAAGGTGGCCTCCAGTGCCTTAGGTCAGCTAGAGTCTGTCTTGGTCACTGCACCTAAACTGGCTGGGATTTTAAAAAAAGGACAGGAGGAAAATAGTAAAACTAGTTCTGACACAGATGTTTCATTGTGGGGTAGATACCCTTTCTCACCTCCTTTCAGTGTAAGTAATTTCACAGGACTTGATCCTGACCTCCTTAAATCAACAACCACTCCTCTGGCTTTGGTAGATTTATGCCAGCATTTGAGATCAGGATCAGATCTCAGCACTCCATTTTCTTTTCTTTTTCTTCTTTTTCTCCTGCAGGTTTTCAAAAAAAAAAAAAAAAATAGCAGCTCTTCCTGCTCGCTCCAGAGCAAGAGTGGCGGGAGGGTTTTGCCTAAAGAACAATGCATCTTTCTCTGTACACCGTACAGAATTCCCATCTTGTGCATTAGAATAGATGTTGAAACAGTTCTAATTAACATTTTTAATTTGCATTTTAATTGCCTGCCGGGGTGTGAAATGACAAGCCTAGGTAAAGGAGCATTTTCCATAGTTGCAGGGGTTTGCACAGTCCCAGTGAGGCTGAAGCACCCTGGCCACTGGTCATTTTGCAGCATTTCCTACAGCTAAGGCAGGGCCTGATCCAAATCACAGTCACTTGAGTCAAAAGGATTCTCATGGATGTTTGTTTGCTTGTTTATTGTTAATGAATGGGACTCCCATAATTATTTTCTGTCTGAAGATACACATCAGACCTTGATTTTAAAATTGCCAGTTGCAAAGAATCAGTGCAATCATTCAAAGGTTGTTTTGGTGGCTAATTACACTCTTTGTAAAGGAAGTACCATATACAAACATATGAATACATACATTTTTAAGATGGTGTCCTTGTTACAGATATGAATTTGCCTCTGTGTGGCTTCCAGCTGCTGCACCCTGCAGTTACATAAAGGTCACAGCAAAATCAACTTAAACTTCTTCTGTTTTCAGCAAGACAGAGTGAACTTCCCAGATTCTCACCTCTTAGGACAAATTTTCCAGCCCTTTCCCCACTTCCACAGGCTTTCCTGGACTCAGTTTCAGCTCCTCAAATTCGTGGTCAAGTCAGGGATGTCTGAACCGGACATTTTCAAACCTCAGCCACAGGGATGCCAAAGGCAGAGGATGTGCAACCTCCCCCTGCCAGCTTTGCCCTGCATTTGCTCTTCTGGGCACACCAGGCACTTTATGCCAGCCAGACACATATCCAAGGCCTTTTTTTTTAGAGCTCTTCTCCCCAAGGCAAGTCACTCCATGTCCTTGTGATGAGGGATACAGCTTTATACGTGCCCATGCTGAAATGTAGGACCGATTTGCTGTACTTCACTTTCTAAAAAAACTCCAGACCAGAGTGTCTCTGTGAGACATCCCATGCAGTATTTCCTGCAGTCCAACATTTGGTTCATCTTTAAAGCTTCAGTGACACCTTTTGGGGTGGGGGAGGCAGGTTTCCTGATCAGGATGTAGCATGTAATTCATGTCAGGACAGGAACCAGTACCTGGATGACCCTGCAAAACTTATAGCCTCTTCAAGATGATTCCTTATTTAATTACATTGTTCGGTGGTTTTTAATTCATTTATTGTGTGCCATGTTGAAATTATATCATTCCTGTTTCCTCCTCAAAATACCAGGCAGAGGTGCCAAGTCATGTGCTTTTCAGAAGTCTATTACCAGCTCTATTACCTTAACACTAATTCATTTGTCATCCAAACTTGTAGTCTCATAAAAAGATATCAAATTAGTTTGAGAAGATCCATTTACCTTAAACCCACCTTGATTAGCATTTAATTTTATTAGTCTCTTTTAATTCGTTATTGCCACAGCCTTGCACAATCAATCCCATCACTGCTTTTTTTCCCAGGGATCAAAGTCTGGGTAATGCTCTCTTGCTTTGGCCATTCTCTCTCCCTTTTTAAGATATTGGCACAATTTCAGCCTTCTCTGGACTTCTGAGACTTTTCTTATGTCCTAATGTGTCTGAACATTCATTCATTATTAGCAGTTTAAAAAAATTACCTTCTCAGACACCATTCTGAATCGAGAACTTTGGCAATTGTCATTTAACATGCTCTTTCAGGACTGCTAGGCTTAAAAGTAACTGTGTGCAATGTCCCACTACCACCACAGGCCATTTTGTCTGCAATAGCAAAGATATCTTAAAATTGCACCATTTTAATAATACCTCCCATTTCCATTTGCTTTTGTACTCTTATCATTACTGGTTTAAGCCACTGATAGCCCCTTTGTGCATTTGTTTTACTTGTTCCCTTTAACACAAATTTCTCCCTTCATAGATCTTTTCTGCAAGTCTGCTTTTATTTTCCCTCCCAGCTAGGGTGGGGGGTTTTTCTGAAACTAATTTGAGTCTTTATTCTGGGACTGTTCTTTGGCAAACTTGATTAAACAGTTTGCAAATACCATCTCTATTCTCCTGCCTAAATGTTTTTCCTCCTCACTGGTGTGTTAACATTTGGCTTTGTGAAATTTCCCTTTTGAAAGACAAAGAGTTTGTCTGACGTGGTTTATCTCCTTATTTTATGTTCACACAGTGGATGTGACCAAAGTTGTGCTGCTGATACCTCAAGCTGCTTCAGCACCCTCATCCTGTGAACAAGTTCTCCTTGTCCGCCAAGATGAGACATGATGTAGATGTCCCTGCTGGAAGTAGCCTTTCTGTCAAAAAATTGCCATCTGGGGACTTCAGAAATTCTGGCGGACTGCAATTTCCACTTTTTACCGTTCAGAACAAGCAGCCTCACAATGACAAGTGTGGGGTATGCTGCAAACAATATTGATAGGTGGTTCAGTTGCAGTCTTCCTCTATAGGGATAGCTTATAAAGATCAATTTTGTTTCCTTTTATGACAAGGTAACCCACCCAGCTGATCAAGGGAAGCTGGTTGATGTAATCTTTTTGGACCTCATTAAAGCTTTCATTACTGCCTCTCCCAGGATCCTTCTGGACAAACTGTCCAGCCACAGCTGGATAAACACATCCTGTGATGGGTGAGTGACTGGCTCAGGGGTTGGGCACAAAGGGTGACAGTGACTGAGGTGACACCAGGCTGGCACCTATGGATGCTAAAAAGCTTTAGCAGAGAAACTTTCCAGCTTTCTGCAGCATTTTGTGAGGCTGCAGCATTTCGTGAGAGCTCTGTCTTTCCCATGCAAGCTATTAGAAACAATGATATGGGTTTTGTAAACTAACTTTGCTATCTCGCACCTGCAGACGGTTTGTAGAATTGTTATGATACTGACTAGAGGAATATTTTGAAATGCGTGTTGGGAGAACTGACCAATCACTTCAGGAGGTGGACGGCCTAAGGTCCAGTGACCTTATACCATGCAAGAATACTAACGTATAAAACGGGCTGTATATAATTAAATAAAGACACTTTTTCACCTTTTCTTGCTGGACCAAATCTGTGTTGGTTTTCTCTCCGTGCTCGCTTACTGCAGCGACAGGCACCGGTCACTGGTGGGGTTCTGCAGGGCTCCATCCTCGGCCCTGTGCTCTTCAACATCCTCATTAGTGACCTGGATGCAGGATTTGAAGGAATATTCAGTAATTTTTCCACACTAAACTAGGAGGAGCTGTTCAGTCCCTCGAGGGCAGAGAGGCCCTGCAGAGAGACCTGCACAAATGGCGGGGCTGGGCTGTCCCCAGCCTGTGAGGTTCCACAGGGGAAAGTGCCGGATTCTGCCCCTGGGATGGGGCACCTGGGAATGAGAGGCTGGAGAGCAGCTGCAGGAAGGGACCTGGGGGTCCTGGTCAATGGCCAGTTGGACATCAGCCAGCACTGGCCTGGAGCCAGGAGGGACATCCTTGTCCTGGGGACACCAGGCCCAGCATGGCCGGCAGGGCCAGGGAGGGATTGTCCTGCTCTGCTCTGGGCTGGGGCGGCCTCACCTTGAATATTGTGTGTGGTTTTGGGTGCCACAATATAAAAAACACATTAAGCTATTGGAGAGTGTCCAAAGGAGCTATGAAGATGGTGAAGGGCCTTGAGGGAAGCCTTATGAGGAATGGCTGAGGGCACTTGGTCTGTTCAGCTGGAGAAGAGGAGACTGAGGGGAGACCCATCGCAGTCTGCAGCTTCCTCGCGAGGGAAGTGGGGGGTCAGGAAATGATCTCTTCTCACTGATGTCCAGTGACAGAACTTGAGGGAATGACACGAGGCTGTGTCAGGGGAGGGTTAGGCTGGGTATTAGGAAAAGGTTCTTCGTCCAAAGGGTGGTCGGGCACTAGAACAGGCTGCCCAGGGAAGTGGTCACAGCACCAAACTGCCAGAGTTGAAGAAGCATTTGGACAACACTCTCACACACATGGTGGGATTCTTGGGGTTGGCTTTGTCCTGTGCACAGCCAGGAGTTGGACTTCAACAATCCTTGCAAGTCCCTTCAACCCAGAATATTCTATGATTCATTCATTCTATGAATGTAATGGTGTGAAGCGTGTGTCACCTGGAGGGACACCACAAGCTTTACTTCTTAGGTCTAGTGGATGAATAAATATTCCAGTTGACTAACTTCATAGTTGCCAGCATCAACATTTTATAGCGTGAGCCAGTTTTATTTCCCTTTTGCCCAGTTGATCTTTTCTAAAGAGATTATAAACAACTTAATCAACATTCCTGTCGTGTGTCGTCCTATTAGGTTTCATTAATATCAGCTAGTTCTAATGCATGGTTCTAAACAGGCAATTTCTATTCCTTGCATTTATTACCTGGGCTTTTAATCTTGATACATAATCAATTTAGGAATTTCTGCACAGCATAGTCTGTCTCTATTGTATGTCGCCAACACAGAGAGTTTGAACAGTCTGACGGTGTGGTGGTCCCTTCTTTTCAGATATTTCTGCTAATTGAAACCTCTCCTTGAAGGTCCAGATGGCCCTGTCTTCTGCAGGAGTGGAGATCTTCCAAGCCATGCAGTTTTTCTGTTGCCCTAAAAGCAAAAATTATTTAACTTATACCTCCTAGTTAAGCAGCATTTTCGCTGCCAGGTCCTTGCATCTTCTGATTTCCTTCATTGTCCTCCAAGCAGGCATCCCTCTCCCTCAGTCCCTTTGGAGTGGAAATTTTACAAAGTTGGATCATGAATCAGTGCAGCAGTGTCTTCTGTTTTCAGGAGATATCATCCTTCGTGCTGTGATTCTGCTGTTGGTTCATCATTTTGGTGCCAGCCTGTCCTTTGTAGGATATTTTTTCCCCCTTTCCTCCATGCAACAGGAGCCGATCTGCCTCCCTGGTTTTGTCTTTTCCTGCCTCTTCCAGGTACCCAGTGAGGGGATGCTCTCTGCCTTTCACTGTCCCAGCACACAAAACTTCTTAGACTTCACTTGTGGAAATAGTAAAAGGCAGTGCACCATATTTACTTATCAATCATCAACTGAACAACTTCTAAAGCAAAATTCTTCCCCAAAGAACAGACCTTTTTGCTTGGCATAGCTCCAGTTCCTGCATTTGAAGTCTCATATCCCAGCTAAACCTTTCCCATGGAAAGGAGGCTGCTCTCAAGCAGCCAGGCTAAGTGAAGGTCCAGCAGAGTGGGTGTCTCTCCTAGCTTCTTCAGCTCAGCCAGAAGAGAGCACGGTGCAAAGATGAACATGGCTTCTCTTGAAAACATCTTGAAAAGCTGCATAAACCTTAGAGTGAGGTCATATAAGGATGGTTTTGACTCATACTTATTCAGATGCTCGTTTTGCTGAGCTCAGTGCTCATTCTTCCACTGAATGGAGTGGGACCAAGACCAGCGCCCGCTTCTTCAGAGTAGGTTTTCTTTTTGCTCTCCTGAAACAAACCACACAAATCAAGCTATTGCACTGAAGACATCAGAGCCCCAGAAATACAACTGGCAGACCGCAGGGCTTTGCTGTGGCTCTCCATGGATGTTAATATTTGGAGTGGCTGGGGCAACCAGATGGATGTGACAGCTGCCTGGAGTTGGCCACTACTCCAGACATCACCCTGAGGGATGCCACTGTGTAGCCACATGGGCCAGGAAGCAGTGCAGGTGGCTTCCTTTGGGAATGCAGGACTTGAGCTTTCCATTCTACAGGACAGAGCATTTTACACCATGAGGGTGGCCCAACACCAGCACGGATGCCCAGAGGGGTGATGAACTCTGCGCCTTTGCAGATACTCAAAGCTCAGCGGGAGCAGCCCTGAGCAGCTGCCGCTGCTTAAAGCCAGAGGTTAGACTGGGTATTTCCAGAGGTGCTGCAGCCTGAGCAACTTGGAAAAGAGACTTGGGTCATTTAGCTCCTCACAGCTGGTTTCCAGAATCAATGAACCTTGGGCTTCTGGCAGAGTCTTGCATGGGTTCAGCTGAGCTCTGCACTCCCACTGCTATCAGCACCCTCTTCTTGTGGGAACAGCTTTGCAGTGCTCCGAAGCCATGTACACAGGAAAGGAAAAGCCTCTATGAAATCATCAAGGAGTCAGGAGGAGTAACTGCCTCTTTCAACTACAAGGAACTTTTAAAGAATAAAAACAGTCTTTATTTTCTCTTTACTAAAAAATAAAAACCCACATACCACCTTCCTGTTTCAACTCTGCATGTGGGCTGTGAGTTCCTGATGATTTTTAGACCAACATCACAATTGCAGAACACAACCACTGTTAATAATACCAAGCAGAGACTACTGAGACAACGCTGTTCTTTCAAGTACGCTCTCCTTTTTCACTCAGAAACAGAAACAAAGCCAATAGGGAGCACGAAACATCACCATCACTTCTGAGAGCCCCATTCAAGTAATTTGCTTTCATACATTTTGTTGCTTTCCATCTCCCAGCTTTGAGTTCCTTTTGTTGTTTCTAATAGATAACACCAGCTTCAAAGTTTGGAGGAACTGTTCCTCTTCTGCCACTGTTGTCCTTTTTTCCTTTATTCCTTTAGCAAATGTTGATTTTTTTCCTTTTTTTTTCAGGTTAAAAGGGGCTGCTTTAACAAAGCACGTCCAGGATCCAGGAGAGATGGGTGTCTTGCACTGTGGCATCCTGAGCTCATGGAGAGATGGAAGGACCCAGACCCTCTTCCTGACCTGCAAATGCAGCTGCACCTTTCCCCCCTCCATCCACACAGCCTTGTGGGCTTGACAGAGAAAGTCCCAGTATTGCAATTAAAGTCTGTGCACTAAAAGCTCCTGTACCTTTATTTTAAGGAATGGCATAAGCTTGGTAGCAGTTGGATTAAAAGCAGTGAAGAAATCCTCTACTTTTCACTTAGAAGAGGGCACAGAATTTCTGAGTTTATTGCAGCGTTTGTGAGTGCTTGGTGGTTCCAGCTGCGATGCAACCAGCTCAGTGTTGACTCCAGTGCAAACACACTGACACAGAGCTGCAGGCAGCTGATGAAGTGTCTTCATCATAGTTTGCTGAATGCCTTGTCTATATTTTCATGATTTATTACTTCCCTGACTTTCTTAGATGTTAGAAAGAACAATGAATCAATCCAAGCGTTTTCAGAGTGGGGACTGCTAATTGCATGAGCTCTGTTTACCACTCGAGAGCTGCAGTTTTGACAAGTCTCTTGACCCCATGTTAATACATATGATTAATTATTGTTAAGGGCATCTGCAGAAACGAACCTGATAGGTAACACTTCAGAGCTATTATTTCTTTCTGAACAAGCAATAAACATAATTATGTTTACACTGCATTTCAACCGGATCAGGTGGGGAAGGGAGGTGCTTTTGAAGGTGTGGGGGTAAACCATCGCTGCCCAGAGATGAGCATCCAGAAAGCACAGGCTGAAGTGATGGGGAAGCAGGTTGGAAGCAGCTCCTTCTCTTGGCTCCTTGGTGGCTCCACGGCAGCTTTTCCTTTCCTGTGTATGTCACTACAGAGCACTGCAAGCAAGCACAGAGGTGCGGCATCCCCTGGTGTGTGAATGAGGGGTGGAACGCACCACAGGCAGGCCACAAGGTCATCAGGGTGCCAGATGTTTGCACCATTTCACAAACTGATGGAGCAAACTCCGATGCTGTGGACCCTGCTGGGCAATTTTCTCTGGGGGCTTGCCCTGCCCTGCCATGCTTTACCTTGCTGTCTTTTGCTCTGTCTGATATTGGTATTCATTCCCCCCAGAACAGGGCTCTTCCTTCCCAGTGGAGGGAACCTACCCCATATGCAGCTACTGGCTCACCTGGAGAGGCTTGGGGTGATGCCAGGAGTCGTTCCCAGGCTCACCCCAAGCCAGAAGGACCTGTCTCCTCTTCCTACACCACTCCTGGCTTGTTGCAGGTCTTTGGAGCTAGTGCTGCTGGGGAAGCTGTTGGGGTTTGTCTGTGGGCTCAAAAACAAGGCCAGGATGGGTTGACCCTCATACATCCTCTGGGGGAGCCCACAGAGGTATCCAGAGTGGGGGTGTCCATGGCGAGATGCTTCTCAGGGAGCCCCAGTGTGAGTGGTGCAAAGTGGCAGGGACCAACAGTGACCACGGGAAGCAAAGGAGCTGGTGATAGAAACAAGGTGACACATGTGAAGCAGCATTTTAAAATACCATGTAACAGATGCAACCAGAATGGCTGTGCCATGCAACAGCCTTGGAAATAAAATAGAAAAAAATTAGAAATACAGGTTTATTTGCCCACTCCACTTAAACTGCTTTATCCTGCATAACATCATTATTTCTAGAAAATTTGGCCCAGGTCATCACGGTGGGAGGTAAAGTTTGCAGGAGACTCTGAAATTTGCCACTGTGGGTTATTACACCACACAGATGAGAGCATCTCTCTCTGCACAAAGGCCTCCTCAGCACGCTGGAGGTGCAGGGCTGTGCAGGACCTCACCTTGCTGCTTCCTGTCCCTTGTGTTTCAGCAGAGCAGCAGCTCTACCAGGCTGAAACAGAAACCCAGCAGGGACAAGCCTGCAAGTTCACAGCACACAACACAGGGGCCACCTGGCTCTGTGCCCTGCAGAGGTACAGATGGAGTCCCCTAATTCCATCCATCAGCTTCAGCTCCACACCCCCACAGGCAGGGTTCCCACCAGGACACAGGCAACCACTGAGAGAAGGCACCTCAGCACCCTTTGAGATCCCTTCTCACCATTCCAGTGGCCTCTGTGGAAAGGTTTATTTCACCAGTCTTGGTATCTTCTAATATTCCCAATTTGCACTTGGCAGTGAGCTGGGCCAGCCCTAGCCCCCACAGCCAGGCTCCAACTGCAGTGGAGAAGGGGCACTTGGGGCTGCACTGGTGGGAGGATGCTTTAACTTCAACTCCCCCCAGCCTTTCCCGGGTGTTGGGGAGCTCACGTGGTTGGGCAAAGCATTTTCCTCACTCTGATTTTGAAGCTTAATTCTACCATAAGCCACTGCAACATGTTTACAGCAACCAGCATTTTCCCATCTGGCCCTCCTCAAGTTGCTCATCCCATTCAGAACATAGAAAGAATGACAAGATAAATGTAATGAGAGTACTCCAAACAGCCAACCTGTCTGGGTCGTTGTTTCCCATGGCTGTCCCCCTGTCCCCAAGGCCATGAAGAGGCAAGACCAGAGCTCTGAGGGAGAGAACGGGATCTTCCTCCACGGCAGGAAGCATCTGTCCACTCACCAGGCCCACCTGGCCCTGGATGGGAGCAAGGAGCACAAGGGCACGGTGTGCACAGACCCAGTGACATGTGATGAGGTTAATTGCTCTGCTCAGTTTTAGTCCATCGTGCTCTGGAGAGGGAATGCACTTCACTGGGCGGGGGGAAACAATGCCGACCAATTTGTGCAAAAGAAAAGCCCGTTCCTTTAATCTGTTTGAGAGCTTTTGTACATCAAAGTCCTGGCCAGAAGAGCTATCGCTGATATAATTGGTGTGGACAATTGCAAAGGTTTTGATAAAGACCTTTGTGGAAGAGCTATTCATGGGAGGCAAAGGGTCATGGGTTGGGCAGCAGCTAAGAAACAAAAACCCCAAAAGCAGGATGAGGGCTGTGCCAATGTCCCACAGCTCCATATCCCACCCAGCAGCACCCTCAGCTCCCCACAGAGGGTGGATGAGGTACCCTCCAGCAGCAAAGCCCAACCAGGGGTGATGAGGAGTGCCAAGGGCACCACCAAAGCCAGGGGAACAGGACAGAGAAGGAGAAGAAGATCCCTACCATGGACACAGCCCGGGTAAGACTCCCTGAGAGGAAGGGGTGATGGCAGTGGTAAGTCCAGATCAAGTCTCACCTCCTGAAGAGAAAACCCAGCTAGAGCCATAGGCAGCTCACCACAGTACTCCACTGGTGGTTACAAATATATACTATTGTCCCAAAAACTCCTAGAAAATGGATATTGGATAAAAGTCAGGAGAGAAAGTAGCAAAGAACTGTGTCTAAATGGTCAGATAGGAAGGAAGAAGAGGTCCTCTTCTGGCACTGCTGCCTCTTCAACAGCTCCCGAATGACACATCAAAAAGAGAGGAGGGGAGTGTTTCTGAGATGGGAAAGAGAGTTAGAAATAGAGTCTAGCTAGAATTGAAATTATTTTAATTTCTAGATGAAGCGAGTAAAAAGCAACATAACAGGCTATATACGAAAAAACAAATGGCACAAAAGAGGTGCGTATAAGTACTCTTATTTTCACTTTTCACATAAAAAGAGAACAAAGGGACAGTCAATAAACCCAAGCAGCAGCACACGTACAAGGAGAAGCAAAATACTGTTGCCCTAATGCATTGTGCATAACCATCCAGGGTGCTCACTGTTCCAAAATACCACTAAAATTGCAGATGCAGAGAGACTTGCAAGAAAGGGACAGGAATGTACCTGAAAGGAAAGACCATTTGCAGTTATATTTGCTCTGTGTGAGTTACTTGAGCAGAAAGCAATAATATGGCTTTTAAGAGAGAAATTCTCACACAAACAGCGATAAATGGGAGGGGGGCAAAGATCCCCATGGGCAGATTATTCCAAAAATTGCCCTCTAAGGGATGTCTTGTTTCTCCTTCTTCTGAAGTATTTGCATTGACTGTTGGCAGCAGTCAGTGACTGGAAAAGACAAACCACTTCTTATCTCCTCTGGCTCCCTCCTGCAGCATGACCAGAGCACTTTCCCACCTGCTGTGTCCCCAGGCATGACCCTGAGACAGGGCTTTTGTTCCTTCCTGGGGCACTAAAAGCAGCTGCTTCAGTGGGTGCTGAGTTCCAGCCCGCTCCTTCCTTCTAGTCAAGGAACATTTCACATCCTCAGCCGTATGTGACTGAGGGAGGTAAAAATAATCTTGTCATCTTTTTTTTTGCTTTTCATTGACGTGCAGTGATATCTCCCCTATTCATTGCTGAAATGAACCAGAATTAATCTCAGCCAACAATTCTGCCTGGTGATGGGAATGCACATATTAGTGAAACACATCAGCACACCTTCCTTCAGGAGAGCTGCTACCCGGATAAATATCAGTGAAGGTCAGCAATGGCGAGGTGGGGCAAGAAACTAATTGAGAGGGCATCACAAATTTAAATAGAGCTGATAACTGCACAGCCACATTTGTGGAAATCTTCCTTTTCATGGCTGCCCTTATCTGAGGAAGATCAGAAACTCAGGTCTTTCTGTGCTCACAAAATTCAAACAAAAATATTCACCTGCCTTAACCTCCCTCTCTTTGAAGATGTGTCCTTACACCCAACTCATGAACTGTCATTCCCCCAAATGCTGTCCACTCCCAAAGGATGGCATCCCAGTTCCCAGCCTCTCCAGAGCTGTGCTGCAGCGCTCCCACGGTAGCTTTTCCCTGCCTTCCAGGCACACCTGGCACACTGTCCCACCAAAATACATCCATTACAGGCAGTGGTTGCTGTTTTCCCCTCTCTCTGCAACCCCAGCGTCGAGCTAATAACCCTCTGCAGGAGATGGGGTGGCTGGAAGCTGGGGGACAGAGCAGGGCACCCTCTGCCACCTGTCCCCAGCTCCTCTGCCAGCTGACCCCCCTCCACAACACCTTTAATGTCCCACAGCCTGGCTCCTATGCCTGGAGAAGATGACAGTCATTCTGACATGGAGCTGATCACATGAGCTGGACATTAAGAGACCTTATTTTTTGTTGTGTGGAGTTGTTTTTTTTTTTTTTAAGACTTTATTTGTCTAACATGCTTGACCAAAAATTACAACACTCAAGTTATGCCAAAATGATTAAATAATCTTTAAGCTTTCATACCTCAAGTACTTTAAATGATATTTTGACGTAACAGTTGCTTTCATATCCTTTCCACATAAAAATACACAGTATTTGGAAGATACCTTAGGAAATTTTTTTTTTAAGAGAATAGTTTATGGTTGACATAGAAATTTTGCTGAGGCTAATAAAAGGACCTCTTCCCCCCACTTTAACATTTAAGTGCCGTGAGCGAATGTAAACATTTCAGACTTCAACATACAGCCAATTTCCTGCCACATTTGTTGCAAACGACTTGAATTGTGACAAGCTAAGCCACTTTTATTCTAACTACATGCTATTGTTCATCTTCCCAGTGATGACAGGAGTTCATATTCAACTATGAATTTCAGTTCTTACTGATTTAGGAGCTGATCCTGAAATTTCTACACCGGTAGCTCTGACAGAAGTGGCCCCATCTGAATTCATGGCAGACTGCTCTGAATGCACTTGTGAGCCACTCACCCAAAAACCAGTTGCAGGCATCACCAATTGTTTTGGGTTTTGTTTTCAGGGAAAAAAGCAGCACATTAGTTTGGACACACGGTCACCCAAGAGATTACAAGACATGACAGACCTGTGACTTGTTGTCATGTTTTCTGGGGGGCTGGTGGCTTCTTGTGGGTCCACAGCACGAGCCAGAATGAGCTCGAATATCTCAGCTCCCAGCAGCAGCTGGAAGAGCTGCTGCACGTGGGAAGCCAGTGAAAAGCAGAGTTTGTGCCCACCTTGCTCAGAGTCAAAGCTCACATGGCCAGGTTTTGCAACACAGGTATTTTAAATTATTTAAGTGTATAATGTACATGCAGCTGCTACGTGAAGCTCACATTTACATTCATGTAACACACACAATTCTCCAATGCATGTGTGCAGGTGTGGGCTATGCACAGACCTGCAACCAGCTCTGAGCTGGTAGTGCTGTGGTCTACCCAGTGTGTGTGAGCAAGATTAATGTCTAGATGCTGTCAGCCCCAAATTCAGAATGTCCACATTCAGAACACAGCAGTTAAATCACCTCCATCAAGGCAAAAGGATATGTTTGTTAGTTCAAGGCAGAAATCCATTTCTTGCAGGACATGTCTGAAGCCCTGGCTTTTTTTTGGTGGCTTTGTAATCAATTCTTAAGCTTCTGCCTAGGACAGGACTGAAATCCCAGCAGCATCAACACCTCTGCTAACTCTGCAGGAGAGCTGCACGGGCAGTACCCTGGCTGTGGACCATCCCAGCCAGCTCCTGACATGTCCCCTGCTTTGCCTGGTGCCAAAAGCAACACAACAGATGGGTTTCTACTGGGTTTGTCCTGGGCCTCTCTCAGCAGTGTCCATGAGTGAGCAAACAGCAGTACCAGGTGCCCTGAGGTGACCTCTGCTCTGCACACTTTGGTGTGTACCCATTACTCACAGCCACCCAAAAGTGAGTGCCTGAACTACACCTTGGGATGGTGCCTTTCCCTTGACATCTGTTTCCCAAGAACAAAATGATCACAATGACATTTAACCACTCCTGACCAGAGCCAAATTCAAACCAGTAATCTCATCATTGGCTGCATGTCCCATTAGCAGGTTTTAAACCAATGGTCCCAGTGGGTTTTATTTAAAATATCATTACTAATCCTTGTGTGGGCTCTTTGTGGGTTTTTTCTCTTTTTCCCCCCCCTTAAATACAATCACATATAGCTTTACCATGTGAAAACACAGTTATATTTTTCCTTCTTTTTTTTTTTTTAAGGGAAATGTCATCCTTTTTTTTTTTTTTTTTTTTTAAACAGGCGAGGCCAGGTTACAAATTCCTGAGTTTATACTGCACTTAACACAGTCTCCCTTCTTGAATGTTGAGCTGTTTACAGCATGCTGGCAATATGCACCATTTCCCTTGCCATCTGTAATGCCAGATGTAGTAAAACTTCATTTCAGTACAGTGAATTAGGGCCTCTATTGCATTGGTTTCGAATAGAAGCAAAGACTTAGACCTGGAGGACTTGGAGAAATAGCTTTCCTCCTGTGACTGGTCATTTGTGCACCATCTTTTATATTTGCCATGTTGATTAAGGGAAAACACCTTTACCATCATTTTTATTTTACCAAGAGCTCACTGGAAAACATCTGAAATGAGGAAATCCTAGTCTAAACACTTACGTTTAAACTGCAAACTTTCTTAAAGAAACACTCCTTTGAAAGACATCGTTCTTTTAATAAGTCCAATATACGGTATGTACAAAAGCCCCTACTAGAGATATATATATATAGATATATATATATATGTATATATATATATGTGGAATGCATTCACTTTTCTGTGTTCANGCCATGTTGATTAAGGGAAAACACCTTTACCATCATTTTTATTTTACCAAGAGCTCACTGGAAAACATCTGAAATGAGGAAATCCTAGTCTAAACACTTACGTTTAAACTGCAAACTTTCTTAAAGAAACACTCCTTTGAAAGACATCGTTCTTTTAATAAGTCCAATATACGGTATGTACAAAAGCCCCTACTAGAGATATATATATATAGATATATATATATGTATATATATATATGTGGAATGCATTCACTTTTCTGTGTTCACAAACATTTTAATGGTGAAATGTTAGTCTTTAATCTGTTTCTGGCACCAAAATGTCTCTGTTCCTTGTCCACTTTTGTTACTCTAAATTTATCTGTGAAGAGCTAGCAGGGATAAAAGAAGGATTTTGCTTTTTTTGTTGAATGGTTCCCTATTGGGATTCTCAGCCAGCAATATAAAGTTGCTAATGTGTTGGGTACAACTTTAAATCCTCATTATAATCATGTGTTCCTTGGAGTAGGTAAGTCAATAACTATAGGCGGATTAAGTGGCTGGTAATTCACAGTGCACACAGACGCATTCACATAGGTGGTGGTTCCATCAGCCATGACACCATAACCTACAAAGGAAGAAAAACTCTGGTTACTCTCATTATTCCTTATTACCTTTTTTATTTTTTAATTACCTTTATCACACAGTGGTAAGTGCCACCTTTTTCATTACTCAGAAGGAATTTAAAAATTCTCTTTGTGCAAACCATAAATGTTCCCTGAATCAATACCATCTTTGTCCTACAGCAGAACTTTTTAAATTGTGTAAGAAAAGCAAAACGGGCCCTCGGGAGCTGGTGGCTATTATCTCTGGCAGCCAGCTCACCAAACCTCCTTAGAAAGACAGATACTTTTCTCTGCAAAGATTTTTTCTTAAAACCTTTTTAGTTTTGGAAAGGATGAGAAGATAGAGGTCAGGCAATTGCAGCATTTTAAAAAACATGCATCTGATCATTTAGGCTTGCAGTCATCAGTGCAGCAAACTTTGGGCAATTTTAATCTTCCCACTTTTTTTTCCTGCCCCATGTTGAACATCCTTTAAGCAACCAATGAAGAAAAACCATTGCTTGACCAAGGCAAGTATGTATGCACGTGCATCCAGGCAGGGTTTGCCTAGTAGGAACCTCTTATTGCTATGTCTTGAAGTTGCTGACCAAACTTGATGGAAAGGCACTAAAATGCCTGCCCAGGCTGAGAAAAAATGGCTTTGTTAATGTATTGTCTAACAAACAAGGTGAATCCACACCCTAAAACACCAGAACATTTCCACAGAACACACACATCCATGTGTCTCACCAGGGGTGAAAAAGCTACAGCTACATCTCATGTCTGGCTAGACACCCAAGACAAACAGTTCCAGAGCTAAATCTGCAGAAAACCAAACTTCCAGCTCTAATGCCTGTAGAAATACCCTGAAATCCTGTTTCAGAAAGTGAAGAAGAAGCCCTTTAACAGCCCTGGTGTTGTGAAAAAGCAGACACACTCGCCATTGTCAAAAATCTTTTAATGAATCACTAGGAAAAAACATAAGCTTGATTACATGATAGCTAAAAGCTTAATGTTGGAAACTTTTGCTGAAATATTATGATCAATATGAAGAACTGCATTCATCATCAGAAATACTTGATTTTGGGGAAACCACTTGGTAAAAAGCATTTGAACGAAGATTCAATCTCACCTTTGATTAAGTTAACAGTGAAATGTATTCATTGCTATTTACATACCGAGTTCTAGCTATTTAAATCCTAAGTGTCTAGGACCCTATGGTTTTTCTGAGTGCAATTTTGTGTCTTTCAGAAGCATGGAAAGTTGCATTATTTGCAAACAAAGAAACAGTAGCCAAATTCCTTTATTTTTGATTCCTTAAAACATCCTAAATAATGCAGGGACTCCTGCACCTCCGATGGAAAAACCACACTATAATTAGGGACCAGGGAGGGAAGAAAACTCTGTGACAGGTTCCTGTCACAGGTATTTCTTTAACTCCCTTTCTGTTTGCCACAGAATGACTGTTCTGAGGAAAACACAAAATGCACGGAGGACAGTCAGCACCGCGGCTGGGACTTTCTCTCTCCTCGGATACGCATTTGGAGAGAGCAGAATCAGCCTGCTAATGCACTCCTTTTGCTGGAAGGTTCCTAATGCTGCAGCTTTCCCTCCTGTCCTACTGCCAGCAGAGTTTCCTTGGCCATGACTTCAGCAGAGTACTGGCTGCAATGGGAAAACCAGGATTTTAGCCAGAGCCCCTGCCATGCTGCTTGTCCCTTCCATGGGTGCATCAGCAGCAAGCCCATGTGCAGAGGTATTTTTTGGCAGATATGATAGTGCAGAGAGGGAATAGGGAAGAAACATCTCTTATAAGCATCTCTTCCCCCCAGATGTTCAGTAAATGACTGCTGCAGATGTAGCTATGCTCACTCAGAGGAAGAACTCATCTGTTCAAATCATGCATTGCCTCCACAAAGTGCAGCTTCGTTTGCACAGGCTGCCTGCAATGGGAATTCTCCTCTGCAGAGATTTAGCATCCCACTGAAAAACAGGCTCTGCAGTTCCCCATTTGTTTTCTCTAAATTATGATAGTTAACAAGAAGAGTACCTTGTTTCTGTGTTTTGATACCTACTGTGCCAACTACATTAATTCACAGGATTTACCATTCTATGGAGGTGCCCTTCGTTTCCCTCGAGAGCCAAAGTTGGGCTTGGTTTTAGCAGATGTGATTTTGTTTACCTGCCTGAAGCATCATGGCTTGCTGTTTGCTTATATCCCCTGCAACCCTCTTGGCTTACAACTTCTGAAATTACAATGAGTTTGAACTGTATTCACCAGCTCTCTCAGTTGGAATATCAAAGACTGCTCTAGCAGCATTATTTGTTTATTCTGTGATTTAACAGCACTTTGGACATTAACCAGGCATTAATAGGTCACTACAGATGAGACACATGAGGAGAACGGACCTAATCCTTGAGCTATAAAATAATGATCTGAACATCTTATCCATTAATTTTACACCACCAGCAATGCCACTTCTAACGTGCCATGGTGAAAGCCCCCAGCAGCAAGTCAGAGAGGGACTTCTTGGGAAGGGTTCTTTGCAAAACCGGAAGTATCTGAATGCCAGCTCCTCCAGTTTTTCCATCTCCACACTGGTGAGACCCACAGAAATCCTCCAGCAAAGGCTGGAGCAGTCCCAGCAGCAGAAAACTGGCAGTTGTGGAGTACCTTTTCCTGCCAGTAAGTTAACACTGCCAAGGACTGAGCAGCTGATAATACACACTTACACGCCAGTGGTTCACTCCTGCACAGCCCACTGCTTTCTGCTCGGGGTGGAGGTACTGCTTGAAGTCTTGCTGCCTTGCTTTGGGAACAGGAGAGACAGCATCTACCTTTCCCTCTGCCTGGAGACCAACTCCTGCTGTCACTGACTTCAGTAGAGCGTATCTGTCACCATTTACTGGCTTGTGTGAAGGGAACTCTCTTTTTTACCCAGTTAAATATCAAACAGTCAAGAGAACCACTTGTTTTGTCTGGGCACAAAATGTTTCCCCTGCCAAAGCAACTAAATGCATCCATAAATATCTTGGAACTTCTACACCAGTCCGGGGTGACATCCCTCTTGATTTCAACTTCATATAGTCACTGATGGGGAGAGACAACCTTTATTGTACAATCTTGAAGACCAAGCCTTACAAGCACCCCTCAAAGCATTTCTACCCCTTTTACAAGCACAGAAGCTGAGACACAGAGCTCTTACACGAATTATTATAAAGCACAGGTTCTGCTGAGGAAAATGCAATCCTTCCATCCTAATATTTTGTCACCTTCTGTAACTACTGGACTTGTGCTCTTATTTTAAAACTCACAGTACTCATCCCTGTGAAGGAAGCATCAAGCTGTTTTATAGATGTAGAAACTGAAAGAGAAGCTCAAGTACAAATATTGAAATGTGGCTATCAGCCGATTTCACCTCTATATATGCAGCTAAATATGTATCTGAATTCTAGAAGTGCTTCAGTTCAGACATTCAAGTTTGAAAATGCCAGTCAAGCCTTCTCTTTTTGTGGTTTCTAAAGACATATTTAAAAAGAAATGTGTTCTGACCTTCATGGATATGTCCAAAAACATGAAGCCTTGGCTGTATTCGTCTCTGGACTGTGTTCAGCAGCTCAACACATCCTACCCGTTGCATTTTCTTAGGAACCCAGTCTAGAAAACCTTTGGAAAAGAAAGGAAAGCTTTAAGAGAAGACAGGTAATCCACAAAATTGTGCTGTTGTACAGCATTTTTGAGATTTCATGTCTCGTGGCTTTTCACAAACAGCCACAGAAGAACTGAAATGGCAAAAACTGTGTCTGCCTTGGTAAGCAGAAGAGAAAGGAGAGAAAAATACTGGAGGAAAACCATAAAAGCTCATCTGGATAAAAAGGACTATGATAACTCTTTCCAGTTGTTTTTCAAAGAATAAAAATAATCACTGCAATCAAAGCATTTTTGCACTGTTGTTAATAGGATAACTCAATGCTTTACCCATTTTTCTTCCTGAAGAGAACGAGGTGTAAAGAGCAGTAAGTCCAAAGCGAGCCTCTAAAGAATTTAAATGAACATTGAACTATTTAAAACCAGTCCTGGGACCTATTTTTTAGATTGAACACTTTAACCAATGTAACAGAATCTGTGTTGCCAATAATACAACTCTATTGCTATCACATTGAATCCTACAGTAGTGGAGCTCAGGTGAGGAATCTACTGCTTGCCCAAAAAATAACATCCTACAGTTAAACCACTTCATGCCACAGCAAGCAACTTGACTGATGGATCTCAGATAGGAAGAGAAACTCGGGCCTTTTGCAGAAGATGTATTTAAGTGCTGCATTTACTTGCACAAAAACTGTGTAAAAATGTATTTCTTACAAAAATAGACAGAAATGTTACATCAACTTGCCTCTTTATCTAAAAATACTGCAGGGGGATGTTTACTGCCAACTGAAGTCTCATGTTTCCTTCCAAGAAGTAGTATAAGGAGGATGTTGTTGTATTGGAGTGTTTGCAACAACCAATCTGTTTTCTTTCTATTGTTCAGTCATTTTCATCAGGCTCAAATTTGGAAACCCAAAAGATAAAATCTTCCTGCTTTTATTTTGTTGTTCTGATATCTTCCCTGTGTGCCTGTCATAGCTTTGCATCCCTTGGATTTGCTGCAGTAGTGTGAATATATTATGCCATTAGCCAGAGGTACAGAGCCTGGACCTGGTTTTGATACATTTACTTTTGATGTCCACTCAAGCATGGCTAAGCAGCCAACCAACCAGCTTAAAAGACCAGAAGTGTGGTATTCAAGCACTTGGAAAAGCTCTCAGATATGCCAGAGCTTCAGGGTAGGTTCACACATTGAGAAATGCCTCTTTAGCTGCCAGTGCTTGAAAACTGGGCTCGGTAAACTGTGAGGTTTTATCAAAATGGCAAAAGTTTCCACTTGTTTCATGGCTGCTCAGAAAGCTAAGTTCAATTTTTGGAAAAAAAGTTGGGAATGGGGCATCCTAAGCACCAAAAAGAAGAAGTTCTGATCATGACTGAAGACCTGAAGGTGCTGCTGGGTACCTGTCAGGGGATGTAGAAAAAGAAAGTCCTGCTGAGCTACAGCCAGACTGAGCAATGCTCACTTCTGCTGAATTCACTTGTGCCATCAAAGAGAGGTCAAAATTCACAGGAGAAAACAGTATTTATAATGTCAAAGTGAGGCCAGCAATTCCTCTGAAAGCCAGTCATGCTTTTTTTTTTCAGTAAGCATATTATAACCATAGGTTTTGTTACTCTAATGATTTGAAACAGTTAATTGTCAAAATGTCTGTGCTGAACATAAAGCCCAAAGTATTTCCACTTCAAAAACTTCACAAACAAAAATCCATAAAATTAACTTCTCCATTAAATTAAGCATTATTTATGTTGAACATGTTTTTGTTTACATGCATTATCACCCTTCTGAAGCCTTCCCATATGTTTGCAGCTTATTATGTACACCTGACTACACAAACTAAGAATAATTGATTACACCTAGCTAACAATTAGAGTTCATCTTAGGGGTTTTTTAATGTTTGGTTACTTGAAACAGGTTTCTGCAGCTGTCAGGAAAGTATAAATCTTTGTCACAGACTATCAAGCAGACAGCTGCAAATGAAGACTTAAAGGTGAAATTAAATTAAAAACAAAGAAAAGAAAGTGAACTTCTGGAAGAGAAATAAAAGAATCGTAAATGCAGATCTTTAGGAAACAAAAATGTGCCAATATGGAAATGAGCATTAACACTGATCCTATAATCACAAATACTATATTTCATAAGCTATGAAATATATGGCATATCTTCATGAATAATAATAAGCAGGTTACTAATAAAATGGTCAAAACCAGCTGTTTTAAGCTTTGTTTTCTCATCCTGTGTGAACCTCCCGAGTATCCCTGCCCTGGTTTCATCCCAAAGCACTAGTCTAAAACAGAAGAGAAAAATTACTTGGATTTTTGTTACATGGCTAAATGAAAAACAAAGTTCATTAACTCTTATTGGTGCTTCTGCATGTAAATCAGACCATTTCAGATCTATGTAATAATGTAGTATTAATTAGTTTAGGAGAATGCACACTCTTTTGAAGTGAGGGAATGAGAAAGCAGCACAGAAAATGGATGATGGGCAGAATTTAGGCAGCCATGCTGGAGAAAAAAACCAGAATTTGAAAGAGGACTGATTGCTATTTATGATCATTAGGAACAACTCTAGTGAGCTTCTGAGTTCCAAGATCAGAACACCAGGAATCAGCTTTCTGGTTAAAATAACTGGCTGGGAGGGTCAAGGAGGATCCTGTCTCCCAAAAGGTCTGTGGACAGAGCTGCACAATAAGGTGGCTCTGTAAGTTAGGCAGAGTGCTAATTTCTTTGAAGTGTCATATATGTGTTGCCATGGGTGTCAGGGAGACCAACAGCTCCTGCCCTCAGGCAGAGGGTTCTGTGCCTGAGCCGTCTATTAATGCATCAATAAGAGAGAGACAAAGAAACAGGAACTTCTAAAAAAAAAAGAAAATTATTGGGGAATGGTTAAAGATAAAGAATTAAAAAAAAAAATAAAAAAAGAGAACACATACTGAGCCAAGCAGATGGGAGGAATTCACTTTACTCCATTACAGTCACTGGAGATGGGTGGGCCTTCCTCAAAATTACTGCAATTATTAATTTACTTTCTGATTATTAAATTTACTATTAAATTTATTTAATCGTAAATTAAATTGACAGACTAAAGTCTGTCTGTTGAGTGCCAGCTCTGCAGTGCTCTTCAGGAGTCCTCCTCCCTCTGCTGAGCCCAGAGGCTACTGGAGAGACCTGGTGGCTAAAGTAGCAAGGTGGTTGAATCTCTCCACTTTCCAACATTGGATTTCAAGTGAATCTTCAGTCAGCTGAAGGTGGGATTGTTTTACAGCCGGTCAGCTGGCTTTAAAAGTGGTTTTCTAAGTGCTGAAAAAGTTTCTGAAAAAGTTTTAAATATGACTTATAAATAAAACTACAAGAAAGACACAGCATCATGCCTTGGATCCTAACAGGGATTGCCCCCATACCAATGCTTGGAGCTGATATCTCAGGGCTGAAACACTTAATTTCTGACATCCACTTTTACAATACAGGCTCATATTAAAATCAGTCTGTGGCATGGCATGAGACTCCACTTAGGTGAAGAATCAAAACACAAACCCCTAACTGTGAGAAACCCTGCTCACAAAGAGCTACTTTCCCCCAGGATTAGTGAGCAGTGGAATGCAAACATGTCTTTTCTAAAGAAAACAAAACACAACCCCTTTAGATACTTTCTCCTCTGAGCTGTGAAAAAGAAAGGGTGGAAGATGAGGGGTTTAGCTTCAGGAAATTGGGGAATCTAAAGGTTTAAAGAAACCAACTGCCTTCATTTCACACAAAGCACAGTAAGACTCAGCAGAACACTTGAGTACATGCTTCTTGTTCATGTCCATTTGTTAAATTAGTGAGAGTCAAACACACAGTCACATTAAATATAGACTGCTATATGTTAAATAGATTGGAAAAAAGCTTAAAAGCCTTAAGCCTTTACTGAATCTGGACAAGTTTGTGTGATTGTATTATTTCTGTAGCAAAAGTAATGTCAAAATTTTCTAGGAATACAAGAAATCTCTTATTAGAGATAGATAGCTTTTATATCACCTATATTAACATTTGGAAAGTGCACATGCAAAACTATGTCTTTTTGATCTGTTCATGATGCCAGATTGTATTATAGATGAACAATTCAACCATCCTGTCCAAAGAACAGGAAAACAATGGGGAGCATCTGGGCTTGTGAAGCCCAAGATGCACCAAGTCAGCATGATGAGGAAAAATAGAGATTCTGGGTACTTGTTGGTGGGAGAATGCTACTGCAAGTCAGGGAGAAAGTGATAAAAAATAAGATCCTAATCCTGCATTTCTCTTCAAACAGGCTCCACGTTTGCAATCTAGTAATTTCACCAGTGGCACATTAGACACATGCATAGGAAAACCAGACCCTGCTTATTTATAAAGTTCATTATGGCTTTATGTGTTAAGGTTTTATTTTTTAAGCCATTATTTAATTCCCTGCCACTGAGCAGAGGTATCATAGGTAATCGTGAGCTGAAGTCCTGGAGCTGCTGAAATCAGTATGCATGTTGCTTTTGACTTTTGTAAGTCAGGATTGCACTCTTTGTCTAAGGAGAGCCATCAGTTACCATATAATCATCTGAAACACACAGCTAAGAGCACTATTATTTTCTTACCGAGAGGTGGTCCATGTGTTATAAGAATATCTATTCCATCTGGAATAAGGTTCCATTTCTCTAATAGTGCTTGGCCTCGTGGAAGATTAAAGCCCCAGCCATAAAACCAAGGTTGCCTGCCAAGAGAGGAGGAGAATGTCTTCAGTGCTACTTCCATGTACTGGTTATCTAATTAAAATACTGAAGTTGACTCTTTACTACCATGGAATTTGAAGACACAAATAGCATTCATTTTCTTCTTTGTGTGCACAGTAATCCCCTCTTTCCATACAAGTGGTGTTGTTTAACTTGTATGGCAAATCCGTGCAATCCTCCCCGCTTCCAGTAGATAGCATACAGTAAAATATCCACAGTATTCCTCCAGCTACTTACAAGCCCTGGATACCAAGATCTCCATGTGTGGATTATCACGCTGACTCTCACAACATTTAGAAGAACAGCTGTCTCAGACACCTACACGTGATTTATGTTTCACATTGGCTCCCAGCACGTTTGGCCCTTAGCCTATGACCAGCTGGGCAAGGACAGACCCTGGCACCATGACAGATCCTGCTCCAAAGTCAGAGACATCATCTCTGCTGCTTTGTTTCCCTAATTGGATACATCCCATCAGAACAAGAATGCTGCTGCTCCTCTTACACACAAATTTCTTCTGTCCTTTGTTGTGTTGACTTGCTTTTAAGTAAGACTTTCCATACTCAGGATTTCTTATCAGACAGGCATTTACATTTTTTAAAATGTACTTATGGAGCAGCTCATCATGGAGCAGTGGGACTGTAACACTGCTAGTCAGAACACAATTTATCTGTATCTTGCTATCCCATTGATTAAAAAACTGTATTTCACAGCAATTATATCACAGTGTTAAATTATGTCTTGCTGACAAGGCTCCAATTCTAGGTCATAAAATTGAAGGGCTAGTTTTAGGTTGGAAGTTTTAATCATTTTTTGACTGATGTCTTCTGGCCATACCCATATTTGAAGAACAATGAACAGAATGCTTTTCTTCCACAGACAAAAAGAGGCTCAACTATTGATGACTGAAAGACTTTCTTTCTCATCCCCTTCCTCTTCATCATGTGCCCTGAATAACCAGGGTCTTGAGAAACAGGTGTCCCAGGGGAAAAAAAAAAAAAAGTGAAATTTGGAACATCTACTATTGGGACCAGAAATATATATCCCAGCCTCCAGAAGCTGTGATGAGGGAGGTGAAGAAGGTGTGTGAAGGAGAGATGCTAACAGCACTAGCAGTGAAGCACAAATTTTGTTCTGAGTAACATTGCTCAGGCCAAGGCAGCTGCCTAAGATGAAGACACATTCCTATATTAGGCCACAAAGTCGCACTTTTCTGCTTACCTGTTCAACATTCCAAGCAGCCTTTCCTCAATTTCCTGCTGCCAGGGTCTAGAGGGACATTCAGGGGACATCTTATCTCTCTAAAAATTTCCTGAAAGGAGGTGTTAGCAAGGTGGGAATCAGGTCTCTTCTCCCACGTAACAATCAATAGGACAAGAGGAAACTGCCTAAAGTTGCACCAGGGGAGGTTTAGGTTGGATATTGGGAAAAATTCTTCACTGATAGGTCAAGCCCTGGCACACTCTGGCCAGGCCAGTGGCTAAGTCACCATGCCTGGAAGCATTTAAAAGATGTGTAGATGTGGCACTTGGGGACATGGTTTAGTGGTGTTAGGTTTATGGCTGGACTCAATCCAAAGGTCTTTTCCTAAACAATTATGGGATTCTCCTAACTGGCTTATGGTGCAGCAAGGTACCAGCAATGTTACCGTGTGACACTGCCACACAGCAATCACACAAGCTCTGTGGAGCTGGATCAGCCCCTCCTTACATTCAACTTAGCACTGAGAGAAGGAAAGTATTTTTACCACAGAGGAATGCCTTGAAAACAAAGACCTGAAGTTTGTGAGGTGCTTGGATACTACAGAAGTGGGAGGCTTCGTAAAAATATAGAGTGGTTGGCTTTTTCTAATCTCTTCATCCTTTCCTGCCTTGGTATTGCATTCCACACCTAACATGCCAAGCATGTTTCTTCACCAAGATGAAAACACACAACTGTTTGTCAAATCATCTGTAGGCCCAGAGCACATCTTCCAGCAGCAAGATCTCACTGACAGAAAATATTTGCAAGGTCAAGCAGGTGGCAAAAGAAGTGCCAGCACAGTAAATCATGGGGTTTTTAAGTCATGGACAGTTTCAGTGGATATACATCCCTGCTCCCACCCCTCTCCTGGCCTGGTGCTGCTGGGCAGGGACAGGATTGTCCCTGGCTCCCTGGCAGGAAGCGAGGGGAGGCACCACCCCACAGGTGCGTCAGACACAGAAAAGAAACCCAGGGGAAAGACCAGTGTTTGCCCAAGAAGCACAGGTCAAAAACTCACAGAATAATTATTTGAAGACTACAATGAAGCATTTTTAAAGACAAATAATCATGACTGCCACAGGTCTCACCAGAAGTCAGCTTAATCCTGCTGACATCCAGATGACCACGAATGGCACACGCAGCTGTAAGAGCCTCTGCCTGCCTCTACCAGGGCTGGACTACACAGGGCCACTTTCTAAAAAAGCCCATTTCCCCTTATGAATAGGCATGATCTGCTTATTAAGACAAGAAGCACTTTCCCCCGTCCCTCCCTCCTCCCTCCCTCGCTCCCTTTGTGGTGACTGCAGCGGGGCTGGTAAGTTATGCATGCTGGAGCTGTTCTTTTGTGAAGGGGAGATGTTACAACTTGTGTGATTTGCCATTATGCTGTCTTTTGTGACAATCCCGAGATGGAAGGAAATGTCTGGAATATTTCTGGCAAAAAAAAATATCCCAGGTCCAAGAAAGGATTCAGCGGAGGATGTTGGCATGCTTTACATTGGAGAGAAGAAAGACAAATCACACACTTCAGTGCCCCCACCCCCAAAGCAAAAACCATCTCTATAAGCACATAGGGATTTTATAAATCCCCAAGTGCCTTCTTCTGAAAATTTATTACAAAACAGCCATCAAAGTTTCTGAGTAGGGAAAAAGCCTTCTTCTCTAATACCCACTAACGAGCCCGTGACCTGGATATCATGCAAAGACAACTTTGTCTAAAATTTGCATTTATGCTAGAACCTGAAAACAAAGTTAAATTGTTTATATTGAGCACTGAATTTCTGTATTCCCAGTTAGTGCTTACTCAGGAAAAGTATAATTATTTTTATAATGTATTTTTCAATAATATTTTACATTGGACAAAGAAAACATTGTCATGTATGTTCTACAAGAGAAAAATCCACTATTCTCGAAAAAAAAAAAAAAGAAACCAACCCAAGAAAAAATTATTTGGCAATTAAAGACATACATCATTAATGTATTTCACCTTTGAAGTGGAGCACTCATCTGTAGAACTGTACTTTGATTTAGGTCTTACCTTTTTCAAGTGAACAGTTTCAGTGTCTCCAGCACTCTACTGAAATTCAACCATTTTATTATTTTGATAAGAATAATGATTGTCTACATATAAGACTCAAGGGGGAAAATATATCGGAGGTGAATTTGTTTACAGCACAATTAACCTTATGTTTAAAACATATGAACAAGTTTTGCAGGTCAAATAATCTGCCATACAAAAAGGGCTGAATTATCAGAGTTTGTGCTAGCAATCGGATGTTGCTTTATGTACTGAATTTCTATCTTTCTGTTCTAAAGTAACCATTGGAATAATTTTCTTACAGAATGATAGTTGCTATGACAACCATAGCAAATTTTCCTTTTCTGAAACAGATGTCTCATTTAGTTGAAAATTAGAATGTGAAAAACCCATGGGAAAAATTAATTCAAACTTTAACAGAACACTGACTACAATGTAATCTCTTATAGGTTAACCCCTTAACATCTTTCTGCACTCCTATAGTAACCTTCTCATAAATTCTAATTAAACCAGTTTAACCTCCTAGGAATGACCTTCTTAGCTATCATTAGCACTTTAGTTGTCTTTGAAAGGATCATTTCTGTTATAATAGTAACAGAAGAAAGTCATACTAAAAAAATAATGGTCAAACATATTACCGCCCTAATTATTTATTAGGGTTCTTTTTTTCTTTTATTCAGCTACTACTGGAAAGAGCTAACATGTAGCCCAAGAATTCTTTTGTCATTTAAATGGGGCTTTACTCAGTTTTACATGTGATCTACTGTAAAAGGTGGTGATGCACCACACATATTAGACCTGCCATTTGTGTGAAAACTGAAGGTTTTCCATTTTCAAACCACTGGTACCCATCTCAATCTGACAGGCAGCCATACAAACAAGGGATACTCGACTGGGAAGAACTATCAGTGCACATGGATTTTTCTATTACAAGCAGTGAGAGACTGAAATTCGATTCTCCATTACCTTGATCCAATTTAAACATTTTAAGTTAAAGAACTGCTTCCTTCCTTTCCAGCTCAAGGGGACTCTCCACAGTACCTGGGCATCCCTGCAAACAAACAGGGCAGAAGACCAGTGGGCACTCCCAGAAACACCCCACGTGGCACTGCCTGCAGGGCTGGGGGGTGTCAGCTAACACAAGAGCTGCAAGATTTACTGCAGCAGCTGCCTCCAGGCTGCCCAGCTGAGTAACACAAATCTTGCCACCAGTAGGCACCAATTACTCTCTTTGACTTCAAGGGGAAAGCCCAGTACTCCCAGGGAGCTCTGGGTGGTTTGACTGAACAGCAGTGGTGTGTCAATGGGATTGGTGGGCAGCACCCTGCAAACACCGTGGTAGCAAAAAGCGCAGAACTGAAACACACTGTACCTCCTAATGACTATTGTTTCCTATAATAATCTTTTTTTTTCTTTTTTTTTTGCAGCTGAAAGGCAAGTTCTCTCACTAGAATTCCTTTGCTTACCAAATAAATCACAAAGGTTCACAAACACATGTAATTTGCTCCAGTCTTTTCTCCACAACTGTTGTCATTTTTCTCCTACAGGAAAATCAACAGATACTGGTTGGTGACTGTCAAGAAGCTCAGTGGGAAAAGAATGGACCAAATCACCTTTCTCAATCCTGCTCCTCTTCCTGAAAAAAGCAAATATTCCATATTTAGAAGACTGGACTAGCCATGCTGAAAGCCATACTGGCAGGAGTATGGTCAAGGTCAAGGGCCATGGAGCACAAAAAGCAGATTCAACAGTGTCAAACACAGGCAAAACTCCAACATGTCCTGATTCCCAGCCCAAGAAAACTCAGTGTTGAACATTTAAGTCTAATTTTTCCTGGTCTTGATATAATCTTACTATCATAACTAGCTACAGCCCTGTGAACATGGGTGCACAGAACGATACACACTGCTTACCTTCCCTGTCTGCCTGGTGTTCTCGTTCTTCAGGTGTTCATATTTTCATAATTTTACATTCCCCACCACTGCATAAGCTGAATTTACCCAATTGCTGTATTTGCCTTTTTAGCCTTTCCTCAGTAAGTAATTAACTATTTTACTGAGTATTTCTATTATTTTTTACCCTACTTTCTCTCCTAGTAAGGATTCATATAAGTTCATCTCTTTTTTTTTTTCTTTTGGTGTCGGCCATTTCATCTAAAGTAGTTGTGAAATAACACAGATCTTTTTGTCTTTTCTTCCTTGCATGCAAAAGGGCCATCCAAAGCAGGAAGGGAAAGGACAAAAGCAGCTATCAGGCCATTGGTGCTAAGAATGACTGGCAGGGCACTGTTTGTTTATAGGCTTTGAAATTTCATTCAACATCTTGGCATCTGAGCCAAATATAACTGAGATCTAAGGAAAAACAGGTTTCAGAAGTCTTGAGGAGCATGAGAAGATGTATATTATGACTAAATTCCATGTGAGAGAGGTGGTGTGATTTTAGAGAACAGCAGTGTGCAAAAAGAATTAAACTATGCAAAAAAGGAATTTAAATTTTCTCATTCTTAATATTGAAGCCAGGTCTTCTTTAATGAAATGTAAGGCCTTACACTTCTAACTAATAAATGGAAATGATGCAACTCAGATCCTCTGCTGGCCATAACACACAACTCTGCTTCCTTGGGGAAGTTCGCCTTACTTGCTTTTCATCCAAGGCTGTCATTCCTGAAACTCTGAATCAAATTAAATTATTGTTTTCACAAAAGGAAAGAAGGATAAAAATCTGAGTATGGCCCTTTGTCAGTAATTATTTCTCTTGCAATTTGAGTTACACATGAAATCATTCATCTTTTGTTTAGTAAAGGATTTCATACAGCTCTGACTGCAAAGAAGAAAGAATGAGCTATGACTAATAGGAACTGATCATTTCTAAACATTAATCTGTTATAAAACAATGAAAAATAAAATGAAATCTACTTTATCTTCATAACAAGAAAACGAGAAGGTAACAGGTAGGGACTAAAATTAATGAAAGACTGAATTTAAAATATGCCAGTACCAAATGCAGATAGTTTATCTCATTCTGCTGGAAGGCAAATGATAATACCCCATCTGATATTTTTTAAAAATAATAAAACAAACAAAGGTAGAAGTTAATTTGGAATAATTAGTCAAAAGATTCAGTGCTGAGGGTGCAGATGTAGAACTGTACAGACTTGCAGTATAGTCTTAGGGATTTCATGCAGAGATAAGGTCTTGAGTCCCTGATGTCTCAAAGCCTGTTCCCTCAGGCTCTCTGATTCTCAGCATGTAAAAATATAGCTACAGCCAGGTTATCCAGCCCATATTTCAGATACTGATAACTGGCAGTCACAGAAAGAAGGGTTAGGAGAAGAGGAGATAACAGCCCCTCTGTTTGCAGTACAGTCACCATCTCATTTTAAATGTAAAACTTGCCATGAATGGACCAATCTGGAAAGAAAAAAAAAATTGAGGCCCATCTATGCATGGCATCTTTATGGTTATCCACTGTCAGATGCCCAGACAGCTAGAGAAAAGGAATGTTCTTCCACACTTCCAGCTAGCTGGTGTTTACTGTAGTCCCCTAAGACACTGCAGGTGTTTGCCATCCTAGGTGATAGAATATCCCTTTTAGGGGCTCTCCCAGATGAAACATGACTAAAATACGTAGGATAAGTAATAGGTGCCCTGAGAAACAACAAAAAAGGCTCTCACAGTAGCCACTGAGTTACTGAGCCCCCCAGTTACAGTCAGGCCCGAGAGTTACTCCGTTTAGTCATTCACCAGGTTTACATTCTTGTGTCAAAACACCAGGAGTAATAAGGCCATATGGACTGTCTTCCAGTTCTCTTCTGATTTTCCTCCCTTGTAATTTTTTTTACCTTCTCTTAGAAAATTCAAATCCATTTTGATTTAAACAAGCATGAAAACGTTTTCAAAACTAATAAATTAATGCAACACGTGTGCATATATGCATGAAGTGCATTATTTTTAATGTTTCCAATTTAGCAACAGATGAATTTATTTCTGGTTTAAAAAAGCACATACTGATACTTCATATGCCATGTGTCTACCTGAAGTGAAAAAAATCCAAGCAATCCTAAATTCCATATTTATGTTTTCCCACAGTCCTAAATTCATTCCACAGTGCAGTGGTGGAAATTAACTGCTGCAATATAGCTTTCTATACCAAAAAGGTACGTGTCTAACAGCTATCCTTCAACTATCTAGGAATCTGAGATACCTTAAAAAATATACTTATCTGATGTAAATTACAATTAGAAATATTTGACACACACAAGTGCATCCCTCTGTTGTAATATTGAGAGAGCTTTGTCTGAACTTAGGGGGAAAAAAAGAGAGTTTATGACCTTTGGAAAAGGGCAGGCAACTCAGGAGGACTACAAGGATGTTGTGGGTTATGCAGGGAACAGAAGCAGAAGGGCCAAATCCCAGACAGAGCTTAATCTGTCTACTGCTGTAACAGACAGTAAAAAAAAATTAAATAAATACATCAGCAACAAAAGGATGGCTAAGGAGAATCTCCATCTTTTATTAGATGTGGAGGGGAAACATGGTGACAAGGACTGAGGAAAAGACTGAGGTACTCAATGCCTTCTCTGCCTCAGTCTTTAAAAGTCAGGGTGGTTGTTCTCCTTGTACCCAGCCCCTGAGCTGGGAGACAAGGACAAGGGAGCAGATTGGAGCCCCATAATCCAGGGGGAAACAGTCAGTGACTGCTACACCACTGAGACACCCACAAATCTATGGGGCTGGACAGGATCCACCCAAGAGATGAGTGTCATCACAGGGTACAGGCAGGACAACCAGGGGATCAGCCCCAGCCAGCGTGGGTCTGTGACAGGCAGCTCCTGCTTGACCCACCCGAGCTCCTTCTGTGACACAGTGACCCCTCAGCGGATGAGGNACCTTCTGGCTCTGCACAACTCCCTGACAGGAGGGGGCAGCCAGGGGTGGGTTGGGCTCTGCTCCCAGGGAACAAGGGACAGGACAAGAGGAAACGGCCTCAAGTTGTGCCAGGGGTGTTTCAGGTTGGACACCAGGAAGAATTTTGTCATGAAAAGGGTGGTCAGGCACTGGAAGGGGCTGCTCAGGAAGGTGGTTGAGTCACCAGCCCTGGAGGTTCAGAAGATGTGTAGATGTGCTTAGGGACAGGGTTTAGTGTTGGCCCTGGCAGTGCTGGGTTTATGTTGGGACTCGATGATCTCAGAGGTCTTTCCCAGCCTAAACAATTCTATGATTGGTTCCAATTTGCTCTGCTTTCTTAGTGGTGAAGAAAAATCCTCATTTTAATTCATTTTAAACAATGCTAATTTATTAAATGAAATAATTTATGAACAGCAATTCCAAAGGAAGTGTTCTGATGTTAAGCAGTTCCACAAGTGGTAAATTACTTTTCCCCTTAAAATTCAGTCAGGGAAAAGAGAGAATTCAGACAGCTGTGTTACAATTAGTTCCTGTGACAGTGGCTCTATTTACAATTCTTCATGCAGAGTCACTATCTCCTTCTTGATGTAGTGACACCTTTACTATGTCAAAACCTGGGGAACATGCACACGTACAAGCTACCACGGAGCAGGGAGGCTGATTCTCACCAGGTGTAAATGGCTCAAAAGCTGGTGGAGCACTGCCAAGTTACTCCAGCTGAGAGTCAGCTCCACATAGACCCACTCCAAACTAGTTGGCTATTTGTGTTTCTCTTGGAATATCGCCAAAGGGCTCATCGCAGTGCCCAACTGTGTTTACATCTTTGAAACGTCCTGAAATTGCTGCTGTCTGAGACTACAGCCCAGACTACAGATAGAGCTGGTAGTCCTTTTGTTCAAGGAAAAAATGGGGGGGGGGAGGGGGGACACAAGCAAAACAACAACAACAAAAAAAGAACTTTAAACTTTAAAATAAGCTCTGTCTCATAAAATTAAACTTTCAAGCAAATGTGAAAAATAAAGAGAAAACTGCTGTGGGGGATAGCAATTTCACTCTTGTGGTTTATGAACTGCAGGAAAGTGAAGTCAATTCCCCATAGTGAGATTACAGGTCTCCTCTTCTACAGGTCTTAAATTAAAAACCAGCTGAATCCAAAGTGAGCTAGTTTACTGGATCAGAAGATTCAATTATTTCTGCTAAGTAACTCAATGTGAACTACTTCCTTTTAATAATATACAACTAATAATTACTGCCCAACAAAGGACTTTTTCCTAACAAGCTAATTAAACTAAAGCAATATATTTTTCAACTGCTCCCAAATTTAACTAAAGCGAGGAACATCGAAAAGCAAGCAAATGCAAATCTCCACTCACATGAAGAAATACAAACCCATGCAATGTGTTCAGACATTACAAGAAATAGGATTTGCCCAAAATTGTTATGCTGAAATCAACATAATTTCTGGTCTATATTCAGCACACATGCACATGTGTNGGGGGGGGGGGACACAAGCAAAACAACAACAACAAAAAAAGCACTTTAAAATCAGCTCTGTCTCATAAAATTAAACTTTCAAGCAAATGTGAAAAATAAAGAGAAAACTGCTGTGGGGGATAGCAATTTCACTCTTGTGGTTTATGAACTGCAGGAAAGTGAAGTCAATTCCCCATAGTGAGATTACAGGTCTCCTCTTCTACAGGTCTTAAATTAAAAACCAGCTGAATCCAAAGTGAGCTAGTTTACTGGATCAGAAGATTCAATTATTTCTGCTAAGTAACTCAATGTGAACTACTTCCTTTTAATAATATACAACTAATAATTACTGCCCAACAAAGGACTTTTTCCTAACAAGCTAATTAAACTAAAGCAATATATTTTTCAACTGCTCCCAAATTTAACTAAAGCGAGGAACATCGAAAAGCAAGCAAATGCAAATCTCCACTCACATGAAGAAATACAAACCCATGCAATGTGTTCAGACATTACAAGAAATAGGATTTGCCCAAAACTGTTATGTTGAAATGAACATAATTTCTGGTCTATATTCAGCACACATGCACATGTGTGTGCTGCACACTTGTACAGACGTGGTGGAGGAGCTTTACTGCAAAGTGGGTGCAAAGCACTTTTGGCTTCATTAACTGCCTAAACTCCCCTGGCAAGAGGTCACAGTGAAATGTGTTAAAGAACTGACCCACATCCCTAATACACAACATGCAAGAGGTGTCTAAACGACTGATTTTCCTCTATTGTGATACTCTGGGATTTAACTGTTCCAGACTCCTCAGCCCCAGGCAATGTGGGGAAGAAATTTTATTTGAGAGAAAATAATCTCTGGAATGTTCACCAACAAGAAAAGAAAAAAAAAAGGATATTCTAAACTGCTGCGACTCAGGAATACCTAATAACTGGAATTTATTGCATTGGTTTGACTGATTATATTTATGGACTGCTATAGGTGTAGTTCAGTCTACATTTTCATTTGTTCACATACCTATTGCAGAGTTTAATTAGTTAATAACAACTATACTTGTTCAACACAATATAGAAAATCCTTGGAGTTAACAAATTTTTATTTTCTTCCATGCACTTTTTTCAGAACTGTTAACGATTCTTGCTAATTCATTTCAGTCATTTAATTTGTATGGAAGCATTCATTAAAAAGACCTCTCCTGAATTCAGAATGATTGCTCACATAAGCAGTAGCACCTGTATACTCAGAGCCTGCTGAATGACATTCACATCTCCTGTATTTTCAAGTTATGCAGAAAAAAAACCTCTTTCCAAGAGAAATTTATCGCATCAAATGCATCAATTTAAGCTTTTTTTTTTCTTAGTTAAACAAAAGAAAAAATAAGGAGAAAAATAATCCAGTGATCTGTTCCTGATGTTAAAACAGCCAGAATGTTAAATCTCACTTTCTGCCACTGGAAAACCCTTCACACTCCAGAAGTTCAGTATCGTTCAGTTCTCCACACCACTTTCCCTGAACAGCTGAGCTTAATAGATCAAAATAATTTTGCAGGAAAAACCATGCTTATGATCGTCCATATGCTGCAGACTAAACTACAGTGCTTTGTGGTTTTAAGCCGTTGTAGAAGCAGCACTTCCAAAATGGAAAATGGCTTCTCAGAAGTATGAAAGAGGAAATAAAAATATCACTCCAGCATTCTGTTAAAATACAATTAAACCTGTATCTCTGTGCCTCAGACTGGTAATACATTTTAACAGGATGATGAATTTTTCTTTCTCTCTTCTGAACATGTTGTAATTTCTTAGACATCTGTCATGTCTTATAGACCTTATACTGAATGCCTGATATAAAACATCTTCAGCATTCTCACCACAGTAATACAGCCACATCAGGTAGGCTTAGATGCCAAACTTCTCTCAAGAATCTCTGAAACCTGAGATGCTTCATTTCTAAATAATGAGTAGGGTCTTTTATTCCCACTGACTACTTTCATTTTTTTCAAGAACCGTCTCAGTCTACCTAATTTACTCACTTCTATTGCCTGCCTCAAAATCACTAATTAAAACAGCTCCAAATAGTTTCCAACTTTAACAATCAGGGACATCTACCACTTTTAAAACGTATTTCTGAGCAACCAAAACCCAGCACTCTGTAATACATCCACACACAGGATTTCTGCCTCCATCCAAACAAAACTGTAGCACAACATGAAAACAAGCCACCTGCTCAGAAATCTAGGAAATCTGAAGTTTGCAAGATTTTGAGAGGGGATTTTGCTTCAGGAAACAGTACACAAGCAAGTGCACTTCAGTTATTTGTATTTTTGTCTTTTGACCAAGTGAGGGTGCAGCAAGAAAAGAACTTAAAAGGATCAGACATTTTACTAGGAAAAACATCTAGCATGGTTTTGTCCAGCAACAAAAGATTTGATTCCCCATATATTTTTGTTATGTGGAAGATGCTAAATAGATTTTTTTATTTGAAAGGGGACATAAGAACTAAGAAGGGTCACCTTGTGGCAGAAGTTCTTACTCTGTGAATTTTATAGGGAGTGAAACCCACAGTGTAGCACCTTGAGCTGCTGCTGCTGCTTTGTATGGAAGCCACACTCCCAGCCTGGGAGGTTTATTATGTTAAATCAAGTCAATATTTTATTTTAATACAGTTTCATTTTAATTGATGTTCACCTCAATGACTAAAAATCTGTACAAAGTCCCGGAAAGTAAACATTAGGTGATTCATCACTGGCAAAATGAAAGCGTGCCCCTCTCATGAAATGAATGTATAAATCTCTGCTGATGGAAACTGAGTTCAGTGAGGAATGAAAGAGACTATTACAGCTGTTCTTGAAAAGACGGAGGAGGAAGGCACTGAAATGGAGACCTAGGCCTGGAGTCTGCATGGAACCAAAATAAGGCTGCCTCAATTTGGCCCTTGCGTGCTCTTTGGAACTGCCCTGATCACACATGGACCTTACCAGCCTTTCTATGCAAAGTGCACACACACACAAAGAAAGAGAACATTTGACAAGGAGTCAAATAACAAAAAGTCACCTATTCTGTGATAAAACACAAATCAGACAAGACCATAACAACTCAGATGAGAGTTACACACCCACAGCTAAGCGCTACTGACCACACTGGACACACAGCTTGAGTAAAGACACTTGGCTGGAATAGTCCAGACAGCTGCAGTGCACCAAGAGCCAACAGGTTGGAACGAATTTCCAGCTCTCCCACCGAAGGGGGATGATGATTTGGAGAATAAGCCCCCTGTTGCTGCTTTGGGCTGATACTCACTCATGCAACCAACATATTGATGTTCTTTAGACTGCAAGGTATTCAGCCATCTCCTCTGACAAAGCCAGAGCTCACAGGATGGGACTCACCCAGTTTGCTAAACTCAATAAAACCAAGACTTGAATAGAAAGAAACTGCTCCCCACATACACACCCTTAACTTTTTTTCCTCAGTTCCCAGTTTTGGAAAAACAATGTGGCACCAGAGCTGTTGTCTATGTGTAAACATGCCAGGCCAAATCTAATCAGAGCTCCATTGGAGGGAAGCTACAAAACCCCAGGAGTCCAGCCCAGGCATCTGTCACTGCAGGACAAATGGTCACAAATGCTTTTCTAGGCTGACATTAATATTTGCTCTCCCATCTTCCCTGACTGGGAAATTAAGAGTTTCTGAAGTTCAGAAGGCCTTTAACAAAAGAATGAAGGAGGAAATGAGAACACATAGACACTAGAAAAAAAAAATTTACTTCTACAAAATGAAAAATGAGGTTCTGTTTCACAGGAATAGATCCCTCCAGAAAATTGAAGCCAAGTAAAAATCCACTCTGGATAATGAGTCTGGAAGCAATCTCATCCAAAAGGGCTTCTTTAAGCTATCCAGGCCAATATGTCATTAGAATAATGAAACTGTCATATGTTTGCAAGAGAGTTGTGATTGTCCCTTCCTTTCCCACATGATGGAAAATGGAAAAAAAGTACTGAAAGAGATAAAATGCTTTCCTGCCACCTTGTATGCCTGTCTGAAAGCAGGAGGACCAAAGTTTCTCCTACAGCTATATACGTCTGCTTACAACATTATGGAAAATCAGTAGCTAGGAAGAAGATCTTCTGCTTCTGCCACTTGCATTTCTTTTGCTCTCTCAAGTAAAATGTGTACTCTTATCCTGTCACTAATGCACAATAATCCACCTCTTAAGAGAAAGGCCACTGGGATTCTTGCCATTTTCCACAAGATCAGAGCATACACACAGAATACCTGGTTCTTTAGCAGATGCACATCTTTTCTACAAACCTCAGAGACCTGTTCTCATGTCGATACATAAATGCACTGCACCTTTATAGGAATTTATTTTTACATGGTAATTCTGAATAACAATTGTAGAAGGAATAATAAACAGTTCAGCAAGCACAGCAGATCTTGTGCACTGAATGCATCAGGTCTTTTTGTGCAAACACAGTCTGTAATCGTGCAATTAAAATCTTTGGCAGTGCAGAAACAAGAGTGGATGTTATGGTCTATCCTCAAGCTGTAGCTAGTACTAAAACTCTTACCTGCAAAATAATAGTGGGGGGGGGAGGGCGGGGCATGATGAACTACAATAGAAGGCTGCAAATCTGTAACTCAAATACTCACTAATAAATTATTAGTATGATTCCATGAATGATGTCATCATAGAGTTAATACCCTGTCTGATAACACAGAACCCTGTCTGATGACAAAGACCTTCTGCTTCAAATCCAAATTCAAACTTCCATTATCAGCTCAGCTTCCTGACTTCTGAACCACCTGTTGGGACCATCTACTGCCTGTAGTGAATATGATATCAACAGCAAACTCCCTATTGTAAGGCCTTTGTTGATACCTGCCCATTTCAGGTGTCTGCCTGACACACAGTTCTAGCTCCACAGTGGAACTGACAGAATCACAGAAAGATGGCTCAAAATGGACTTCTGGAGATCTTCAGTCCCACCTACCACTCACTACCTTTCAGCACCACTAGATCTGGTCAGCCACGACTGTCTAGCCCAGTCTTGGAAACACCTAAGGATGTATTCTCTGCCACCTCTCTGGTGTTCCTGCTTGCTATATTTTCACTTCTTTTATATGACTTTTTTTCTGTTACTGAAAAATAAATTAAAACCCTCTAGAAAATGGCTTCATCCTTGGAAAGTCTTAGCCATCCAAAATACATTATATGGTATTACATAGAAATATTTAGGTTATTCTGTCTGCCAGTTTGTCTATGTTCATAGCAGTTCAGGAAAAAAAAGAGTGTTTAAAAGTACTTTTCAAGCAGAAGCTTTCCATTTTACAGTAAATGTTATTGAGGAACTAAAGTCTTCTCTTTTACATTCACAGCAACTACGGCTAAAGTCTGCACAAGATTGTTTGCAGGTCTGTGAATATGTTCTGGCTATGCCCTGGGTTTTGCTGGGATGAAACCAGAGAGCATCTTCCTGTGACTTGTTTTTGCAAAAAAAATCAGGATGTCCAGGCTTTATACTGAAGAAGACCCAACAGTTCCCAGCATCTGGGCTGTACTGAAGGAAGTGCATTGGGAAGAGCAGTGCCAGCAGGTCAGGGAGTGATCCTGTCCCTCTGCTCAGCCCTGGGAGGCACATCTGCAGTGCTGTGTCCAGTCCTGGGCTCCTCAGGACAGGAGGGACAGGGAGCTCCTGGAGCGGGGCCAGCGGAGGCTGAGGAGATGATTTAGGGCCTGGAGCATCTGTGACAGGGAAAGGCTGAGGGAGCTGGGGCTGTTCAGCCTCGAGAGGAGCCCCAGCTGAGAGGGGCCCTCAGCCCTGGGTGTCCCTGGCTGCAGGGAGGGCTCCGAGCAGGGCCCAGGCTCTGCTCCGGGGGGCCCAGCAATGGCACCAGAGGAACGGGCAGGGACTGATCCCAGGAAGTTCCAGCTGGACAGGAGGCAGAACTTCTGTCCTGGGCAGTGACCGAGCCCTGAACAGAGACCAGAGAGGGTGTGGAGTCTCCTCACTGGAGATATTCCAGACCCCTCTGCACACAATCCTGTGCCCTGTGCTCTGGGATGGCCCTGCTGGAGCAGGGGGGTGGGACCAGAGGAGCCACTGTGGTCCCTTCCAGCCTGACCCATCCTGGGATTCTGAGAAGCACGTTGCATTCTTACTGATGCCCTGCTCATCCAGATCTGGCAGCCAGCCCTGTATGGTGCACTGTGAGAAGCATCATGCCCTAGGCCAAACAGAGCCACCCTTTGCATTCAGCATTGCTCTGGACACATTTTAACATCTTGGTATTCCCAAGTTTCCCATTAGGCTTCTAATATTTTCACACTTCTCCTCTTTGTCATCTATCCTGCTAATCCATGGTCCAAGATACGGGTGTTGCAAGTACTAATTCCTAAGTAGCTGCTTTTGTGCACTGCAAGTTGCATTTCAAAATGGCTGCTCCCTGCTCAATGATAATACTTGTGTAATTAACAATTAAGACAGTTAAATTTTCGTTAGTGAGTACAGGCTCAATCTGGCACTTGAATTCTTGTCCTTGGAGCCCAGGAGAGTTAGAGCATTGGTTTCTGAGACAAAACACTGTCCCATTTCTTCTGTGCAATTAAAAATAACCACTTAGTTTTAGATAATAATAGAGGACAAAATACCAAGTGCTATTAAAATATTGAACCACACACAAGTGGTACATATTTAAAAGACCTTAGAGACTGCCATGTTATGCAAACCAATCAAGCTCTCATGGTCTAATTTGCAACTAAAACATTTTAAATAGAAGTAAAATCTAATGTGTACAGGTTATATATAAAAATGCAGATGGCTACAGGCAAAAGACACTAAGTTAATGCTGCTTGGCTTTCATTCAAACCTTACTCCAGTGTTCTCAAAGTACTTTGCCACTATTGATTAACCTGCTTTATGAATGAGAGATATCTCTAGCTTCTAATTATTTCTACAAAGGGTGATGTAAGACAGAAGGTCAGCGCTGTAACCGGAAATGGAAGGTCTAGGTGCATATTTTCAAAGCAGAAAAAGAAAATTATTTTAGGACACTAGACTAGCAACTGCATGAAATATAACTTTCTTACTGAGTTCTGAGATCTTAAAGAACTTTAAATTTTGAAGTCTTGACTATGTTCATAAATATTTTTTAATGGACAGTCTTGACTATGTTAATAAATATTTTCTAAAGGACTAGCTTGATAATGCAAGGTCAAAGAAAAAGAAAATTCATCATGTAAAGTTCACAAATTTCTGTATCTTTTTAGAGATGCCATTACTATGATGTAGAAAGAAGCTGAGACTGATTTCCCAGAGAGGCTACAACAAATGTCTCCTTTTAGGGCAAACGAAGTATAGAAACAGAAATGCTGAACAGTAGTGCTCTGTAGGCGCAGGAGTGTACTACAGCCTGAAACCTAGCAGCAGCTAGTTAAATCCTCACAAAATTTGTCTTCCCAAGCTTTCTGATGGGTGGGCTGGTGGATGGGACTCTGCTACTTCTGCATCTGCTGCCCTCACAGATTCACAAAGGGTTGTCATTGCTACTGTTGATGTTTCCACTGGACATGTCATCAGTTGGCTTGGAAACTTCATCCAGCATTGCTGAATAGCGAGCAAAAAAACCCAGTTTGGCTGGAAGACTTTCATCAAGACTCTCTCCCAGATGGAGAAAGCAAATATCTTCAGGAGACCTCCCAACACTCAACGTCCTGGACCATAAGGGGGTGGGAGATGAGTTAGAAACACTGTGAAACGTGGAGTGTGGAAGTGTAGCTATAACCTGGAGTTGCAGAAAAGATGGAAAGCATTCTTATTCCTTGAAGGATAGGTCATGGCAGATAGCTCAGGCAACTTATGCAGAGTGACAAGATCTGCACACAAAGGGAATGTGGCAGAGCTGAGTTTACAGAAACATTATTTGTGGGTTAGTGGGTGGACAAAAGGTTTACTCAACAGGTTTTTACAATCTAATGATGCACAGAAAGTTCAAATGGTTCTCTTTAGCCTCTACATAGTGCTACTTTATAGATAGTGTTTTGCTTTAATTTAATTTCTCTAGACTTCCATGCGACTTTTGGTACTTCACTGCCTGGAAAATTATTACTGATACTGGAAATATAGTGCCTGGTTACGAACACTGCAATGAAGATATGAGGTTGCCAGACATATTGTAAACAGAGCATAATTACAGTATTTACAGTTGAACATCAAAATGGAAAGAGATGCCAAGTGGTATTTCTCATAAGTTAATATTGGGACTGATATCACCTAACATCTTCCCAAATAATTTGGAAAACTAAGTAAAGTGCACATTGACTGCATACACTGTACACACACAAGAGGAAGATGAGCTACAACACAGCAGGTTGGTAGGTTGAAAAAACCCCAGAAAGATCTGGAGGTCTGAGAGGGAGAAAGAGAAGGGTGCATTTAAGAGGAAAACTAATCTAGACAAATGTAGAATAATAAGCTTAGACAAAATTAACACCCATCTCAAGTAACCAAATGGGAAAAAGCTGATTCTCATTTAAAAAAAAAAAATCCAAGAGATTTCACAGTTTATTCACACTGAAAATTCACACTGGGGTATATGCATCAGGTTTGACAACTTGTTTGCTACATTTCAGCCTGACGTGATTCTAAAAGGAAGAATAATAGATTCACTTAAAAACCTGCCTTTAAAATACATTTTTACTTATTTTAAACATGTGCGGAATGCTCATGAAAGACCCAATTTACAGGCCCATCAGCAGAAATAATAAACAGCAACGTGGCATTAGTAAGAGACACAGAAGCAGCACATGCAAGGTCCTGGGTGGAAGTCAGAAAGCCAAAGTCCATCTGCCTCCAATACTCTCAAGGGATTCTAAGTGTTCACTATTCAGCAGAGCAAAATCCACGAAATATTAAGCTGCCACTGATTTGTTGCTCAGCTAGACCTTGGGAAAGCTATTACTTTAAAAAAGAAAGTAAGATTCTGAGGGATATGAAATAAAAGACCTTCATGGATGCTGAAATAAGCTCACTGAGTTAAATGACTGCTGTATACACTAATGAACCTCGATTATCTGTAGGATGGAAATTGTCAAAAGAATGTACCCTTGCAATAAAACTAACCTGTAATTAGATAAACTCACCAAGTATAGAAAACATATTTTATGACACAAAAGCCCCCTACATGGACTGTTAAACAACTGCTCCTGGCTGAGAGTTTGAAGAGCACACCATCTTTTTCCCCCATCATTATGTGGTTAACCATACCCACAGTACAGTACATTATTTTGTCACAGGAATGATTCATTACAAGAAAATATAAAAACTTTATCAAAGTGAGTATTACTTTTCTTCCTAACACATCAATCCAAATACAGCTGATGCAGACAAAATGGCTGATGTGATAGCAATCAACAATATTTTTTTTTATGTATGCTTAAAAACCTGCTTACCAAGGGGAGCCATATATTCTGAATCCCCTCACCGTCACTTCAGAGTCTTGAAGATAGATGCAGTTTGTTAGAAGAGACTGTACATTTTCATAGCTCTCTGGCTTCAGCTTAGAAACAGAGGGGAAATAGTAAAAGTCCTGCTTGATTAAGTCAGCCATGAATTCCTGGTCAAAGGTCAATTCATGATTTCCTGCTATCACAATCTTGTATTCATAGGGCAGGCTACCTAAAACAGTGAAAAACAAACAAATTACTTGTTTTATGGAAAATCTGATAAAAGCAAACAGACAAAGTGTTATTGATTCCTATAATATGCTCACATATTTGAAACAATCGAGCCTACCCCTACTACATGTTATTGTAATTCTTGCTGATTTCAGGTAAATGACATTACTGTCTTTTTCATGGCACACTATGATTTAGCATGCTTAGCATTAATGTGTTGAAATTACTTTCAACTCATCAACCTTAAAAACCAGTCTGCAGACTTCTGCTCTACTATTTACTTCTAGTTAATTGCCATTTGTGCTGCAAGTATCATTTACTGTGACAGTGATGATAACTCTTTGACAGAAATTAGGGTTCAAAGAAGATCAGCCGTAATGCTTCATAAAATCATGTCAGCTCCCTTCTCCCAGAGCTGAGGTCTTTGTCAGCCTGTACTGACGAGGTCTAACACTCAGAACTTGGGTCAGCCAGAGGGGTCTTTGCCCTGACATTCATATTAAGCCTTCAAGCAAGGCAGGGATCCAGTCTGCCTGTCAGAAATCCACATCCCACAGTGAAATCTCACCATTTGCCTCTATCCCGTGGTTTTTTCCTGCTCCATTTTCTCAGTGACTCCCTTAGCTCCATGGACTATAATTTAAAGTGACTCATGTTCAAGAATATTTTACAACCCGTATTTAGTGAAAAACCTTAGAACAACCTCCTGATGAAGGCAAGAATATATATGCCCACACACGTGGGCTCTTCCTGAGAGCAGCACTGAAACAGAAACTTTCCACCTGACTCCGCATTTGGTTATTCACTGGATTCTGCCCCTGAGAGCTGGCATCTCCTGTCTCAAAGAGCTCAGCACAAACCTCCTAAGTACATCTGGGAGGAAACAAAGACAGAAACTGTGCAAAGCTGCATTCATTAGCTTTGTTTCTGCGCTGTTAATTTGTATCAGGATGAAGATGGTCAGAAGAGGAGATTGGGACCAGAAAGAAATATTTCATTGAAAATTAAACCCACCTTGCCTAACAGCAATCTTGTGGGGTTTTAATTTTAGAAATGCATTGTTGATAACACTAAAAATCCTTAGCGATGGCCCAAGCTTAACCTGGAGGCAGGCTATTTAGAGAATGCAAAAAACCAGTTAATATGCAATGGCAAAAGTTGGCATGAGTAGGACTTCAGAATAAAATGCAACAGTGTGATTCAGAGTTATGGAAACAGAAGAAAGAGCAGTGCTGGCCCAAGGGAGGTGACACAGGGCTGAACTTTGCCAAATGAAGATGTGGGTGGTTCTGAAGCAAGAGTTTCAGGCACTTGTAACACCTGTATTAGGGAAGCTGATGGTACAGGTTCCACTCTTTCCTATGGACCAAATACATATGGGTCTGTAGAATATGTAACAAAAACTCTTTTCAGATATTTATAATTACATGTTAAATGTTGAAGATTCATTGATTTACCTGAAAGACTTCTCCATTTTGCTTCTGAAACACTTAGCATTTTGCAGATGTGTACTCCACCTGAACAAGCTTCCCAGGTGTGTGCACACATACACACACAAGTTAAAAATGTTATTTACATGCTGCAGTGTGTATGGGCATCTTCAGGCCTTAAAGGAATAAAGAAATCCTGTATGCCACAATATTGTTACCAACTCCATTTCTGTTCTGTTTGGTAAATCTTTTCCAGCTCATCTGATCCATCCATCTAGCAGCCAAGAACCTGTATGAGCTGGTTATAGTTGTTGCTTCCACTAATGTATTTATGTCATGTTGCTGTCTGTGGGTGTTACTTAGGCAAATTAGCAAATTACTCTAAATGTACAGTTACATTTATTATAGTGGCGGCCAGAAGCACTGCTGTAGTTACAGGTCTGTCAGCTTTTCAATTAACAACTGTGTTTTTGATGAGTATGCAGCTCAGTTGTTTGTTTTTTTCTTTCATTCCACACCAGGCTATGGTAAAACTATTTCCTTTTCTTTGTCTCCTCAACTATACTCTTTACCCTTTAATACTTAAGTTTTTGACTAACAGGTTATTTTCTGCTGCTTGTTCACAGATTTAGAAATATTTTGTTCAAACCTTGTTCCTTGGAAGACTTTTGAACGTGCTTTTCTTTTTACTCCGAGTGCTCTTGAAGTACAAAATCAGACTTAGGTATAAATCTTTGAAACCTTGTTCCTGCCTAGGCACTGTTGTTGTGAAGTTATGTGTAAGGAACAGATTTCTGCAGAATTTGTAGCCTTGGCTTCCTTGGCTAGGAGCAGGACATGCCCAAGAGCACGTAATCTAAGAGCTGTTGTATGGCTGTGTTCCTGCACATAACCCTAGAACAGACAGTTTTCCATTTTTTATCCCAACAGCACTTGATCACAGATAATTCAAACACTTCCAGGTTCATCAGTTATTCCCACACCCGCAGCCAGGATGGAGCAACTTCACTCAAGAAGACTGCAGTGAGTCTTTGTGGCCATGGCACCCTGGCTGTGTTAATCACCAGTGAAACCAGCTGAACAAAGGAAGTGACCTTTCTCCTCCATGTAGCACTTGTGACACCTCCTCTGGAGTGTAGTGTCCCATCCTGGGCTCTTCAGTGACAGGAAAACTACTGAGAAAATGAGGCAAGTCCATCAGAGAGCTGCCAGGGTGATTGGGACAAGGGGAGAGACTGGGATCTGAGGCTGTTGAGACCCAGAGAAGATGCAGAGCAGACCCTACTGCTGGTCTGCAACCACCTGAGCTCAGGAAGAATACAAGAACAAGCTCTTCTCAGAGGTGCACAACAAGCAGCACCAGACACAAGTGGGAACACGCTACACGGAAAGAATGTTACCATGAGGATGGTAAAAAAGTGAAATAAGTGCCCTGAGCAGCTGGGAAATCTCCTCCCTTGAAGGCACTCAAAGTTCACTGGGCCAAGGTTCTGGTCTCTGGCCATGCCTGCTTTGAGGAGGAGGCTGGACTCAATGCCCTCCAGAGGTCCCTCCCATCCCCCCGATTCTATAGGTTCCTGTCAATCTGCACTGGAAGACAAACCAGAATTTTAAAGAGCCTGCAATGCTTAAAGAAATTAAAACCTCATTTTGGTGTTGTGATTGTAATGGAAAAAATCTATGGCAGACAGGCAATTTAACAGGACTAGAGAGTGAGTTCCATTAACTCTGGTGTGAGTTTCTCATCCTATCCATCTAGCAGATGAGTAGGACTAAATCCCCGACTGATAACCAATTAACATTTGATGCTAGCATATGGCTTTGCTGGTGGGCAGGTAGCAAACTTGGTATTAATACAGAAGCTCCGTGTATACAATGATATTAAAGAAAATTTATGGCTGTCACAGGAATTCTGCACACACATCCAGGACAAAATTAATTCCCCAGAAAAAAATAAGGCAGGAAGCATGTAAGAAACAGATCTGCCCTTCAGGAGTGCCAAGAAACACATGCAAGAACATATGCTGTGGGAGTCAAAGATGTAAGAGGTCCCTCAAAAAAAAAAAAAAAAAGAAGAAGAAGAAGAAGTAGAAAAGTTATTAATTTGGGGGAAGTTACATTTTTTTGTCTGATCTCTTCTTTTGACCAGCCAAAACAAGGCAAGTGTTTTTGTCCAAAGTCCAGGGATCCTTCCTTCTGTTCTTGGCACCTGAGAAGATTCTGCTACAATATGCCTCTAATCTGGACATAAACTGCAACTAGAATTGGCTGGAAAAATTTTACCTAAATATTTTTCTGTATTAAAATACCACTTGGGTGGAATGGGATATATTTGGAAATTCACGCAGTCTTTCTGACATTACCAAGGAAACAAAATGAAGCAAAATGTCCATTTAAAATATTTTGGGGTGAATAAAAATTCCATTTCTAGGCAAATTTTCACTTTTTTCCCCCCACAGTAAGAGCTGGGGTTTTTTCCTCTAATAATGTTTACCTTGCAAGAAACTAAAATTATTTTCCTCCGTAATCAACCTCTATCCACTTCATCCTATTTGGATTTGGAATCAAACATCTACAAATCAAAATCCTGTCAGAAACACACTGGCTCAGATTCAGCCCTGGGCTTCAGAGCTTTCTCTTTCAGGCCACATTCAACTTTTGCCTTCTGGCAATTTGGAATGGGGCTCCAAGCCACCATCCACTCTGTCAGCCTCTGTCTTGATGTGGGAGAAGAGATTTCTCCCATCATTTTCCATCTTCTCAGCTACATGGCTCTTCATCTTTCCTACCTTAATTTCCCCTTTCTGTTTTGTAATCTCCCCTTATATGCAGTAAAATGCTGGGGACACATCTTCCCCTTAGTTTAGCAGTTTTAGCAAAAGATATCTTTTTTTCTTAGGGAAAACATGAAACTTGTAGAAGTACAATGCTTTAGACTTCTGTATGCTTGTCACTCCATATCTGTCTGAAACTGCCCAGCAGATTCAAAAGCCATTTGCTATATAAAGACCCCAAAGTTAATTATGTTCCCTTGAATTGCCTGAAAGTGTCTAAGGTGACTAATGCCCAGTGTGAAGGAGAGGTTTCAAAGGAATGAGGCGAAGTAGGCCCACAGCAGCTCTATAAGACAAGATCCAAGAAGTCAGGCAGCAGTGGCTCTGCTCCCAGAACAACACATCATACAAAAAACTCAGCCCCAAATTTCCTCCATCAATGTAATTTCTTATTATTTGAGAATATTTTACTATCAACAAGCTCAGGATATCATATTTAACTTAGACATAGCTAGATGTATTCTCATCTTACAGACTTCTTCGCTTCATCCATGGCGTTTTTGTCAGGTTACAGCAAACCTTCCTCAGAAAGTTTCTTTGCCTTCATTTGTTCAGTATAAGAATGTGACAGCAGTTCTGGTAATATAATATGTATGGGAATATATATTTTCTTTAGCTAGGAACATCTTTGTTTATTCCTTTCATTACTGCAGATTACTAATTAAGAAAATCAACCGAACATCTAATTTTTGCATGTTTATGCACCAATTACAAAATTATTGCGGCAATTTTTAACTTCCAAACTCCAGTAGGTTCTTTTTATGGCGAACATAATTTTTACAAAATAACTTGAAGTACTGGGGAACCATTACTTGAACTACAGGCTGCATAATGCAGCCTGCTGAGCAACATTGTCTGTTTGCTATTTCTCTGCAGCTGAGCTTGTTCAAAGTGGGATTCTGTGTGCTTAGGGGTTCATCCTGTTCTATCAGCAACCCAGTAAACCAGATGAACGCTGCAAATAATCCAAGAGCAAATTCATGATGTCCATACTCCAGGCTCCCCTTGTACCAAGTGAGGGATCTTTATCAACCTTGGACCTCCTCCGAAGCTCACAGCTGTCATCAGCTCCCAACTTTGCCAAGCTAAATGCAGACTTGTACAGGCAGATGTGCTTTGCTTCTCTCCTGGTATTGTACTGAGCAGAATTTTTAGTATTCATTAAAAGAAGTGACAATCATGTAAGTGCCCACTTAATGCTTCTTCCCTCTCATTTCAACCTTTTAGAATACAGCGGTGAGTGATACAGTGGAAAGACTGCAGAACTGTCTCAGATTGCTTTTTAGCATCTTTTTGACAGTTCTGTGTTTAAACACTGGGGATGATGTCTGGGAAACTCACATTAACATACTTTTTGTATGGTGTGTAATCTGGAATAATACTGTAAATGAACACTCCCTCTGAAGTTATCTGTAACCTTCCAGCTCTAGCCATTCTTGCATTGAAAAAGACAATAATTATACCAAACACTAAACCAGCAAACACATAAAACACTGCTCACGTTGGTAAAACAGGATTCCTTAAAACAGACAAAGGCAAATCAAACTAAAAACACCACCTGATAATAATCCATCTTAGGCTCTTTGATATACTGTGTTTTATACACACCCCCACACACAAAATAATTGGTCAAAATTACTTCTAAAAGAAAAGTGGCTTCCTTTTAGCTCGGTTTATTTAATTAGCCTGTAATTATGTGGAACCAGCCCAATGCATAACTAGGCCATTAGAGTAGCTGCAATGAGTCAAGACAAAAGGTTATGTGGATCTGCACCTTCTGGTCACCTGTGGTATGTAAGAGATGTCTACAAAATTGCACGACTGCAATGTCTGCCTGGACTGAACCTTCCTTTGACATGTCCCCTTAGATTATGGCACTGGATGGCTTCAAAGCCACCAACTATTTGAGTCACAGGGTCCATTTTCATAAGTTGTTGGTTTGGTTTTTTTTTTACTTCCTGGGATAGTTATAGTCTTAAATTTTCTGAGGAGATAAATTCCTACCACAGCTTGTCTGCCCCCTGAAATATTCTAGTTTTGGTTACAACTTGTATCTGGGGACCACGAAAGGGAAGGAGCTGGGAAAACGGAGTTAAAAAGTAACAATTAAAAAACGTTTTACACTTCCTACATGGATCTCTGTGCACACTGGTACAGATTCCTATTCAGATCTTCAGATCCCACAGAGGCGCTTTCAGCATCTCCCACTTGTCACCTTCTGGAAGGGAAGACTACAAAGAGCCGTGTGTCATGTCAGCGTACGAGGTGCACAGCACTAATAACCATGTTTAATGTTTGTGTACAGTGCTGCACAATAGGTGTTCAAAGTGCTGTGCTGAGAATAATTAATCCTCCAACACATTCATGTGGTAGGTGGATCAAGCATCATTTTCACAATTTCACAAGGGGGAACAATAAAGAGGCTGTCAAATCTGAACATGACTAACCAGAATTTGGTTGCCTGTCTTCCTCAGGCTCTTTCAAATATCTCTGCCAGAGGCAATGACAGTTCACAGAATCGCATCCCAGATCTTTCCAGTTCCGTGGTTGTTCTCTTCACTTCTGGGCCACACTGCCTTCCTAAACCTACCCTTGTCTGCTAGTCTGGGATAAGACTGGGTATTTTTACTCACTTGCTCATTTGAGGGGTCAGGGATCTCAATATTTATGAAACCACAGACTCAGAATCCTGAAGTTTGGCTACTTTCCAATGCATTAGTGGAAAGAGGCGAGCTCAGTATTAGTACAAAGGACAAGAAATCTCCCAGAAGCACACGTGTTTGGAAGGAGGAAACGAAGGAACAATGCTTTCACACCCATCACCTCTACAGCTTCTCACCACTGGCACAGGAGGTGTACGTGGAAAACAGTTGCTTTGGATCATCTTCCCAATACAGGGATGCAACTGAAATAGTCCTGAGACTCACAGAAGCCAGTTTAATATTCTGAGGTTCCTAGGACATCCTAACTCCCCAGAACTGGAGAAATACTGGGAGAGGGTGTTGCAGTGCACTTTTCTGTGTCTGAGCCTTGGATGTACAAATGCATCTGAGCCACCATACATTTAAGAAATGCAGGAAAAACCAATACTGATTTTTTAGTATGCCCAGTCTTTTAAAATTGACATCTGTTCTAAATCCCTACACAGCTCAATGTTTTTCACTGCATTTCCAAAGCCATTCTTTTGTAAATAGATAATTAGTGCTTAAATACTTCTTTCAAGGGGTTTCTACATTAACATAAAAATAGTGTAACTACCGATGGTCAAAATGGCATGACTACAATATATAAATTCTAATTCCTTTTGCTGCTCTGAAGCTGATTTTTTTCATCTTCAACATGATTTTAATCTGTTTTAAATATATTACTGAACTTAAAAATATTCCTGTTAAGGGAGGAAGAAAAATAATCACCATCATTTTGCAAAGCTGAACAGTAAAGCAAAAGTAAAGCTAAGCCTAGTGACCAAAAGTTTTTCTGAAGATCTTTTCTCAAGAACTTAAAAGTAGAGATGATCTTTATTGGCAAATCTGATTCTGTCTACAGAACCTAATACTACAGGATTAGATCAAATACAATTAAATTCTAGAGACAGATAATTCTAGTATTGCTAGTTTCTACACTTTGCAGGCATCTTCACTCCAAATACATGAATATATATATTTTTATATATTTTTATATGCAATATATATATATATAATGTATAAAATATTTTTTAGTCTGAAATAAAAATATTATCCTTTGTGCTGAATTTGCCTAGGTCAATTCCTGAAGTGTATGTCAAATAATGTAATCTTTTTTGTGTGTGTGTGTGCGTCTGTGTTTGTGTGTGTACAACACGCATGTAATAACATTTCCAGGAAAATACTCTGAAGAGCTAATTATTGTTTTCCACTGCAACTCCAAGCCACCTTCTATTTTCTTATTTCCAATTTACCTTGAACTTGAATCTCAAATAGAAAGTCTGTCTTAGAAATTGGAAAATCTCAAGCAAACACACTGAAACAATATATATTATAAAATGTGTTAGTTTAAGTAATCTTTCCAATCCGTGCACAGAAGAGAATTCTCAGAGAAAAGATGGGAGCATGTGTTGCAGCTTATACCACAGATCAGCTATTTAGTTAAATTTCCAGGAAAGTAACCCACAAGCTCAAAGTGACAGTGGGTCCTGGAGCATACACAATTTGGAAATGATATTACAGGCTTGAGCAAAGGGAATTACATGAGCAACTGAGCCAAGCAGGCAATTTCCAGTGCCAACAATATGGGAGATAAAAAATAGAGATGGTTTTGGAGTCAGTATTTGACAAGTGTACTAAGGCAGGACATGCCTCTTTGTATTTGTCCTACAGCAGATTTGATTGATATGCAGGTAGGGAATAAGGGAATAAATAACAAAACCTAAAACAATGAAAAAGCTGCAGATTATTTTTGTCTGTTTGAAGTGTTATCATTAAAATCTCCTGAACATGCTGGAAAATTAGCACATGTTCGAAGTCACACCGTGCATTCTTATAAATCATCAGAAAGTTTCACTGGCTTCTTGCCCTTCTCTTCAGTCCTCCCATAAAACATACTTTGTGCTTCATTTTTTTCTGATTCTCCAAAACTGAGTTTTTAAATTTGGAAGAAAAATACAGTAAGAGAACAAACTAGCTAAAAAAAGGAAAAGGTTGAAATCTGATAAAAGGAGAAGGGTCAGTTCAGGGAAAAAAAAAAAGGAGGGCAATGAGCAGGTTGGCACCATTTGTATGCTTTGTAAACTGACAATTTATCTCCTTTCCCCTTAATTTTCTAAGTTACCCTGAAAAACGTCAGCAAAATAGAAATCTCACCTGCAAAAGTACATCATGATATTTCATGACTGGGCAATAAGAGGACCGATGAAACTAAACATAAATTTACACAGAATAATTCAAGTGCTGGAAAAAAATACACAAACTGTAGATGCAGTGATGGGTTGTGAACTAGGTATTACCATTCAGGAAAGAGTTCACAGAATTGTATTAGGGAATTTTATGACAATGCCATCTCATTGTTCTGATAAAAACAGAATAATCCACAACACCAGAAAGGAAAAGAGAACTAGGAAATTTCATAATGCCAGGGAATAAATCTGTAGTGTTCTCAGAACATGTGCAGTTCTGGTCTCACTCTTTTTAAAAAGGATGTGGAACAAAGAGGTACAAAGAGTAACACAGACGATCAAAGGCATTTAAGGACTTCTGAACAATCTTCAGCCTGAAAAATATCTTAAGGGCAGATATGGAAAGAGCCTAAAAATTCTGAAGCAGAATAAAGAATGATAAATTGTTCACCTGCCTCTTCCAGTATTAGGAAATACCAAACGAAACCAGTCGGTGACTGGTTCAGAAAAAGCACAGTTCACCACATCATCCCCATCATATTCTGGAACTCTGACGCAAAACTGTGTCTGTGCTCAAACTTTGCACAGACCCAAAAGGCAATTAAAAAACTCAGAGAAGAAAAATATATTAAATTAAAAGTAATCCTGGACTGCCTACCAGAGAAGGCTGAGAAAATAAGTATATCCAGTGATCACCAACATTTCATCTCTTCCACAGAGTTAAACACCAACCCAGCCCTAGCGAAACCTCAACTCTCTCCCTGAGAAAGGGCTTAGAGAAAAAGACACATGAGAGAAAACAATTAATTACCAGAAAGAACAAACTGAAATGAAGTAGAGGGCTTTAGGGGTCAGAGGTATAAAACTTGGTGACTAAAGGGCCACCAAAACAGAGCACCTGGGCTGCCAGCCCCAGCCAGGGACAATACTGGGATCATGAGCAGCATCATCCGAGCTGGTACCGGCCTTGCTGGGTACCCACGGACAGTCAGAAAGAGAGAACAGATTTTAGGGGATGACTCATCCAGCCAATGTGCCTCTATTAGCACAACACTTGAGCATGTGCTTGATAGAACCATAAGGCCCATGGAAGTTAATGATGGTAATGTAAAATAAATTTTCCATCAGACAGGCACAGGAGTTTCACGTAAAGCGCAAAGATAAAATCTGAACTTGCTCAAGGGCCAGTTCATCTGGAAAGATGAAACAGAGCTAGACCAGTGTGGCACAGACCCAGGAGGGTGTGGCAGAAGAGAGAACTGAAAGGTGGGCATCAATGCTGCACATAAAGACATGGAGCAAAAGCAGGAGGAGGATTCGTATCTCGTGCTCGAGGGGAAGCTGAGATCAAGGGAAGGCGTACCAAACGTAGTGTTTATTGCAAGGCATAAACAAAGTCATAATCTAATGACAGCAGGAGATGTTGATTAGACAAAGAACAAAATAAGTGGGAAAGCAAGCCCTGTGCATGAAGGAATAAACAGGGAAATCTGGCAGCAGCAAGGAAGAATGTCAGTGGAGGAGAAGTCAGTGCCAGAGTCTGTCAGTTACTATCTCAAGAAACCAGTAAAATATTAAGAAAGAAGGAGAAGGTTGGGTTGGCTGTGGAGATGCAAAATTATGGAAGGTACTGGAAGCAGCTATCTAGAAAAATCAAAACTGTTGGAGACTAATGTCTTCATAAAAAAATGGACAACCAGCAAAACCTTCTGAAATTCCTTCTCAACAGGAACGCTTTGAACCATTCTCCCATTTACTGCACATTTTGCGAACACTCAAGATATTCAAGAGTTGATAAACTGCTCATTTAAAACTAACAAAAAAAACTTTATTAAAAATTTACATTAAATCTTTATTTGAAATTGCCAAGAAACTAAACAAAAACCTTTTAACTTGCTAACTTTCTGTATCTCAAAGATGCTCTTGCAAAAATATAACTCAAACCACCAAGATCACCTTTTCCCAAGCGCACGCTACCATGAAATTGGAAGCATGCCTGAAAAGTCAGAAAATTAAGCCTTTTCTTTTGGAATAAAAATGATGAAGAGAACATCACAAAAATGCCTTGGGAAATTTCCCTACCATTCTGAGAGGATTTCAGCTTACAGACATCTTCAGAACAGTGTACAGCTGTGACCAGCAGGGAGGCAGATGGAGAACTGGGGACAAAAACTGTGCAGCAAGCAATGTGCACAGCCCCATCCTTGCTCACCAGCAATATCCCAAAGCGCTTCTCTTCCCACACCAGCAGATAAATAAAATCAGGATTATTTAGAAGGGGTAACCATATGGTTTGAATAATTTGTAAATGCTATTTTCAGCACATTACTATAATACATGGTAGAGACCTACAAAATAGGGTCAAAACTTGCTGTTTTATAACCAACCTGTTCCATTTGGGTGCAGAGACAAAGTTGATGGCTCTATATCAATTTATTACTTCCACATGCTGTTCCTACCTTCAGAGTCACAGAACAAAACAATTGTTCCATGTGGGGCATATTATTGGGTTCCTGAGCTCAAATAAATATTTATCAGCCTCACTGATAATTATTTGCTAGTAAATATTTGTTTAAATTGTGAAGTCCTGACTTTCCTTTTTACATTCCATTTCAGCCTACATGCATCTGTCTGCTTTGTGCCTTCCCAGTGCGGAATGCTGCAAAATGTACCCAAAAAAAAAAACAAACCACAACCAGGAAAAAAAAGCAAAAATATCAACTACAAGAAAGAAAATCAACATAAAAACTCGAAATCCATTACCCTTAAGCTGTGTCCTTTCCCTCTCCAACTCCTTCATTCCCTCTCACCTTTTTTTTGTTAATGAAGTCTCAGAATCCAGAAGCCACTTTTTTTCCAAATTAAGGTATCTGCAATGCTGCAGGAACAGCACTGATGAGGGTTTTTGTCTGGATACAGTGCATGCTTTCCAATTTTCACTGTCATTTTTTTTTAGCATATACAAAACATTGCAGAAGCACATGTAAATCATCACTCTCTTGCCCAGTGGAACAGAATTTCAGTTACCAATGCCAACAGTTGCCTACAGAAGGCATCTACATCTGGTCTGCTACATCCAAGGCAGCAACCACAGGCACACACGGTTTGCTTTGTTCAGAATTCATCTCTGTGGCGCAGCTGAGCCTCAGATATAAAAAAAAAAACCCCAAACCTATGAGCCCTCTGGGGTTAAACAGACAAATGTTTTCAGTCACAACTTTTCTGGGAAGGCAGCAAAGCCGTAACAATGTATGGAAGAGGTTTTATGTAAATCATTAAAGGCCGCCTGACTTCAATTGTTGCTAACACCAAGAAGTTGCTTAATGTACACTTGAGAGTGTGAAGGCAGAACAGATGAATAGTCTCACAAATCCTATTTGCTCAGTTGGAAAAATGCAAAAATATTTGTCGAAACTAAGGAAAAAAAAAATTCTGATTCCTGCTCACTGCCATTCAAATTTAAAAGTCAAATTAATATTCATGATTTCTGAGTGCACGATGGCTTTTAACTGGGAGGCAGAAGGGGCAGATACAATCAGTAAACAAATTTACTTTCAAATCCACACAGAATTCAATACCTACCTAGCCACTCATTGAATTTTTTTACTTCACTAGGAAGTCCCAGCTCAGTAAAATCACCAGCATGTATTAACACATCTCCATATGGCATTTGGATGGGATCAGTTCTTGAGTGAGTATCAGAAATACAGACAAATCGTGTGTATCCTGGAGGCTTCGGAGCGTCATGGGGCACCGGATCAACCCTGTAGGAAATGCATCACAACAAGGTTATAAAGTATTTACGTACTTCTCAGTGCCTGCTTTGCAATTCTAATACTACTTTTTACCTTTGCAAAAGCTTACACAGGCTTCTAAATCTGCCTGATGGAAGGATTTATTAAAACAAACCTAACACTAATGGGAGGTGTAAAAATTCTTGATGTTCACATCACAACATTTTCAGTATTTGTTGGGTAGATAGATTAATTTAAAGAGATTAAGGAAAAGAGATTGGACGATGGCAGTAACTCTGACACAAATACTTACAAATAAATCAAAGGCATTGCCAGTTTCAAAGGAATAGTACTATCCCATTTCATTGTTTAAATATGATTACACTGTATGCAGGAAAAAGATTTATTTTAGATACATAAATACATTTAAATGCATTTTTTTTCTAATTATAACTTCTTTTCTGCAAGTTACTCAATTTCAGCAAATTTAATTAACACATTTTGGAGATATGTTTCAGTGTATTAATGCAAAGCAACATAAAAACTCTCCTAACAGCTGTAAATATACGTTAAAGCCTGACTATTGTCAGGACAAAGTGACGACTTTCTGGGCTTAATCACACTAAATGAAATCAGATGCTGTGAGGGGTGAGGCTGCATTGTTCAGAACCCAACCTCTACATTCAAAACTGAGGAAATGAAGAGATCTGACCCAGTTTGATGAGACTCACTTATAATTTAAAAGAGGAAACCAGAGAACACTTCTCTGCTATAGGAGGAATACTTATTTTCAAATCAATCTTTTTAACCTCAATCCATATTTTGTTCGAATACATAGAAGCAAATCTATCTATATGCAGCTACACAGGATCTGCTGCTACAGTTAGGGAATTCTGCTGGAGTAAAATCAAAAAGCCAGAGATGTAAGAGTTATATTTGTGTCACTAGAAACCAGAGAGATATACAGAATTGTTATGAACTATTTTACTTTCACAACATTTCTTTTGAAAGGACAAATAAAATTAGTTTTGTTCACTGTTGCAGTATACAGGACATATTTCTGTCCCTTGCTGGTTGTGCTTCAATTCAGCTTACTTTTACATAAACAAACTCAGGGAAAAAAATTATACAGATCTTTGCTATTAATAACACTACTTCTGTTTACTAGGTAAATTTTCAAAAAGCATTTCATTGCTTAAAAGACATAAGATAATCTTTAATCACTCAATCTTTTCTCTGTGTCAAAAAATTCTATGAAATTTATAGGCAGATAAACTGAGGTGGTTTTGACAACTTCACAGGATTAGTGAGAGGGTGAGGAACAAATCTAAAAACATTGAAATCTTGTTAAATAGAGAAAAAGGTCTTAGCATTTTCTACAATGTAACTACAAAACCAGAGTACGAACCAGTTATTTTGTACTCATCTTTCCCAAGCAGGAAGAATAAATACTGGGGTTTTTACAGCAAAACTGGAGGAGCATCCTTTTAGTACAAACACCTTATAGTTGTCTTTCTGAAGTTCCAGGTTTTGAGCAGAAAGTAGCTAAATATGAGCTGAGGAGTGAACCCAGCTGTGACCAAATCGTACCTGATGAACTACGTGCCAGGGGCAAGCAAGGATGTAGTGGGAACTCCAAAACTTGGGTGGCAAAGAGCGCAGTGCTTGGACTCTGAGCAGCTGGAAACACCTCGTGTAGGGCACGAGGAGAAGGGCAGGTGAAGGAAAAGAGTGGAGATGTTAAAAATGCCTCTGTTTTGGAGGAGGAGAGAGCAGCTGGAAACACCTCGTGTAGGGCACGAGGAGAAGGGCAGGTGAAGGAAAAGAGTGGAGATGTTAAAAATGCCTCTGTTTTGGAGGAGGAGAGAGCTGCACAGGGCGAGCCCTAGGGGAGGCAGCAGGGGTGCAAAGGGATGTGGGTGGTGAATGGTGGGGCTTAGACTGGGCAGTGAGGATTTGCCCTCAGGTGGGAGCTGTGTGAAGGATAATGCAGTCAGCTTACAAAATCAACCAGAATGGTTGGATAAAAATGATAAGGGGCTGACCTTGGCTATCACTGTAGCTGTTCAAGCTAAAAGGATTAAACATCAGTCCACTAAACTGAATTATTGCTCTCCCTGCCCAACACTTCCCGAAGTGAGTTACAGATGGCATTACTAAGCCAGCTTTAAATCATGGATACTACCTTGGCAAATATAAGGATATGGACTGGTCTGAAATACCACTTTTTGACTTTTCATGGTAGGGTAGCCTTTAAAGCAGGTACTGCTTCTCCTTCAGCAATCTTTTGAAGCTCAGCACAGCAGTAAGCTGGGTGTTAGGGAGTAGTGTGCATTTCACATAGGAAGCTGTATGGAAAGAACAGCAGACTTACCATGGCAACCCCGTGTAGCACACAATGCACATGCTTTGGATGGGGATGGGGAAGGTGTGGACAGCATTTTCTTGGTTGCTGAGGTATGTATAACTTTTGAATTCTGTGCAATAGGCCAGAGAATTTTCATGGGAAACGGGCATGAATACAAAAAAAAAAACCAAACACCCAAATAAATGAGATGCAGATTTCTCATGTTGAAGTGATATGCACACACTGAGACCATATATAGGTAAAAGCATATGTCAAGTTTCGCAAACACATCTAAGTTGTATTACTGGAAATAATTTCTGAAGGCTCAATCCCCGTATTCTTGTGTAACGCATTCCCACAGCAGCTGTCACACCAACACCCAATGCACAGCTTGCAGCACGAGCAGAGGAATACAGATCTGCTGATTATTTTTGTGCAAATGCTTTTGTTTTTCTTTAGATCAGTAGGAAAACTTGCGGAGAAACTGAAAGGCAGAGTTGGAACATCTCGGAGCAAAAACACTTCTAGAGGTTCGTTTATGCACTAGATTTCAGTACTTCATGAAGGAGCGAGACAGGCACTTTCCAGAAATGACTGATGGACTTGAAAACACTGGCAGAATTTACCACCCTTCTTGTCAGAGGCAACCCAGTCATCTCACAAGCACAGGGATGCCAGACTACGACAGGTCTGGAAGGGCTGTCAGCATGTTCTGGGAGCTAAAACATGAAACAAGAAATCCAAACCTGCACAGAGGACCAAGGAAGAGCTGCAAGACTGACTCCAGAAGAAAAGGAGCACCCAGTCCTCCCCCACGTGGTTAAAGCAGTTTACTGTGAGTTCAGATGTTAACAGGTCTACGTGAAATGTTTATGATTGCCTGCAACATCACTAATGGAGGTATTCTGAACCATGCACAAAGACTTCACCTCCCTGAAGTTAAGGACAAAACTTGCACGCACAGAAGCAGGGCTAAGATTTCACCCACAACAATCATGTGGATAAAAGGTGCTTTTGTCACCCTTTTTATGTCTACTTTTCCCTTCTTTGTTACTATTCTATTCACTGGTAGGAAGAAAAAGCAATCCTGCTAGTATTCAGAAACATTATTTACTATTTCTGTACAAAGAGAAAGCGTAGGTCAGATTGTGGTATATGTTTCAATTGATTTGGCCTGTTTTTCTATTTGCACAAGCTTCTTCAATAGTATTAAGCATTCATGAGAGATTGCTGAACTCTTCTGAGGAACTATTTTCTAAGGATAGCTTATTTTCAACTACTTGCTTAGATGCTGAGTTTCTATCATGTAGTTGACTGCCTAAGCCTCCAGTAACATGATTTCTCACTGGTTAGAAGTTTGAACAGCATATTGTTGAGAATCAAGTGAATACTAATAAATAACTTATTTTCAGCCCAGTAAAACACATTCAGCTTTTAAGACCAGGAAACAAATTCCTGAGTGCCCAGGAGCTGTCTGAATATCCACAAACAATAGCTAAGCCCCAACAAATCAGGCAACCTGCATTTGGCATTTTCATTTGTAGAAGTATTTCTGAACCCACATTTGTTTGTTTGTACTTTTTCTACCATTTGCCAGCTCTATAAACAAAAGATGTTTCCCTGTGCTAACACAACTCATTTTACTGTTTGCATTTCAGTAGGATCTAAAAAACCCCAACACAGACCATAATACACTGCCCCCAAAATCTCAGTGTTTGCTCACCATCTTAATATACATGTTAGTCATCAGATTTTTTTTATATAATCTAATTTATGCCAAAGAAGCATTCACTAAATAGACACACAGCATTCAACCAGTCACAAGTGCTGAGTTTTTTAACTGCAGATATCATGACCTACGTTTTTAAGTTATCAAATCATATTAAATACCAGAAATGTAAACTAGGTGGCTGTTTATTTAGTCTTTCTAAAGGAAAAGGGTTCCCTTTAAAAAAGGAAAACCAGCCATCTGATCTAAAGATAAGGCTGCTTCTCTGTTTAATAAACACAATAAAATGGTGCAGACATTTTTATTCCCTATAAAAATATTTTACAGTAGAATTTTATACTTAATTTATTTGTAATAGCTTTACTGTTTTGCTCTTCCTTCTGGCTTTAAACTTTATGGCAGGTTTCATTTCGTAATTATAATTCTCCACTTTACGTTACAAGTAAATCATCTAGAGCAGTTAATTTTACTGATGTTGTCATTATATAAGAAGTCAGAAACAAACACATTATTTTAATTACTCTTTAAGCACTTGGCATTTTCAGCACATTGGTAGGAAAGTAAGTTGTCGGATGGGTGCCCACAGTATTTTATGTATTGGTATGATTTTTCCCTCTTCTGCAGCTGTAATATAACCAACCAAACAGAATGTGTGCTGTACAGATCCAGGCTTGGTATTTTCAGCAGCTATGTACATCAATATGCAAGCGCACAAAGCAAACAAACATTATTAAGATTGCAGAAAGTATCATCCTTGTAGCATCTCGTGTTTTATTGCCACTGCTTGTTTTTTATTTCTCTTTTTAGTACGTAAGTACTATGTATTACACTCACACCACTGAAGAAATCTTTCTCCCATCTTTTAAAAAAGTACTTTTCAAATGGACTGATTTTGTGTCATTATAGTAATTATTATTAGAAAGGCAGCAAAGCAGCGTTCTTTGAATTCTTTTTGACTGGTCCATCAAATACCACATCGACAAGGCAATAACCATTCGGAAGGCTGTGCTAGAGCAATAACAGAACGATAATACTTACATTTGCACATGTGGGGGCTGGAAGCGTCCCTGGTTAATGTTGTAGAACGTGAAAGCCTGTGTGGGGTTGGAGCTGTACTCATCCACCTCGATGATGAGCCGGCTGTGCTGGTGCCTCCTGGCCGCCATGATGTGGGACTGGGCGAAGGCCATGTCTGCGCGCGGGGCCGGCGCCCTCAGGCCACCATCTCTGCTATCTTCCTGCTGCGGGGGCGAGCACCATGACAGCCCCCGGCCCAACCAGCACACTCCCCGTGCAAACACCTAGGGCAGATGGGAGACATGCAGTGTAACCATCGGGCACTCCACCCGCTTGGAATTCGCTGTGTTTAATAGGAGGCAAGGACGGAGGGACAACGACAGAGGGACGAAGACAGAGGGACGAAGATGGAGGGACGAAGACGGAGGGATGACGACGGAGGGACGAAGACGGAGGGACGAAGACAGGCTGCTCAAAGAGCTCACTGCAAACCTTTCCAGCTCAGCCACCTGATGGATTAGGGGTGGGAAGCGTGGAGCGAAAGTAAACGTGCTACAGAACACAAGGGCAACTTGCTCAAGTATTTCACACTTTTAATCCAAACCCAAAAGGCAAGACAGTCATTCAGAAAGCCACGTGAAATCATAAGGTTTTTCCAACACAATCATTAACTTTTTTTTCACAGGACTGATGAACTTTTATTCCCCATCCGCCCCCAAAAAAACCCCCACCAAACCTGAAACTGAATACATGACTATGCACGACTCAAATGCAAGTTAATTGAACAAGAAGTAGTTTAACTAAATCTTCCCAAACTCTGTGACAATTATTACAGAGAAGCATCACAAGTGCCTGTTCTTTACATCAACAAAAGAGTGAATGGCTTTCTGTGCACTTGATCCTGGTTCTATAGCATCACTGGAGGAACTCCTTGAGGAGGACACAACTCCTTGAGTGAAGGACACAAACATGAAGGGCTCCCCTCGACAAACACTCTTCAGTCAGCACTAGCCCAGCATGCTGGATTCACAGGAAGACAGAGTGGTTCCGAGGCTAACACACAGTTAAATGTTACTAAATATTAAAAAATGTAAAATCCATACAGGTTTTATGTTTGGGAATAAATTTTTCCCCGAAGGTTATGCAAGTCTAGAACGGCAGTACTGAAAATGGGTAGAGGAAGAACAAAATGAAACCAACCAGAATGCAAAGAGTATCCCCTAGAAACAGCAGAAAGTAATTTAAATGTGAATTTTACTCTTATTTCCCAGTTTTAATAAAAAATGGATTATAAGCTATAAAGGTGGATATTTTTACAGTATAACTTTGCATCCTTTTAAAAAGTTGTCTGACTTAAATATTGACTTTCATGGAAGCAGGGGCTCTTTTCTTCTAGGGAATACAAGCAATCTGATTCAAAGACGTATTTCATGAAAAGCCACCCTAGAATGCAGCAATTCATGTAACATGCAGAGTTTTGGAGAGCAGGACTAGGAGTGTTTTCTGTGACCATGCTGATGTGACTTTCTGCCATTCTGAAGGGACCACTGCTGGAGAGTGATGGATGAGGGGGGGCCTTCACAGTCACTCAAATTTCTAAAGCTTTTTACAAGTACTTAGGTCCAATTCAGTTTAGAGGCAGTCAAGCACCTAAGCATCTTTAAAAATCTGGGCTGCAGCCCTCTGCTTAACTACCACAGATGCTAAGTGCTCCAAGGAGTGGCAGGGTATTTTTGTTTGGGGAAATCTTGCTCTCAGGAAGCCGAAATGAAAGATTCAGCTTGGTTTTTGTCACTGGCTGAATGGCTGTAAGATGATGACAACTTGCTGTCACTAACAAGCCGCAGCAAAACAGCCTCAGAATAAAGGAGCAGATTCCTACATGCCCTCCCCTAGAACGGAGTGGTAAGGAAATGCTAGAATAACAACAAAGAAAATTTGGGATTTCAAACACTCTCAGATGCCGCGTTCAGGCTACAGAAGAAGCAGCAGCACAAAGGAATGTGCCAGAGCAGGCGGAGGGAAGGGAGGCACGATCCTGGTAAGAATAATCAAGAATAAATTGCTGCATTTAGGAAATAAGAAATTATGACAGCAGATGTGAAGAACCTTCCCTGAGGAGCTTCCTGTATTAAATGATGCATTTGTAACGAAGTTTGAATAGTCAAGGTCAGAGATTTTACAGGGGGCAAACTGCTCTCAGTGAACCTACTTCTGTTTGAAAGAAACTATTAGAACTGGTGACCTCTAGAAATATTCTCCAGTAAGATAAATAATTTATGATTCCACAGCTCTACATAAGGATTTCGAACTACCTGAAAAACACAGCCTTTTTTTTTACAATTCAGAGATTATGCCCACTTTACACACAACTGAACCGGGGTTACAAGTGAGTTAAGGCACTGCCTTAGGGACCTAGAATCTCCCTTTAGCCTTAGGAAGTTCCCAGGAGCTCACAGCAGCTGAGGAAACAGCTTCTGTCAGCCTACTCTTTGGGTTCTGTCCTTCACAACTTAACCACAATCAGATGTCAAATCTGCTGCAGAAACAGCAGATAAAGGTGCATGTACCCCAATATCCACTCCTTGGCTCTCTTCCTCCTTCTGGATAAGTGGAATAGCACCTACCAACACCATCTAACTCAAAAGACAAATTCGTTTGGGAACACAAACACATCCACTACACCACTCGACACACCCTTTAGTGCTGAAGAGATCTTTTAGGCAGGGAATCAACCCTTGCACAAGGGAAAGTGTGTGAATCACACCATCAGGNAAAAGGAAAAGGAAAAGGAAAAGGAAAAGGAAAAGGAAAAGGAAAAGGAAAAGGAAAAGGAAAAGGAAAAGGAAAAGGAAAAGGAAAAGGAAAAGGAAAAGGAAAAGGAAAAAGGAGACAGATCCTGCAATAAAAATAAAATGAATAGCAGTCTAAGGAATACCCTGTGCTAAACAGAAATCATCTATGTAACACACAGGATCAGTAAGCGTAATTCAATAGCAAGCTGACTCAAGCTCATTTCAGAAACATACACAGATGTCTTTGAACCTTACCTTTCAGTCTATGGTTTTCTTCCTGCATAAGTGATTGGCTGACTACTGACATTCTTGGTGTTCGACAGAACAAGCTGTCTCCTTCCAGCTTGACTGATAACCAGACTGACACCCATTACTCCCCTCTTTCTGTTTCCATTTCCAATAGTCCCCCAAATCGTAACTTTTTCTTTCTTTTAATATTCTGAAATGTATTGCTTTCCCAAACCACAGTATAAAATGCAGCAGAGAAATAATTATCTGCTTCTGTAGCATGCAAGTTTTAAAATTATATGCCCAGCATTACCAACACAGAGAGTTAAGACTCAAATCCCCACAGCAACAACATGCTAACCATCCTCTTCCCCCAGACTTATGGAGCTGCGGGATGTCTGCCAGGGAAAAACAGAGAAATGTAAAAAGGACTGCAAGAACATGAATACTAAAATAAATATCACAAACCTGGCTGTTGGAATCACAGACTGAGAAAAAGCTATTAAATCAGCAAAGCCATCTTCTTGCTGAAGGCAGGAATGTTCCCTGTACATTATTTTCCTGCTGTTTTCTCCAGTGTGTGTTCAAACGGGCCCCAAAGTCCACTGTGTACGATGGACACTGCTCCAGCCTTCAGAAGGCTTCACATCAAGCCATAAACTGTGAGGATTGAAACGTCTCTCCCAAGGAATTCCTGGACTAGGCAGGTAGGACCACCTGGACATATTTAAGAACTTTATGAGGTCCTCAAATAAATGTTTGTATTAAGTTTTTTTTTTTAACTTTTTCAGCCTGGAATTTCTGGTGGTGTATCTCACACCATTCTAGTATAGGTAGCCTAAATATTTCTCCTTCTACATGAACTTTCCAGCCTTTTTATGCATCCCATTTATCTTTTTTTTTTCGTTTCAAGCCAATGTTTTATTTTAATCTCACTTCTCCACTCACAGATTTTGCTTTATTCTAGGCTCCCTCTCATGTCCATTGTCCCTCCCGATATCTCACTCCACTGTCCCCACTGTTCTCTCCATCATCCACCCTTTATCTGAAGTCTAAAAACACCACTGACACTTCTTGAAAATAATTCCAGCAGTACACAATGTGAATCCAGACTTGAAGCCACATGGCTCAAGCAGATTTCACTGAAATAATAATTAGAAACCAAGATAAAATATTGATGATAATGATAAAAAAAAAAAGAGTCATGAATTAGGAGAAAACTATAAAGGTGTTCTCTGCTGAGGAATGAACTTTGCTAAGTTGCAAACATCTGGAGGTCAAGAAGCACAATGTGACTGTAGCACATCCCAGCAGGAGCTGAACAGGGGTAGTTGCCAGATTTTCCACCACCAGTCAGACAAAGAAAGAACGCTGGGACTCTCGGCAGTACCAAGGCCAGGGGCAAAGAGGCAGCTACAGAAAACGTGTCCATTTTGCTCAGACAGCCTGACAAACTGGGGTTTGGGGAGGCAATAAAAGAACAAAATGTAGCATCAGAATAATAATTTAAAAAAAAGGTGTTTCCATGCAGCTATAAAACATCAAAGCTGTATTTTTTTCAGGGAAAACCAGTAAGACAAGAGCAGTAAAGCACCTTCAAGAGGAGAGTGAGAGTTTCTGATAGACCACATGGTGACACACTTGCTTCTCGTGCAAATCTTGGACACTGTGAACCAGGAACCCTTCCAAGAGCTTTAACAAGGGCCCAGGTCTTCCCTATCCCACAGCCCTTCATAAACCATCAGATCATCCCTTACATGGGGAAGCAGACCCTTTATTTAAACCCCCAAAAAATCACTGCAGAGTACTCTGCATCAATGGTCTGAATTGTCACAGGAACGTTTTTATAACCACCAGCTTCGCTATCACAAATTCCTGCTTGTGCTTTAACCTCCTGAAAAATGCTTGTTATAAACTGACCACCAGTAAGTGAACATACTGAGGCCAGAAAAGAAACCACTTACTCTGAGAAATAGGCTGAGAATACTGAGGTTTTTTGCTAAAATACCCATTTCAGACAGTTCAGATAGAGGCCAATCAATGGAATCAGTCTGCTATCTTCAGTTCTGCCACCGGAAAATGAATATTGAAATAATCCTAAAAAGGCATTATTCTGTGGGAAAGGATGAGCCAGGGAAATCACTCTGCAGATGAAAGCCTTTCCAGAGGGATACACTCTCCTCTTCCTCCTCTTCTTCTTGTGAAACAGAATGCAGGTCCTGGGAAACCAAAACCACTGAGCCTCTCCTTGGCAGCCAGGGGTGCTCACCTGACAAATGAGCTCTTTAAAGGGAAGGCAGTACAGCCAAATGTCATGGAGACACTTGTGGATTTTAATTTCGATCATGCACACTTCTCCTGATGGAATCATTAGGCTTCCTAAACGAATAGGATTTGTCGGAGATAGGAACATTTTCCATCACATTTAAAAAAATAAATAAAACTAAATATGCACTTCTAAGCCTTTTTTTAAAAAAAAATGTCTGAGGTGGTTTTCTGCACCAGCAAATCTAAATTTGATAACTGTTATCAGTCAAATCATACTCAGGTCTCTGACCATATCTTTTCCCTGGGAGTCATAGCTATTTCCAGCCATACAAGCAAAACCAGGGGACATAATTCTGAATTACCTGTAAGCCTCAAAACTCTACTCTTTTTTGTCCTCTTCTGTTTAGAATCTCGTATCTCACATATCAGTGAATACTTCAGTGCCTCATCATATATCTCACGTATTTGTTAACTGCAGATCTACAGGGCACTGAGCAATCTGGTTCCTAACATGCGAAAAAATCAGTGACTTCAATAAAACCTCCTAATTCTCTGTAATTCCAATCACCTTAATCTGCATTAGAAAAAAACCAAAAAGCAACAAAACCCCCCAAGGTATCTCTCACCATTCTAAAATACACATCATCGTTCTCCTTTGCAGGTTATAATGACCTGTCACATACAGTATGAGAAAATTCTTGACTGATTTTTTTTTTCTTCAAATTAATTACTTCCTTTGCTCTCAAACATAAATATTACACATTTCTCTCATTACTTTCTTTATAAAGAACGCTAACATACTTGTGAGCTTTAACTGTCATGAAAAGATTATATGGACATAGCAAGTTAGGAAATGAGATAAATTATTTGGGTTTTGGGACTATGTGGTAACATCCAGTTCCGTGAAGTTTCATCCAAAAATATACTGTACCTACTGTACACCAAAGTTCTGACCAGACACCCAGGAAAAGATGCAGACATTGAGTTCAGAATATACAAAAATGGCACATTTACCTAAAAATCTAATTCTGTATTTACTTAAAGCAGTTACCACTTAGAAACCTTCTTTGTCGGTCTCATTTTGAATGATCCTATGATTTTAAATTACTTTTTCTCACTTCCCTACTCGCTTCCCAAAACTGTACAGTAACTGAATATTCTATTTATGAAGATTTAATTTTATTTTGGCTCATTAGCAGTATCATTTTCTGAATCAATTCCTCATCCATGCAAATAAACTGTTCGTTTATTCAATTTGAAAAATCAACACAACCTAATAATATTGCTTTGGTTTCACCTTAAACTTCTGCTTTACCATATAGCCAATATATTTTAAGCACTGGAGTGCTCTAAGATTTACAAATAGACTAAATATTTGTCAAGGCTAAATGCATTATTGTAATCCTACATACGATAGTGCCTGAATGTATAAAACATTGTCGTATTTCAATGAAATATTTAAATGGATACATTTTTCTTCAGTAAAACCAAATCTTTTTCCTGAAAAATATACTACTTTTTGCTCAGTTATACCTTTAGTTATCTAAAAGTACCTGCTGTGGTAGCTAATCTATATAAGTAATTACCTCTGGGGAAGGAAATTTTAAATAAACATCTAAGAGCCACAAAAATCATTCCTCACTCTAAAAAATTTGCCTTAGTCTCTGGCAGTAACACATAATCTACTATGTTACTGTAAACTATGTGTATATATTGATAGAGGAAAAGCTAGAAGTCCCCAAATGATAATACTCATCCTAAAGAAAAATAGCCAAAAATACAAGTTATGTAGGAAAATTACAAAAAAATGGGCATTCCAACAGGAATAATTAGGGTTTCAGGGACTTGATTCTACATTTCAGTCTGCAATTTGGGCATGTCATCTGGTGTAACTCCTGAACCTCTCAAAATATTATTGATTATTGAGAAGAAGACTATGTAAGTACTGAAACGTATTTAAGACAGAGTTTGGTTTAATTTTTAATTGAAGAAAGTTCTTTCTCTTTACTCTTTTGAGACATCTGGCCACATCCTCATTTCCTAGTCTAGTACAGGTCCTGCTGGGTCAAAGCCACTTGCCTGCAACATTCACTTTATCCAAACTGATTTCAGTGGAAATTGTGTATAATAAATTCACAGGGTCTTCCCTTATCGTGCAGCAGCACCTCTTGGCTGTGGATTCATTTCTACTGCCAATATTCTCATCTGATTTCAGAAAGAAATCTGATATTAACAACTCTTGAGAGGACAAGAGCACAAAAGAAAAGTGGCCTATCTGTCCCCGTAGCTCAGGATGAATGAAACACCAAAGTACCAGCACATATGTCAAAGGTGGGATGTAGAACACAGCTCACACCTAAATATATTTATAGTGATACTACTTCTGAGATCAGTGTATCTTTTTCTACTAAGGCCTGGAGATAAATTATAAAATTAACCAAGCAAATCCTTAACAGCTACATTTTTTTGCCTTAGACACAAAACTTTGAATATTAGGTACACTGTCATATTACTTTTGCTGTTTCCTCTCTTCCCTCATTTAGCTGCATCTATCCCATTGAAACCCTTCATGTCCTCTAATTCATGTCCAGGGAGGGAGTCACTGGGTTTGTTACCTTTATTTTTCCAGGTGTTCCAGCCTCCAGGACTGATGTAAGGAAAAACCAGTCAGCAGTCACTCCTCCTGCCCTGAAGTCATGTCCACAAAGAGCCCCCCTACGTGGTCCACATGAGATAAAGAAAGGCTGCCCCTGAACTGTGGCTCTGAGATCTGTGCACTGACCATCAGCTGATTCACTTGCTGCTTGAAAAACTCCCTTGAAAAATTTTATTTGCACTGGTGAAAAGATTTTCATGTGACACAAAAAAACCTCTAAAATAAAACTACACAGTTCAGGGATGGAAAGCAAACGGAGATCAAAATGTAAAAATATTTGGGAGGAATATATCCAAATTCTGAAACGAACTCGCTGTACATTTTTTTTATTTTCTTTTCCCTTCTGTTTCATTTGATCAACATGGTGAAATGTGAACATTTTTTTGATGTTGACAAACCTGAGGTTTCCACTAAAATGTGTTGAAACTGACATTTTATTGTCATTCTTGTTGAAGGTACAAGACAGTTAACCTCTGTCAGCAGATAAGCTTTAATCTACCCTATCCCCACTACATTAGGCAAGGCGTCTTGAACTTTTACCAAAATCCACTCATATTAGGGACAAAGTGATGAGGGACAAAACTCAGAACAGCACTACAGTATAGAAAACCTCCAAGTAGAAATGTTTTGCTTTTCTACCAAAGAACCAGAAGAAAGGCTGTCCCACAAAGCCAAATTAATCCTTTTATAACTATACATTATGAGTGTGCACAGACCAGGTGAAATCCAGCAGCAAATGATGCTGGACACGGTACAGCCCTACAGTAAAGCAGTCTCTGCCCCAGATTACAGCCTCCAGAAACTCAACAAAGGATATGGGAGGAAAACAATGTAGCACAGGAATGATCGGTGCAATGGCAGCACACTGCATTCCTTCCATTTTCTTCTACGGAGGAGGAAAAAATAATGCAAGATTAGCATCACAAAAGACAGAAGTGTAAAGAAGATGGGATATGATAAGAGTCAGTGAGAGGAGGGAAAAGGTGATAAGGAATAAAGTGGCGTGCAGGGTGCTGGAGTTACACAGCGCGTTAAGCGGAGTGATGCGATTCCGAGAGCAGGCAAAAAAGGAGGCTTGTGCAAAACAGCCAATTAGCAAAGCATGGAAAAAACAATCAAAATATCAGTCACCATCAGCCTCCTTCACATGCTACTTGTGCAGCTGCTCTGCTGGCTTCAGTCTTTGGTCCAATGACAAGACCCTCGATGCCATAAGGGAAGCTGGGCTGACTGCATGGCAGAGGAATTCGATTTAAAAGCTGAAGAGGATGCACCACTTAAAAAGTCAGCTTGCAAAGAAAGGTGATATACACTAAATACAACAATCTTGTTTTTAGCAGAAATGCACAAATCAGACATATGTAACAAGTGAGGGCTGATACTTGCAATTGAAATGTGTATCTGCATTACACCTCTCAATCTGAGTAAAGACAAGTCCTTACTACACTAATATTAGTCTGACACAGAACACAGCTTTTTTAAATGATATTAGGAACTCAATCTTTACTCCCACAGTAAATCATAGCATTTTAAATAGTGACTGAATGGAAGATGTTAAGCATTTTGTGTTTAGGTTACTGTAATGAATCCCAAATCAGTTATGACTGCAAGGTACCACATGTACACCATGATGGCTAATTGTTAATCCTAATACAATTTCCACTGCCTTGTCAAAGCACGGCAAAACTGTCACACTTGTTGACAGTTTCAACAACGAGGTCAAGCAGTGAGCAGTCCCCAGGAATGAACTGCTTTACCTCCAGAGGTGTTACTGCAGAAGCAGGGGAACAGCCAGTACTCTAACAGCTCTGACACTTTTTGCAATAGATCTTATCAGGGACTGTCACTCTGCAACCTTGCCTGAGCATCACATTCTCCTGCTATTTTATTTGTAATAACATTGACTGAAAAGATGATTTTCTAAGAGGAAGTTAAAGGATAACAATCCAGCGACCTTAAAGAAGTCTCTTACATTACCAACTTTGCTTATATTTTGAAACATAACCTAGAATATCCAGGATTTTAAATGAAGCATTTCTTTTAAGTCAGAAATAGCGATTAGAGATCACTTTGCTATCAGACACTCTCATACAGATGAAATTGACCTATGGAAAATGATCACAGAACCCAAACTGATGTATGATCCAGAACATCCAAATTAAAGTTTCCAGTGCTACAATGAGTCTTATTTTGAAAGCTCATCCTGTACATTGCAATATTCTAATATTCCTTCATGTAACTGAACATGTGAAAAGGCTCTTCCTTCAGCTTACCTTGCACATCCCCTCTGAATTCTTCGAAACAAAATTCAGCAAGAATCAAATGGACTGCACTGAATGACTTTTATTATGTTTATTAACCAACTGAGATGAAAACTGTTCTCATGAATGAAAAACATTAAAATTCTCAATTATGAATGCACTTTCTAATTACTATTTGATGTTGTTTCCATAGGTCTGAAAAAAAGAAAGTGACTGGGTAATTGACTAAGCAGTTACCTGCTTTCAGGGGATTTGTCTCCTTCCTTGTAATTCAGTGGCAGAACTCTAGCTGACTTAAAACCCAGTGATCTCTTTATACACTTCTACACATTCTACTAAATAGAAAAGTCCACTTCTGTGTAACTCCTCCTGTCAGGAAGATTGCACCTGAGGCAGCAGACCTGAACATGTTTGGTTCCTAGAAGACCAGTAATCTAGAGGCTTTTTTCTGATTCCATATAGTACATTCCCTTAAATAAATATGATCACAAACAACACTATATTCTATGAACCATTAACTGAAGAAGCAGAAACGTCAATGTCAGAATCATCTATGAATGTATGCCAAATCAGAACTCCACTCTGCTTTACATTCCTGCTGACAGTTCCCATAATGAGCATGCAGCATTAAATAAAAACCATGACCTGTTTAAACAAAGATCAGAGCACCAGCTTTATCTTTGCATTCTCTAATGTTTGTTGTTTGGCATCACAAACTAACACCAAAGCAAGTCTCTTATTAATAACAGCCCAGAAGGTTTTCATACAGGGCATGAGGGGATGGCTCTTGTCCACCAAGAACATTTGTCTTTAAAATGGGCATTTTACTTCACTCGAACACATGCAGGTATTCTCTGCTGTTACTCTGCTTTGGATTAGACCATAGGAGATCAAGAAGAGAAGAAAGGAGATAGAGGGGATAATGTACAAGCAAGAAATCTTAAAGATTGTTATGTCTCAGATAGCTTGAGACAATGAAACAAACCGCAAGAGCCACGCTAAAACTGTTTAAACATTGACATTTCATGGGTAGTAACTAATATTAATCAGTTCACATATGTATTATACACGGGATAAGTATTACATTTAACAGTTTCAAAGAAATCCACATTCAAATAGAAATCAGTCCCCCCCCCATTTTGGTAGTACACTACCAGATAATTTACAGTGTCTGGCATCACAAAACTATTTATTACGAATAGGTGCAACACAGATTGCCATTTTACAATGACTCCCTAACTGGTCTTCTCAAAAGATGCATGATTTTTTGGAAGTCAAATTTCAGATATACACTTTTAAAATGTAGCCTTGCATTTTAAATATCTACCTTAGAAAAACTGAGAGTTCACTTCATCACGAGCCAATCACAAACTTTAATAATCATGTCTAGTTGTCAGTTTATCCAAAATATCCAAAGCTCCTTTACACCAGTCTAAATTAACCACAAAATTCATTTAACTGAAGTTGAAACGGCTATCAATATCAGACATTATCCGCAGATCTCTTAATGATAATATTGTAAAGGTACAGACTGTGCAAGCAGGAATCTTCAACTATCGATCTTCCGCCAAGGAGAACAGAACGTTTAAAACCTGCCCAGTTTCTTCATGTTTCCCATCCGTGCCCTCTGTGTTACCCACGGACAAGTACACTCATTTATAAATGTATTCCACACTACCCATCTGAAAAGTGCGAGATTTAAAACGCTGGTCCTAAAAAAGCAATGAAAAGAACTGAAATCTCTACCTAAACGTCCCCAACCTCTTTTTTTGTCTTCTCTACTGTTTCGAGGGTGCTGGATACCAAATAACAGCACAATAAATTACATGCAAATCGGCATGAATCCTACCAAACTTATCGAGCGGTTTCCTCCCGGAACAAAACTTTGGAGGTCACTCAATCCTCTCCTACGACAAAGGGAAGTTCTTCCTCTTCCATCACCCCTTCCCCCGGCTATGCGAGGGGAAACTATCGGGGAAGGCGCGCACGGCTTTTCCACGGGGGCTTCCTTCGCGGTGTTGGCTGGTGACACTGAGCACGGCGGGGGGGATGCGAGGGACAGGCGGCCGGGGCGCCCGGGGCTCCCAGCCCGGCCTCCGCGGCAACTCTGCGAACAAAGTAACTTCCCGGCTGGGCGGCGGCGGGGCACGGCGGGGCAGCGGCCGCCCTGCCCTCGCCAGCAAGCGCTCGCACGGCCGGGGAGAGCAGCCCCCGAGGGGCAGGCAGGGTCCCCGGAGCGCGGTGCCAGCCCTTACCTTGCTCCGCACCCCGCTCCGCACGCCCGGCGGCAGCAGCGCCGCGGGGCCGGGGCACGGGATGCTGCGAGGCTCCCGGCGCCTCTCCCTCCGCCTCTCTCCCGATCCACAGAAAAGCCCTTCCCCCCCTCGGCC